>VXAV01000143.1:28235-38596 GCA_013399715.1 Alectura lathami | reverse complement strand
CCATCCTCCCTCTGTCCATCCTCTTCAGCCTGTGATAGCATTGTACAACTGCATTGTACAAAAGCATGTGCTTTTCCCGTATAATTATCAAATTTTAATCCACAGAGATTATACTACATTTTAATACAGTTTACTTATTCACCTGCTTGGGCTGCATGCTTCCTTTAATAAATAGCACCACCTGTGTGGCCTTACCTCTTGTTTTTCCCCATGCACTTGGCACCTTGAAAATGCAGTGTCCCACTGATTAATTTCTTTTTAGTATCCTTCTGAGATGACAGTTCTAATTCAGTATTCAATTGTAGTTAATTCACATTCCCTCTTCTTACATTTGCATTGGAATACATCCTCATTTGCTCCATCTTCCTACTTTCTATGCTCTGTTTAGATAGGATTTGATTGGTTCTCTTCATTGTTTCTTCTTGCAGCTGTCCTTAATCTAAATAATGTTTTCTTACTTCACCTGAAAAGGATATGTGTTCTTGAAGAGTGTGATCTTCCACATTGTTAAAACCTCCCCAATTCTTAGTTTTTTTTGACTGATATTTGATTTATATGAAATTCATTCTGCTTGCACAAGCTCATTCTGTTTCAAAAATCTCTAATTCAACACCTCCATTACTAAGTGTCTTAGTTATACTTCTTCTGTCATCTGAACTTTCAGGTACCCCATGACACACTGTTTGAAGCCATGTTCTTTTAAGTTAGTATTTCAAATGACTTCATTGAGGGAATTAGGATCAGATCAATGGTATTTAGTTCTGAAGGCTGAAGAACTCTCCCTAAGGAATCTGTGTGTGTAGGTTAGGGTTTCTTGAAAAGGGTTTGTGAACAGATGGTGTGGGTATTTTATCAATGTCTTTAGGGCAGTCACCTAAGAGATATTGATTGCCTTAGTGCCTCAGAATTTTTGAAAGATTTGAGGTAAAATATTCCTTTATTTATTGTTATCTTCATATCAGAAACTTATTCAAAAAAAAAAAAAAGAGTTTCTAACAATAGAAGTAAAGCAAATGACTAGAATAACCTAATATGTACTTTTTTTAGAGTCATGAAAATGAATGTAACTATGCTTTTGTTCCGAGAATGTATGAAACATACATGCAAGACTGTCTTCAACAACGACTGCTCTTCATGCATCCCTCGAGCAGATGGGTTGAAAGGTGTCTACTGGGAAAACTATATCCCTCCCACTCTAAGTGAGGACTAGGTTCATGACCACCTGAAGAACCTGAACATCCAGAAGTCTATGGATCCTGATGAGATGCATCCCAGAGTCCTGAAGGAACTGGCTGATGCAGTTGCCAAGCCACTCTCTATGATATTTGAGAAGTCATGGCAGTCAGGTGAAGTCCCTGGTGACTGGAAAAAGGGCAGTGTTACACCCACTTTTAAGAAGGGTAGAATGGATGACACAGGGAACTACAGGCCTGTCAGCCTCACCTCTGTGCCGGGGAAGATCATGGAACAGATCCTCCTGGAAGGTCTGCTAAGGCACTTGGAAGACAGGGAGGTGATGTGAGACAATCAGCATGGCTTCATCAAGGCTGGTGACACCAAGCTGAATGGTGCAGTTGATACCCCTGAAGGAAGGGATGCTGTCCAGAGGGACCTGGACAGGCTGGAAAAGTGGGCCAACAAGAAACAGATGAGGTTCAACAAGGACAAGTGCAAGGACTTGGGCGTTTTGATTGATGAAAAGCTGGCCATGAGCCAGCAGTGCGCTCTTGCAGCCAGGAAGGCCAATGGCATCCTGGGCTGCATCAAGAGAGGGGTGGCCAGCAGGGAGAGGGAGGTGATTGTCCCCCTCTACTCTGCCCTTGTAAGCCCTCACCTGGAGTATTGTGTCCAGGCCTGGGGTCCCCAGTACAGAGGGGATGTGGAGCTGTTGGAGTGGGTCCAGAGGAGGGCCACCAAAATGATCAGAGGGCTGGAGCACCTCTCCTATGAGGAAAGGTTGAGGGAGTTGGGACTGTTTAGCTTGGAAAAGAGAAGGCTCCGGGGAGACCTCATTGCGGCCTTCCAGTACTTGAAAGGAGCTTACAGGCAGGAGGGGGACCGACTTTTTACACAGGTGGATAATGGTAGGACAAGGGGGAATGGGCTGAAACTGAAAGAGGGGAGGTGGTTTTAGGTTGGACATCCGGAAGAAATTCTTCACTGAGAGAGTGGTGAGGTGCTGGCAGGGGCTGCCCAGAGAAGTTGTGGATGCCCCATCCCTGGCTGTGTTCAAGGCCAGGCTGGATGGGTTCCTGGGCAGTTTGATCTGGTGAGCTAGTGGCTGGCAGCCCTGTCCACGGCAGGGAGGTTGGAACTCGATGATCTTTGAGGTCCCTTCCAACGCAAGCCATTCTATGATTCTATGATTCTATGATTCTATGATTCTAATGGCAAGTCCTGCCTGACCATCCTAGTGTCCTTTTACGATGGTGTAACAACATTGGTGGACAAGGGAAGAGCCACTAATGTCATCTGTCTGGACTTCAGGAAGGCCTTTGACACAGTCCCCCATAACACCCTTCTCTCTAAACTGGAAAGATATGGATTTGAAGCGTGGACTCTTCAATGGATGAGGAACTGATTGCTAGATTGCATCCAGGGAGTGGTGGTCAATAGCTCTATGTCTGGATGGAGACCAGTGACGAGTGCTGTCCCTCAGGGGTCCATTCTGGGACTGATACTCTTCAATATCTTCACCAATGACATGAACAGCGAGATCAAGTGCACCCTCAGCAAGTTTGCAGATGACACCAAGCTGTGTGGTGTGATTGATACGCCTGAGGGACAGGATGTCATCCAGAGAGACCTAGACAAGCTGGAGCAGTGGGCCCAGGCTAATCTCATGAGCTTCAACAAAGCAAAATGCAAGGTCTTGCACCTGGGTCACAGCAACCCCCGCTATCAATACAAGCTGGGGGATGAAAGGATTGAGTGGAGCTCTGCCGAAAGGGACTTGGGGATACTCGTGAATGACAAGCTGGACATGAGCCGGCAGTGTGCCCTGGCAACCCAGAAAGCCAACTTGGGCTGCATCAGAAGAAGCGTGGCCAGCAGGTCAAGGGAGGTGATCCTGCCCCTCTGCTCTGCGCTGATGAGACCCCACCTGGAGTGCTGCGTCCAGATGTAGAGTCCTCAGCACAGGAGGGACATGGACCTGTTGGAGCATGTCCAGAGGAGGGCCACAAAAATGATCCAAGGGATGGAATACGTCACCTATGAGGACAGACTGAGGGAATTGGGTCTATTCAGTTTGGAGAAGAGAAGGTTCCGGGGTGACCTGGTAGCAGCCTTTCAATATCTTAAGGGGGGCTACAAGAAAGAAGGGGACAGACTCTTTAGCAGGGTCTGTTATGATAGGACTAGGGGAAATGGTTTCAAATTTAGAGTGGGAGGATTTAGACTAGATATAAGGAAAAAGTGTTTTGCGATAAGGGTGGTGAAGCACTGGAACAGATTGCTCAGAGAGGTGGTGGATGCCTCGTCCCTGGAGACCTTCAAGGTGAGGCTGGACAGGGCTCTGAGCAATCTGATTGAGCTGTAGATGTCCCTGTTCACTGCAGGGGAGTTGGACTAGATGACCTTTAAAGGTCCCTTCCAACTCAAACGATTCTATGGTTCTATGATTTACAGGATTGTTTCTAGCATCATCCTATAATGACTTATTTAGTTACTTTTTTCTAGACCATTCAGGAGATGTTAGAAGAATATGTAAATGACTGACAGTTTATTGAGTGAATTTGTGGTTAAAACTTCAATCATTCTGTAGGTGGAAAAGCTTTCACCTGGAGAAATAAGGACCTGCCAGACTTCTGTGTGTACTATAGCTTGCTTGTAAACATCTAGCATAATCAACAGTGCAGTATTTACTTTGATTATAAGCCCATTTTTTCTTTGTTTTTCCAAATACATTTACAGTTAGCATGATTCAGTGTATTTCTGTGATGTAGGTGCCATCCTTTCCCATACGTGTACAGTCTTTATGATATATATCCTTTGAGACTGAAAAGATCGTGGATCCTTTCAAAAGAGTAATCTTTATTTTTTGCTGTGCTAAAAAAAAAAAAAAAAAAAANTAAAAAAAAAAAAAAAAAAAACCACCAAAAAAACACTCCTCGTATCTAAGTTCTGATAAGACCACACCAGTGCAAAGCAGAGCAGGACAATCCCTTCTTTCGACAGGCTAACGATGCTGGACTTGATGCACCCCAGTGTATGGTTGGCTCTTTGGATTGCTGGGGCACAATGCTGGCTCATCTTCAACTTGTCATCAACCAGAACCCCCAGATCCCTTTCTGTGGGGTTCTCACCAGCCTCTAGACCACCAGTCTGTACATATATGGGCTGCCTCATCCCAGGTGCAGAATCTAGCACTTGCTCTTGTTGAACTTCCTGTGGTTTGTGATTGCCCAGCTCTCCAATTTGTCAAGATCTCTCCGCAAGGCCTCTCTACCCTCAAGGGCATGAACAGCTCCTCTCAGTGTAGTGCTGACCACAGACTTACTTAATTTACCTTCAAGTTCTGCATCCAAGCAATTGATGAGGAAATTAAAAGGAACTTGCCCTAAAATGGAGCCCTGAGACTGGTCATCATCCTAATGTAACCCTATTTACTATAACTCTTTGAACCCAACCCATCAAGCAATTGTTCACCCATCGAACTGTTTTGTTTTTTTTTTTTCAGAAACACACTAAAGCTAACTTTTCCCAAAATGCTCATAATATTGACATTGGCTCCTCAGAAGCACCTCTTTACAGCTGCAAACTCCACACTAGAAGAAAGCAAAAGTAAAGCACTGATGGAGAGTACACATCCTGTTCTACGCTTGTTATTTCTTAGTTTCTTTGAGGAAAAAAAAAAAGTGTAGTTAGCAAACTGTTAAGAAAATATTTGTGTACAGTTAAAGATACAAGATGACATAATATGACATTACAGTCATTGCAATTGACTTTTTTTATAACAGTGAACATCTTCCTTTCAGGCTTAACATATTGTCTCCCCTGTCTCATTTTTTTCCAAAGCAGAATGAGAAATAGCTGATGTCATTTGTTTTCCACTGTTATTTTGACAATTCCCAGTAATTCACTTAAATTGCACTTTTCGCTTTTCCAGAGAATGGAATTCTGTTGTTTGCGATCTCTTATAATATGAAAATGAAATACTACTTTTTCTCTAACTATTGCATTCTTGATTTGATGGAAAGCCTTAAGTTAACCGGAACTGATATTCAAAGCAGAAAATAGACCTACCAAACATTTTGTGGAATGGAGGACTGTCATTGTTTAAATGAAAGTTTAGAAGAGTTTCTGAGTATTTTAGTAGCTAAATGATCAAAAAAAAAAAAAAAAAGTCCTTAAATAATGCATTTCAATGTAATTTCCAATTTCCTAGTGATGGATTCATTACAGAATAATATTTGGACAGCTGCTTCAACTCTGTGCTGATTTTCTTATCCACAATATACCTGTGGTCAAACCTAACTGCTATGCAATGACTTGGGAACCTGCTTGTAGCCATGGCTCTCTCCCAGATACTCAGTTAAATTTTCACTAAGTCACCTGAAACTATTTTTTTTTTTAATAAATAAATAAAAGTAATAAAAAAGACTTTCCCATTCCAGGAGCAAAATTCAAGCCCCTTTGTAGCAGCATTTGTAATCTCCCTTGGGACAGTGTTTTGTCTTTAGTGTCACAGCTCCTAGGCTTGACAAGAATCGTAGAATCATAGAATCATAGAATGGCTTGTGTTGGAAGGGACCTCAGAGATCATCTAGTTCCAACCCCCCTGCCATGGACAGGGCTGCCAACCACTAGCTCACCAGATCAAACTGCCCAGGAACCCATCCAACCTGGCCTTGAACACAGCCAGGGATGGGGCATCCACAACTTCTCTGGGCAGCCTGTGCCAGCGCCTCACCACTCTCTCAGTGAAGAATTTCTTCCGGATGTCCCACCTAAAACCACCTCCCCTCTTTCAGTTTTAGCCCATTCGCCCTTGTCCTACCATTATCCACCTGTGTAAAAAGTCGGTCCCCCTCCTGCCTGTAAGCTCCTTTCAAGTACTGGAAGGCCGCAATGAGGTCTCCCCGGAGCCTTCTCTTTTCCAAGCTGAACAATCCCAACTCCCTCAACCTTTCCTCACAGGAGAGGTGCTCCAGCCCTCTGATCATTTTGGTGGCCCTCCTCTGGACCCGCTCCAACAACTCCACATCCCCTCTGTACTGGGGGCCCCAGGCCTGGACACAGCACTCCAGGTGAGGTCTCACAAGGGCAGAGTAGAGGGGGACGATCACCTCCCTCTCCCTGCTGGCCACCCCTCTCTTGATGCAGCCCAGGATGCCATTGGCCTTCCTGGCTGCAAGAGCGCACTGCCGGCTCATGGCCAGCTTTTCGTCAATCACGACGCCCAAGTCCTTCTCTGCAGGGCTGCTCTCAAGGAGTTCTTCTCCCAGTCTGTACACACACCTGGGATTGCCCCGACCCAAGTGCAACACCTTGCACTTGGCCTTGTTGAACCTCATCAGGTTCTCGTGGGCCCACTTTTCCAGCCTGTCCAGGTCCCTCTGGATGGCATCCCTTCCTTCAGGGGTATCGACTGCACCACTCAGCTTGGTGTCATCAGCAAACTTGCTGAGGGTGCACTCAATCCCACAGTCTGAGTCGTCGATAAAGATATTGAAGAGCATTGGCCCCAAGACAGACCCCTGGGGGACACCGCTCGTGACCGGCCTCCATCTAGCCTCCAATGTAGCCATTGACTACAACCCTTTGGCTGCGACCCTCCAGCCAGTTCTTTATCCAACGAACAGTCCACCCATCAAATCCATATCTCTATAGCTTAGAAAGACGGATATGCTGCGGGACTGTGTCAAAGGCCTTGCACAAGTCCAGGTAGATGACATCCGTCACCCTTCCTTGGTCCACTGATGCTATCACTCCATCACAGAAGGCCACCAGATTGGTCAGGCACGACGTGCCCTTGGTGAAGCCGTGCTGGCTGTATCGGATCACCTCCTCATCTTGCATGTACCTTAGCATCTTCTCCAGGAGGATTCGCTCCATGATCTTCCCAGGCACAGACATGAGGCTCACCAGCCTGTAGTTCCCCAGGTCTTCCTTTCTCCCTTTCTTAAAAACGGGAGTGATGTTTCCCTTTTTCCAGTCATCAGGGACCTTGCCTGACAGCCACGACTTTTCAAATATGATGGAGAGTGGCTTGGCAACCACATCAGCCAACTCCCTCAAGACCCTGAGATGCATTTTGTCCGGCCCCATAGGCTTGTAAGCATTCAGTCCCATCAGGTGGTCTCAGACTTGCTCCGCTCTTACACTGGGAAGGATTTTGCTCCCCCCATCCCCACTTGGATTTTCAGAGGCACAAGAGACCTGGGCAGCCTGACCAGCAGTGAAGACCGAGGCAAAGAACTCATTAAGTACCTCAGCCTTCTCCACATCTGAGGAGGCCAGTTCTCTCTTTCCGTTCATCAGAGGGGATACACGCTCCTTCGCCTGTCTCTTGTGACAACTGCAGCTAAAGAAACCTTTCTTGTTGTTTTTCACATCCCTTGCCAAGCTTAATTCTACCTGTGCCTTGGCCTTCCTGATCCCAATGAATTAATGTGAATTGCTAGAGAGCAAGACTGGGACATGGATGACGTGTTTTGTAATCATCTTTGCCACTGGCCAGCAGAATGACTCGTCCTCTCCGACTAAGGCTCAGTTTCCCAGCATTGTATATTGTAGAGCATTGTACTGCAAAGCCTTGTAGAGCACTGTTGGTGCCCTTTGAATACTAAGGTGAATAATGAGACATCCTAAGTGAAAATCTGGGAAATGCGCTTAAGCTGTCAAAACATGCAGGAGCTCAATGCATAGTTATCTATATTCAGTAAACCAGATTCTGTAAGAGGCACATTATGGAGTATGTTTTATGGATAGTGATATAAGCAAATCATGCCACTGAAGCATGTGACAGTGCTGAGTTCACTTAGCCAATAGTATAGTCACAGCTGGGAGCCTGGGAAGGAAGCTGTTGCACTCCCACTAGGCAGTCTTCCTCCTGGGTTGTTACAGAAGCAATCTAAAAATGTAGCACTCTTTGCAGAACTGATGTTGTGGCCTCATTTTATGCCTCTGACAGCTGTACAGTAGATAAGAAATGCTTCCTGTCTACAGAAGCCAGGCGCCAGAGTGAGACTGCTACAACCCAATTTGCAGCCATGCACAGAACTCAAATGTAGAAAAATTGTATTTAAGATCTGAAGGTCCAGTCACCTAGCAACTATAGCCGCACAAAAGGCTTAAAACTAGCTTGGGTTATGTAGCCCCAGAAGTCATTATTTTTATATACTTAAGTATTGCAGCTTTTAAAGAAAACTGTATATATTGAGATGTTCTGATGGATTCTTGTGTGGGAACAAGTCTTGGAAAGGAATCACATGTTGCATAGAGCAAATGCAAACAGGTTTTGGACAACAGCTTTCTGTACTATGCTATAATTCCACAGTGCAGGATTATACTATCAAACGCAAAAAGAGGAGAGAGCTGCAAATTTTTTGTTTAGTATAGAACAGCTTCAGAGACTGATCACCTGGAAAATGACATGTACAATTAATAAAAATATGTAGGCTATAATTCCGATAGAAATTATTTCAGAAGGCTTTGGTGACATATCCTTTTGTGATAGCTAGAAGATACTTGTAATGCTTGAGAACAATTACGATGTCAAAAAAAAAAGCCCCAAATCTTAACAACACACTCCAAAGTACAGAACTGAGTGCTTATTTGTTCCATTGTGACTTACAATTTACTATAGAAGAGTGTAAGAGGAAACTCAGAAAAGAAGCATAAGAAACATTTGTTTTTCTTCTCTCAGCACAGAGTAATTTGTGGGATATAACATGTAAGCCAGTATGCAAGATTATTTTGACTTTTTTTCTGGGCAGTTCATTGTGTGAGATTTTCTCAGATGGAAGTGAGTGACTATATAGTTATATTTAAGGTATATGAACCTGCTGTGGACCTGTTACACACTCTATAGTGCAAAACCATAATATATTAGCAAGAGAAAGCTACATCTGAGATATGATCATATTGTATCTGACTGCTTCTCTTAAGGTCGAAAACCATGCAAATCAGCCAGTTCTCATCTGCACATATGCTTGACTAATTTTTCAATGTGTCATTGATAAATGATATTGTGGAGGACTGAGTAATTGCTTTGGCTTCACATGTGATGTTCTTCAGATACTCTATTCTGTCCTCAATAGCCCCAGTACTTCTGTTGACTTTGGAGAGTTTGTTGATGTGTGTGCAAGTAATGTGCAATCTGTAATATCTGGCTTGATATATGGAAATATTGCTGATATTAAACTTAAATTGGTTTAATTGATACAGATATGAAACCAAGAGAAATAATTTAAAATGTTCACATGCTGTCAAGACTCAACTCACAAATGAGTATTAGTATGCATGTTATGTAAAAAAACAGGTTTCGGAGACAAATCAGATAGATAATTTTATTGTTACATTTTGAATTTCTGAAGCGCAACACACCATTGATATACTTGACAAGTTTCAAATGTTACAGCTGTAGTTGGGCCAGCCATTTTTAATAGAATACTGTTATGCATTTAGGTCTTTCTTCTGGATTCAGTTTGCCCTTCAGTACTAGCACATGCTACATAGTACTGATGCACAACAGTTTTCATCCACGGTTGGTACCTTTCGTATTTGCTGCTGCATGCTCATCTATGAAACAGAGGTATGACCACATGAATGAGAAAATTAATTGCTAAGGAGGCTGAGGCTGATGTATATCTGAGCGTATTTGTCACTAATACCCTCTTAGTGTATGGTGGAGATTCAGAAGGGGATGTGAATCATAGAATCATAGAATCATGGAATGGCTTGGGTTGGAAGGGACCTCAAAAACCACCTCCCCTCTTTCAGTTTTAGCCCATTCCCCCTTGTCCTACCATTATCCACCCATGTAAAAAGTCGGTCCCCCTCCTGCCTGTAAGCTCCTTTTAAGCATTGGAAGGCTGCAATGAGGTCTCCCCGGAGCCTTCTCTTTTCCTTGCTGAACAATCCCAACTCCCTCAACCTTTCCTCATAGGAGAGGTGCTCCAGCCCTCTGATCATTTTGGTGGCCCTCCTCTGGACCCGCTCCAACAGCTCCACATCCCCTCTGTCCTGGGGGCCCCAGGCCTGGACACAGTACTCCAGGTGAGGGCTTACAAGGGCAGAGTAGAGGGGGACGATCACCTCCCTCTCCCTGCTGGCCACCCCTCTCTTGATGCAGCCCAGGATGCCATTGGCCTTCCTGGCTGCAAGAGCGCACTGCCGGCTCATGGCCAGCTTTT
>VXAV01000142.1:0-64573 GCA_013399715.1 Alectura lathami | reverse complement strand
AAGCTTTCTTGGAGTTATCTTTGCAGTTTGCTTTAGAGTGTAATTTCTGCTGGGATCCTGTTCCTGCATAATTCAATGAAAATTGCAGCTAATCTATACATGGGTGGAATTTGTACATAATGGTGCATTTTCCTAATTGTAGATATCTTTCTTACAAGTGATTAAAGGCAGAAAGGAGAAGTGAACCCTACATAAGGGTATTCAGGCTCCCAATGAACTTTTCTATGCTAAAATCATACCAGCCTGTAACCTGCACACCCTCTTAAATCTGGTCAAATGAACAGTGTTCTTTACACTTGCAACACTAAAGAAAATTGTTGAGTGTTATTTATTCCAGCTAAATATCTATGCATTTGAAAATTAAATTGAATTTGAAAATAACTTCACGGATTATATGGACAGAATAAAGGCAAGAAAGTTGTCTATGGTATAGGAGAGAAACAGCATGAATGATTTACAAGTATTGACATAACTGATCGAGTGCTGCACATGATAAACTCTGCATACCCTTCTTACTTTTACAGCAATGTTACTACTCAGGATTACTCGTATGCAGTGTATACGAGGATGTATTCGCCACCAGAAGGCTATGATGGGAAGTTTCTTTGCCGTAGGATAGAGCAAGAATACAGTGTTGGGCCTTTGGAAGTAAATCGTGAGGCAGTTCTACGAACAAGCACAAATCTGAGCACTGGGCAGCTGCTCTACACTGATGACAACGGGTATCAGATTCAGAGAAGACCATTCAAGGCATATGTGAATAATACAGCAGCACGGGTAGGTGCCGAGGCCTAAACCAAACTCAGTTGTGTATTATCTTCATTCTCCAGTACTTCTGCCTGGGTTGATATTTATACTGCATGGTTTACTGTGTCCTTTCAGAACTATTATCCTATGGTTCAGACTGCCTACATTGAAGATGATACCACAAGGCTGGTGCTGCTTGCAGAAAGGGCTCATGGTGTCTCAAGTCAAGGGAATGGCCAAGTAGAGGTAACAAATGCAAATGTGTTGGTTTTTTCCTAGGAGAGAGTAATTTTGTGGCTTGTTACTGTTATGCCACTTATCTTCTCAATACAGGTGATGCTTCACAGGAGGCTATGGAACAATCTTCAGTGGGACTTAAATTACAATCTCACTTTGAATGACTCTTCAGTGGTTCGTCCTGTGTTTTGGCTTATTTTAGGTACCAAGTCTGCCACCAATGCTTTGTATCGGACAAGTGCGCTAGCATTAGAACACAGGCCAGTTGTGATGTTTGGAGCATTACCAGGTAACTCATTCCATCTCCTGTGCTGTCTTTAGCATCTGAATGCCTTATTTATTTTGCTTTGATTCAAGCTGTTATGTTTGTAAATGCAGACTTCAAGCCTCCTGTGTGGTGAAGTTCTTAGAGCGTGAGATAGAAGGCAGACTTAGAGACTGTTAATTACTTTGCATTAATTTCAAATATGGATGTTGTCCAAGTGTATGGAATGTTTCTCTTGTTATGTAATTATCTCTACTTTTAGAAGATACTAATTTTAAAGCATCTAACAAGAACAAAATGTCCACACAGGGAATTAGTGCAAAGTAGCTAGTGCACCATGCATCAGCTTCCTGGATGCTGAGACCTAAATGACCTTTTTTGAGTCATTCTTTTAAAAATATTTATTTGACTTAATAACTAAAACTGAAGCCTGGTGGTGGAGTAGCAATTTCAGGCTGCAGTGAAATCTGCTTTGTTGGAAGCCTTAGTACACGTCTCTAGCAGCTAAAATCATGCTGCTTCCTCCTCTGTATCTCAGAAGACCTCAGAGTTGAAAGCATAGCATCTGCTTTGGATCTGCCTTGGCAGAAAAAGCAAAAATCTCTTTACCCTTCCACAGTACCCTAGCCAGGCGTATGTATGTGTGGTAGATGTTTGATGTCCACTTTGTTTCCTTTTGCATGGAGGAGATGAACCAGAGCAACTTCGGCAGAAATCAGTCCACAGTTCTCCTGTAACTGTCCCGCCTAACCTTCATCTCCAGACTCTGAGCATTCCAGGGTGGAGGTACAGCTCTAATCACACAGAGCAGGTCCGCAGCATTCGCATGGGTAGGTGCTTTCAAAGGGGTAGCAGGATTTTACACTTCAAAAAGCTGTCTTCTGTGAAGAGTACATTTATTTATTCAAAGTGTTAAATTCCTCTGTCAAGGCAGTTAATTGTACTGTATGATTGCTCTGCTCAGGTAGTAAAATGTCTCCTATATGAGTTAGTGTCATGTCCTGTTAACAGTGGGAATTGAGTTCTCTGTGCTCTTAGAGCTCTAGCTAATCTTCAGAAATGGCAATCTAAGTTCAAAGTATGTGAGTGTAAAGCTCAAGAATTTATATTTTAAAATGGGTTTTACTTTAAAGTAAGAAAATATTTGCGTGTTGTTTTCCCTTAAAGGCAAACAGAAGCAAGGTGATGCAGACTTCAGTCGTGTCCTGCTAAGAATTAGACACCTGTATGAAGTTGGAGAGGATCCTGTGCTGTCTCAACCTGTAATGGTGAATTTGAAGGTAACTCTAATGGTCTGGGTAAGACATCACTGAATCTATTTTTGTCCCAGAGAGAACTAGTTCTGGAATGAAATGTCCCATGTGCTACAGACTCTGCAGAAGGTGGATACGAAAATGCTACTGTAATTTTAGCCTCAGAGGAAAGCAGGTCTTAGTTTTATTCATCTTTGTACCATGTATAACAGCAGATATATATTATTTTAAAATATGAAATTTTGATTGTAATGGCAGTAACAGGTGGTGGAGGGTTATCTGTTTTGTTTTTAAAAGTGCAGTAAGAATTTCAGTTATTGAATGGTGAGAGGAATGCTGAAAGGAAGCTCTCAGCACCTCAGCTTCTTAGTTGAAGCCTGGGGAGTCTGTAGTTGCCCTTGTGTTGCATGATTTAGCAAATTTTTGGAGTCTTTACTGCTCTGCTTAGCAGGTCAATGGTTTAGGTTAAAGTTCTAGTCTCATCTAACTGTACTGGATGAGTGGGTGTTAAGCTAGTCTCAGTAAATCCTGACTCTTTACTCACAGTCTTTGCTGAAAGGATTGGGATCAGTGATGTCAGTGGAAGAGCGATCCCTCACAGGCACCTGGGACATAAACACTTTGAAGAGGTGGAAGTGGAAGACTGTGCAAAATCCAAGCAAAGGTAGGTGGAACAAGTTGGTTCGTGTCTTTATTATTGTTGACTGTTGAGGCTTGATGAGTTGTCTGATTAAAACTCTTTCTGTATTTGCAAAATTAAAAATGTATTGTCATCTATATCACATATCTGGTATCTAGCATAGCCTGCAAGCATGATTTAGCAAGGTTTTACTAGACTGCTCTATTTCTCTGATGGCTTGTTTCACCTGTAAGTGTTAACTCTAGAAAGATTTCAAGTTTCTGTCTTTGTCCAGATACAAGTGGCTATTCTGTGAAGTCACACTTATTACACACCAATTTTGTTAGATGCTGATGAGTTGTGTTAACCTAAGCTTAAGCCTATGCTCCAGAAATACAGACAGCTGGAGTTAAAAAATCTGCCACTGTAATCAGCTTAAAGGACTGTGTGGGTAGGATTCCAGTTAGGGCTGACACTCAGCTCTGTGCTGTGGGTGACCTCATTTAATTTCTCATTCCAGCTAGTTGCTTGATCATTGGTCTTTACAGTCACAGCCATATATGTGCCTTGTAAAAAGCTTGCAGACATTTTGGCCTGGGCTAGCTGGGAGTTTAGAGCTCTACTTGACCTGCAGCTAGGAACTTGCTTGCTGCTTAATCATTATGAAGAAAAATGCATGACTTGGAAGTCACTCAGATTTTCTGGTATGAGTCAGTATGTGAAAAGTAGATGGACTGTTGTATATTTTAACATTATGAATGAATGCACCTTAGGTCCCATGCTACCTATAGTTTTAAGAGGAGAACCTGCTCAGACGTGTCTTTAAAGGAATGGACGTGTTAAATCTGTTCAGATAGAATAATGTGTACATTTAAGTAAAGCTGGTTCTTGAATACATTGCCAGTGTTTCCGTGTCTTACAGGATTCTCCAAGAGTATGGAGATCTCAGACAACTGTACAGTAACTGTTCACCCAAAGGAAATAAGAACTTTTTTTGTGTACTTTCAAGATCAATAAAGCTCGACGTTGTATTTCAGGACTGAATACGTAATAGCTTCCAGCTGGTTAAAGACGTGAGTGATGGTCTCAAAAAACATTCTGCTGCTGTCAATGAAAGGAGTGGTCATTTTGGAATAAAATCCAAATTTAATTAAAGTGTTGGTCTGTGTATTCTGTGTATTCTGTGTTCTGGGACCAATACTCATTAGTATCTTCACCAATGACATCAACAGTGGGATCCAGTGCACCCTCAACAGGTTTGCGGATGACACCAAGCTGTGTGGTACGGTTGATATGCCTGAGGGACGGAAGGCCATCCAGAGAAACCTGGGCAGGCTGGAGCAGTGGGCCCAGGCTAACCTCATGAGCTTCAGCAAAGCGAAATGCAAGGTCTTACACCTGCATAGTAGCAACCCCTGCTATCAGTACAAGCTGGGGGATGCAAGGATTGAGCAGAGCCCTGCCAAAAGGGACTTGGGGGTACTGGTGGGTGACAAGCTAGACATGAGCCAGCAGTGTGCCCTCACAGCCCAGAAAGCCAACCACATCCTGGGCCACATCCAAAGAAGCGCGGCCCACAGGGCAAGAGAGGTGATCCTGCCCCTCTGCTCTGCACTGGTGAGACCCCACCTGGAGTGCTGCGTCCAGATGGGGAGTGCTCAGGGCAGGAGGGACATGGAGCTGTTGGAGCGCATCCAGAGGAGGGCCACAGAAATGATCCGAGGGATGGATCACCTCCCCTGTGAGGGCAGGCTGAGAGAGTTGGGGCTGTTCAGCCTGGAGAAGAGAAGGCTCTGGGGAGACCTGATAGTGGCCTTTCAGTATCTAAAGGGGGGCTACAAGACACAAGGGGACAGACTCTTTAGCAGGGTCTGTTGTGACAGGAGGGGAGATTCAGAATGGGTATAAGCAAGAAGTTTTTCACAGTAAGAGTAGTGAAGCACTGGCACAGGTTGCCCAGAGAGGTGGTGGGTGCCCCATCCCTGGAGACCTTCAAGGTCAGGCTCAACAGGGCTCTGAGCAACCTGATCCAGCTGTAGGTGTCCCTGTGTACTGCAGGGGAGTTGGACTAGGTGACCTTTAAATCGTTCCAACTTGGACGATCCTATGATTCTATTTATGTTGTTTTATTACGTCCCATTCATTGTTTTTCCAGAGATTTGTTCAATTTGAAAATACAAAAACGACCAGCATTGCAGTGCAAGTGTTTTGAACATACTGATGTTTGCTGTGGGTGGTTTTAAAGCGATTGCTTCTGTTATGTTTCATTTTGGAACACCGATGAAGTCACATTAGTCTTCCATTCTTGAATTGTCTTTCTTATTCTGGTAATTTCAAGATCTTTTCTCAGGGTTTGTATTGTTAGAGGAGATCACTTCCAAGTCACAGAATAGTAATCTGCCATTCCATTTCTGTACGCCTGTCCCGTCTTTGAGACGCTTTGACTTCTGGGCAACAGCCACACATTTTCTGCTTTACTGTAAACTGCAGTTGAATGTACTGTTGGTATTTCTGTGCAGTGTGTTCGCTAAAAAGGTCTAAGGTTTAGAGTTGACTGGATTTGCTTCACACTATCCTATTAGTCGTGTTCAGTTCCAGTTAGTTATAAAGGACTGTGTGGAGAGGGAAACTAGCCGTATGTGCAAAACTGTGTTTCTGGCCAGCAGAACATGAAACCAAAAGAGGAAATACATAGGATTTACAGTATAGGAAATACATAGGATTTCCCTGTATAGGGAAATACAGGTACCTTTTCAGTCAATTAATAATTCTAGATCTAGAATCATGTAAATACAACATTTTAATGTGGTAGTTGTTCTGACATAATTCTGTTGTTCAGCAGTAATTTGCCCCATGCAGAGACAGTGCTCAAGAACAAAGCAAACAGTGGAAAGGGCTCCCCAGAAGAACTATTGTGAAATCTGTGTCCTGGAGGAGCTGCACTGGTGATGGCTTTTTCCAGGTAGTCTGTGCCTACCAACAGATGGCATTTGGTTAAGATCACCACAGAAGCTGCCACTTTCAGTTGCTAGGTGAGCAAAGGTTGTGGCATATTTTCTGTTTGTTACCCTTCACACTTGGCTATAAATGTTCAGCAGTACACCAGCCTCACCAGCCCTGCTGCAGTGAGAGCTGTTCTCCTGCAACGTTAAACCCTTAGGGGAAGCATGTAGCACTGTGACCAGAACGCAGCAAAGCATGATGGCAGCTATTTTCATTTTGTTTTGTGTGTATATCTGGACAATGAAATGTGTTTGACTGAGTCACTTTGCTTGGTCATCTTTTCTCAGCCCCTACTTGGAGGTTCCATGTATTATAATGGGGATACTGCATGGGTTACACAGTGGTGTGATTTCGCGTCATATTGTGACTGAACTCACATGCTGCTAACAGCAAGTCAGGCTGGTAGATTGTAAGAACCAAACTGTATCTTCAATGGGCAAGGCAAATCCTGCCCAAGAATTACGTGAGTGTTATGGGATCCTACAGCTGTTAACTCCAGGCACGGCTTTCCCCTATGCCAGGTTGATGTGTTTCTTGTAGTCTGCGCTAGAACAAATTCTGCAAAAACCTCTATACAGGATACTATGAACATTAATACCTCATTACCAGATGGTTTATCAGTTGTATTGGTTTTCTGGTTTTTTGTTTGTTTTGTTGGTTGGTTTTGTGTTGTTTTGTTTCTTTGTTTGTTTGTTGTCAGTGATTGTAGGAGGTATTTTGTTATTTGTTTGTTTTTAACTTCAATTTCTCCTGACTTTCTGATTTTTAAATCAGGGCGATCAGGCGTGGGACAACACTAGAATATTTTACCTGGAGTTATTTCAGCACAGCTGGCCATCAGGGAATAATTTTATCAGAGTAGAATCCTGTATTCCACCAGAGTCATCCAAGAAGATGGTCTGTAAAAAGCGTGGCATTCCTGCTAGTAGGTGTCACTGCATATTTTACATCTCCTTTTTCCTGAGAAATCTCAGCCAAGCAAATGGAAGCTTGCAGGCATTCAGATCTCTGTAGAGGGCCGTCACTCGTTAATCATCCTTTTTTCTCCTTTACATGTATCAAGATAGTGAAGGGAGATATTGCAGTGCTACATCAAGACTTAATAGAAAGTGGGCCATTCTGTACTCAAACACTACTTCAAACCATACATCAGATGGGAGGCATACAGGAGAAGGGTAAATATAACATTATAAGCAGAGGGAGAAGTCCTGCATGCAAGCAGCAGGCTCGTGCTATGGTAAGCAATATTTGTTTTCAATGTTAGTTGGTGTCAGGGAAGCAGCAGTTCAAAATCTTCTGAAAAATGCTTGTTTTGGTCACAGCTCCTGGCTGCAGAGCCTCCAAAATTCCTCTGTTCTGGATCTTGTGGGAGATCAGTTTATTTGGCCTGAGAAGACAAATTATATTAATTCCATCATCCCTTGTAATTTTGAGGAGCAGGAGCATGAATGTCCCTGAGAGGTGCCTGGGTGCTACTTGTGTTTGGGAGTAGAGTGACTCTCAGCAATCCCAGTTTCAGCAGCTGTCCCAGTGCCTCTTTGTGTCTCCTCTGTGGGCTCTGGGCCTTAGCACAGCTCAGTACCTGGCATGGCTCAGTCAGCAACAACACCAGCATCAGTTACAAAGCAGAAGAAGACTGCTTCCAAACACTGAAGATTCCAGGTTCTGCCCCTACTTGCCAATCATAGAATCATAGAATGGCTTGGGTTGGAAGGGACCTCAGAGATCACCCAGTTCCAACCCCCCTGCCATGGACAGGGCTGCCAGCCACTAGCTCTCTAGATCAAACTGCCCAGGAACCCATCCAGCCTGGCCTTGAACACAGCCAGGGATGGGGCAGCCACAGCTTCTCTGGGCAGCCTGTGCCAGCGCCTCACCACTCTCTCAGTGAAGAATTTCTTCCTGGTGTCCAACCTAAACCTCCCCTCTTTCAGTTTTAGGCCATTCAGAATGCTCTCTTTTCAGTATGTTCTCCAAATACCGTGCGGACAAGCTCTGGGGAGATGGCTTTGTGCAAAGCGCCAGAAGGGACTGACTGCACCCGTCAGCACCTCCCTGAGAGCACGGTGCCCTGGGCTGAGCAGCTGCTCTGCAGTTGTCTCCAGCACACAGGTGAGTTACACATTTACAGAATCCAAATGTGGTGATGTTAGTTAAGTTTCAGATAAAGGAAGAATACTGAAAATAATCTGTCGCAGATGCTCTCCTGACCCACATGGCCATTTTGCACAATGCACTTCCCTGTCAGCCAAGCTGACTGAAGAAATTTTCTCACCATGTTTTTCCACCCACTCAGTAGTACCATGAAGAGTTTGTGGGGCTGTGCTGTAAACTGGCACAATGAAGTAACCCGGGCTAAAAATAAACCTTTTTCCCAACCCCTTTTTCTGTGCCAGTTCATTTCATCTCTGACAGCAGATGCTTTGGATTGGAACCAGAGCATCTTTCAGAGTAAATATAAGCTGCTCTCAGCACTTCTGGAAAAGTTCCACCTAGTCTCTAGACAAAATACTCTGCATGCTGGAGCTGCCAGCTGCATACCTCGGCATGAAGTGCACAGATACACGTATTTAAATCCAAAGGAAAGTAATTTCTCCCTTGGGTTCACACATGTATTTCATTTATTCTGCACCAAAGTTAACATGAATGGCAATACTAATGCAGTAAATAGGATTAAATAATATCTTTAAGTACAAATTATTTAACTTAATTTATACTATCATTCACTTCAATTTAAACGTATTTGTTTTTTCCTCACTAGCTCTAGCCAGCTGGATACCATCAGAAATGGGGATAGCCTACAGCTATCCAAGAATTCCCTGTCTTTTTTATATATTTATATTTGCTGCTGTCTTGAGGTATTTTTGTACTTAACCTGGCAATGCAAATGACACCGGAACCAACCTCGGTAAGGCAGATGCTGAGAAACTGGCAAACTGGTGCCTCGTGGCTTTGTTGCTGACAAATGAGAACAGTGCTTTAGGCTTTAAATGTGGCTGTGTCTTCATTACAAATTGCAGCTCAGCTCTTCTGGGCACATGCCCAGTGCTGTTAAAACCAGATGTTAGCACTAGAGTTTTTTCTGGGTAAGATAGGCTCATGTCAAGTCCTTAATTTAACTAAATCTTACTATACTGGATTTTTTTTCTATTTTTAACTTCTGCCATTGCAGTTTTGATGTAATTGCATTGCAGTTTTCCATATTTCTGGAAAGATTTTGTGTGGCCTGCTGCTTTTACATCTGAAAATCTTCTGTCAAGGAAGTGAGGCTGGATATGTTCTCCATCTCTAGCCAGGCAATGTAAGTGGTTCTGGGTTAGAGCCAGAAATCGGAGCTGGAAAACACTGAGCACCATGCAGTTGTCTGTGGATTGTATTTTTTTAATAATTGGATGGAGATGAGTTCCATCAGCATGGCCGTTAGCTTGATGACATACTTGATGACATGTAGCTCACTTTATATAACCCATGCTCATAATCTTCCTCAGGCAAGCCTCAGGTGATGTCCCCAACTTTGGTTACTGCATCTGCAGGGCCATGGAGCAGTGCTTGGTGTCAGCGTAGCCTATGTACAAGTGTAGTCTCCTTGGCTTGGGCAAAATTACTCAGTTGAGATGGAAGTTGCTACTGACAGGCATGGGAGCTGAGAAGTCTCATCTCCATAAAACACTCCCAGATGAAGGGCTGCAGAAGTGGTAAAGTCTGAGTGAGAATGCTGCAAATGTTGAAAAGCAGCCCTTCGTCTTGTACCAGAAGAGAGGCTCATCTGCTGGCGAGGAAAGGCAACCAGCGGCAGTGCTTGGAAGAAATGTTCTGAAGGCAGATAAGATATCAGGGCTCTGAATCAGTGGCACCTGTGACTGCAGTCTAAAAAAGGCTGTAGGGAAAAACTGAGTTGCGATTAGGTTTCTGTCATCGTCACCGCAGGAGGGAAGAGGAAGTTGGGCGACAGCTCTGCCACGCTTGCATTTTTTGTTTTGCTGGTCTTCAGCAAAGGCACCCCAACGCAAGTACTGCTAACCCTGCGGGATGGTCACAGCTCCACTGAGGCTTCTTTTGGCAGCGTGTGTTGGCTCCTTAGGTGAGTGCTGGTTCGTGCTTTGCTTTCTTATGGTTATTCACCTGTAATTCTTGAGCTGGATTTAAAATAAATCAAAGGTCTCAAAGTATGTCAACCTCAGACTTGTGTGTGTGTGTGAGCCAAGGAGAACGTCAAGTATGCTATCATGATGTAGAAATTAATGGTGTCAGCAGTCTAGGGATGGATTTTATAGGGTCTAGTGATCATCTGTGTGATTCTGATAAAACTTACCAGATGCCATTTTAGGACCAGGGAAAGGCCAAATCATCACTTTCCTTATGTATTGGTGTAAAATGAGTCTGAGCTGCAGAATAAAAATTGGAAGAAAATTAGGCAGTTTCCACTCATTGTGAGTAGTTCCTCACTGCTGGGTTTTCAGCAGTCTAGGGATAGATTTTTATAGGATTTACATTTTTGTGATAAGCAACAAATTTATTAGAATTGAAGAAAAAAACATTATCTGATGTCCACACAGTGATTTCACTTCAGAAGAAAATATTATATAGATTGCTATACAATAGTTCATGCAGATAATCTTGCAGGTGGGCAGTAAGTAATGGAGAGACGCAAAGCAGGAAAGAGTAAAAAATACAGTTTTCCCTAGCTAAAAAACAGGTGAAAACCTGAATAAATAACTGTGGTCTGTGTGGAACATACGATAAGCTAAGGAGGTGAATTTGATGCTGTAGATGACTTCCTGGGCAACAACTTAAAATGAAAGAAGTTCAAACAAAATTGCAGAACCCAACACAAAAAGGCTGTACTTTCTGTTGCTAATTAGAAGCAGGGCAGGAAAAGTACTCGTACATGGTGGCAGAAAATCTTAGTGGGCTCTTCTTTCATTTTGATGAGTCTTTTATTGTGGATGAATCATTCTGAATAACTCCTTTTGGTCATTCTTTATCTGGCAGATAAAAGCAGAGCGTTTAATATGCTTCAAACTCAATCTCTCCTATAAAAGATATTTATTTAAAATAAAAAATCAGTCTATCAGCAAGTACAAAGAAGAACTTCATGTGTTCCACACAAACAGTGATGGAGTGATTTAATGCACCAGATTAAGAGTTTAGCCACAATGTAACTGCCTTTGTTCAAGAGAAGTGGGTAGTAATTAGTCTTAAAAATTTGAGTTGTAATGATTTTACAGTATTAGTATTATTTAAAATGGCATGATTGAAGGTATTAGAGGTGTTATGTCTTATTGCCTCTTTCACTTTACACCTTTGTGTATTTCTCCTACTAGCCACAGGTGCCAATAATTTATCAGTCACCCAAACACCAACGGAAATACACCTGTCTGTTGGAGACTCCACTGAAATTGCCTGTATTTTTCTTTGGGAAGAATCAGTTGAAAGGTATAGAATAAGCTGGTATCTTGTTAATAAAGAGAGCATCACCAAAACTATATCATCAGGCCTTTTCTTTGTATCCAATGTCACCCATGAAAACAAGGATGTGCTAGAGATCAAAGCAGCCAATGTAAACGACACTGGGTTGTACTACTGCGAGATAATTGTTGAGATACCTTTCTGTAAGAAAGCACATGGAAATGGAACAACGCTGACCGTCAAAGAGCAAGGTAACCTGGCAAGAGCACGTGCATTCCACTTAGCTTACCAACATAGACAGCCTTCAGTCTGAAGCTTTATGCGCTTTCTAAGAAGAGTTAATACTCTTAGGACCCAAAAAATCTGTGTATCAGCAGTGTGTTTCACAAAAAGACCCAAGCCCAGTTCCTTCTTTAAGGGACCCAGTAGGGTGGGTGGGAGATGATGAAATGGGTCTGTTGCATGGCAGGGAGCAAATTAAATAGTCACATGGTCACTGTGCAGTAATACACATTGTTCTTTTTTTAAAGTGTTCTCAATAAAAAGTGGGAGATAAATCAATGTGGAAGATTTGGGAGAATGGTGTCTGCATTTGCAAGAATTTTTGTCCATAAACTTATGACAAGTTGTTTTCTAGCAGCTATGCCACTTTATTATTGTCACGTGCTAACCTTTAGAGGGGAAAAATTTAAGGTCCCAGTTTTGATCTAAGCATTGATAAGTATAAATAAAATTAATGTCCAGCCACAATTAAATTAATGGCGAGTAGGGACGAGATATGCTTCATATAACTTCAGAGAAATTGTGTGTCATACCTAAAAAGCAATTCACTTCTGTTATACATCTGTCTCAAGTTCCTTCGCATCATTTCTTGAAAATGCTGATCTTTTTCTCTTTTTATACCTCTGAACTACAGAGAAAGACAAGGTGACCATTTCTGACTAGACCTTAACATTATTACACATCTGAACAATCAGTTGCTCAGGGCATGGGAACTAACCTTTCTGCTCACCCAGCACTGTTCAGTTTTGGACACTGCTTTACTCTTCTGACCAACTGGGACTCCAAATGGAGGCACAAAAATGATCAAAGATTGAGAAAACACCAGAGAATGTTTGAAAGAAAGAGTGATTGAAATAGTGTTGTCCAAAATGGGGAGAAATGTTCTCCTTAAACGAATTAAGTGATCTGATCCATCACCTGGTCATAGAATCATAGAAAGGCTTGGGTTGGAAGGGACCTCAGAGATCATCTAGTTCCAAGCCCCCTGCCGTGGACAGGGCTGCCAGCCACTAGCTCACTAGATCAAACTGCCCAGGAACCCATCCAGCCTGGCCTTGAACACAGCCAGGGATGGGCACCCACAGCTTCTCTGGGCAGCCTGGTCAAGTAGCAGTAACCTTGAAGTACAGCAGAAAACATTCAGATTCAACTGGGGGAGAAACTTACATTACTGCAGGAATGGTGAGTTTTAGGAGGGTTAGGAGGGAGGATGTCAGTGTTTGTCAGGTAGGCACCCGGAAGGAATGCTGAAGTATTGGTGACCTTGCACATGTGTAGAATAGATTGGTTCACTCCTGAAGTTGCTTTCAGGTTTGTTTTGTTTTGTTATAATGTTGTTATTCAATTGTGTCTCTGAGTTGTTCATATCTGTACTTTAAAAATGTAATTGCAGAAGCTCAGTCATTGGAGAAGAAAGTTTTGGCAATTTGGGCCATCATTCCTTTCTTAGTGGCAGTGGGGAGCTTGTATTTTTGCTACAAAAAGAAATGGAACTCAAAATTTTCTGGTGAGTGACAATATTTCCATTAACACATACTTTCTAAGCTAAATATTTGTTTTGAGGTGGCTGAACAGATGGTCTTGAGTCATCACCGAGAAGACTTCCTGGTTAAGACAGGTGAAGTCCCTAAAATCCTGTTTTGGTGACTGGAGCTGACACAGGCATGGATCTTGAGGTCTGTGTGAGAACTGACCAGTTGTAGGCGTCTGCTCAGAGGTGAGCTGATCAATTCTCTAGACCGGTTTTCATGGCACATACTGTTGACAAGATCTCCATCGCATGAGGGCTGTTGAGAAACATGAAGGTCGCTGATTTCATCTGCCAGCTGGCCACCGCACTACTGTGTGCCATTGACTGGCCACACATGAGCTCTGCAAGCTTTGTTTCAGAGCTGTTTACCACTTTTCTCTGGTAGAGTTCCAGTCTGCCCCTGTAAAACAGCAACAGCAAGCAGTGACCATAACTTACTTTCTGCTAAGGTTCTGCTGGACTTGCTGTACCAGAAGGAAGGTGTCAGGAGGAACAGATCCTTGAGGAAGCAGAACTTTATGGGAGAAACGAATCTGCTAGTGAAGAAGCTGGATGGGTAAGTGGTTTATGAAAAGACTTTATTTTGGTGTGAGGAAAGGAATTTCAAACCGAGGCACTGGGGAGTGTGTGCAGAACAGAAAGAACAAAACAAGAAGCTGCCATTCCAAGGACAGCATCTTGCTACCTATGAAGAAGGTCCAAAGCACAAAAATAAAAAATAAATTATTGTAAGAGCCAACAGTCTGATACAAGGAAAAAATTGTGACACATTAGCAGAGTATTGGTTTCAGTCGTTTGTTATGTTCAATGACTCCCTCAAGCTTGGAAAGGAAGGCAGCAGAAAGTAGAGAACATCACAGGAAAGACTGGGTGAAAGAAGGGGAGGAGAAGTCAAAAATGGCGATAATGTCATTTACATGTATCCATGTTCCAAGTCCAGCCCAAGGGGCTCAGACCAGCTTTTGCTGAAAGGGCCATTACAGCAGGCAGCGCTTGCTGAAAGCAGGTAGCAACTTCTAGTCAACCTCTTTTTCCCAGGCAGCTATTCCTCTTTCACTCACAAGGAAATGTAGAGGGGCTAACAAAAAGAAGCCCTAATTTAACTCGGGCTCAACTTCCATTGCAATCTGTTAGCTGGCCAGGCTTGGACAAGACTCATACTGGAATCCATAGTGAGAGGGAAGATCACAGTGCAGGTAGTAAAGCACTAATATCTGTTGTGTGACAGTCATCTAAAAAAAGGCGTAGCTGGGAAGCTTCGTCCTCCACAATATGCAGATTCTCAATGAAGTTAAGAAACTTCTTTTTGCAGAACTTATCTTAGCAGAAAATTTAAAATTACAAGTCATGAGATCACCACCAGCAATAAAATATTCTAATTACTAGCTATAAATGGGTAACTCTTCTATTTGTTAATATTTGATAAAGACATAAGAAAATGAGATTGAGAACGAGAAAGCAAGCATCAGAGGTGGTACAGAGTGAGGAGTTCATTACTAGTGATTGGTTGCTCAGAGTCTGTTTGGACAACAAGTATCATCCAGAGAATGTGTGAAACCAGTTGCAAAAGGCCTTTTGTTGGTGCTTTATAGTTAGAGAGCGCTTAGCCACAGGGACCTGTCATGATATAGGGTCAGCGTTTTCTTTGAAACCGACTTCTGCACTGAAAGAATGATTTCGTAGTAGTATCATTTTAACAATTAGGGCATAATTGGATCTAGTAACTCACTCAGGTTAGCAGAGCCCGTATATGCCACATGTATGGACACTGTTTCAAACTAATCAAGCCAGTAGTGATGAGCAAGTATTATGGTGTTTCGCAAACCTCATGCATGGCCTCTCAGCTGTCACAGAACATTATCATTTTAATGAATTGTGATTTTTTTTTTTCTTTTTGTGCAAAAATATGTCTCTAAAAATTTCAGGTTTTTGGGTTGCTTACTTAAACACTTTCTTTTAAGCTTGGAGATTTGCTGTATTTTCTGGGTAGATTTGAACACCGTTTCCGAAACAGGGGATCTGAAGCTTCCGTATGCCTCTGCAAACCTATTTACAAACCTATGTTATGCTTTTTTTCAATTCTTTGGGTTTAGAAGGCAAACTGGATTTTATTCTTACCTATGCTATCTGTTCTAACAACACCGAGCAACTTGTTCAGGTGCCAACACATGGCTCCAAGCATCCAAGTTAGCTTAACCTGAGAATGAACATCTCCATTGCAAAGCTGGCAGATGTATTTGTGATTTTTTTTTATACAGCACCTGTCTCTCTCTGGAGATTTGTCCCATCTTTCTGCACTTGAGAAGCTCAGGGAGTGTTTCCCAGATGGTTCTGCCAGTTACAGGGGGATTTGTCCCTTGAGGGAATTCTTGGAGCAGCTGATGTTTTTTTCATTCCTAAATTCTGCAGGTTCCAGCCCAACTTTAGGGACTGCTGCAGCTTTAGTGCAACCTTCCAGTGCCGTGGAAGCACACAAAACCCACGCTTCTGAGGGCCTCTGGCTGAGCAGAAATGAGTGGAAGCCTGACCCGGACTAGTTAGGCACGCTTCCCATTTGACATTCAGCCAGCAAGTCTCTCTCTGATCTGAGCGTCCTTTACCAAAGCAAAGCCAGTAAACCTCCACAAAGAAGTGGTGGCTTCTTTATAGCTTCAGCCTTTTTGCTGTTTTACAGTTGGTCTGAGAATTTTATTTGGTATGTGTCTGTGAGCACAGACTTTGTGCACATTTCAGGGAGAACATTCATTCCCAGGTTTTGCTGAAGAACTTACTTGAAGATCCCAAATCCTACCTGTGCTTAGGAAATGAAAATAGGATGGCCCAGAGTAACACCTGAATGCCACAGCAATTTGCCAGTTGACTGCAACAAAAAACATCCACCCGGAAGGAACAATGTGATAGATTTTTTTCTTTTGAAATATCAGAGCTAAATGATTAAGGGAATGAAAAGGCTTTTGCCTTTCGGATTTCATAGAAGCTGTTTCAGACCTAAACTTGGTATCTTTGGTATCCAGAATGAGTACCTAGTTAACAGAACTGAATCCAAGCACAGGGAGACTTTGCCTTTTCAGCGTCAGTAATGAGACACTGTTTCCCCCAAAAATTGTAGTTCTGTGGTTCTCCTGTGTCTGCAGTGTTTCTCTTTGTTCACTTGGGTTGTGCTAGATGTTGTGTCTTGGGTATAAATTCATTCTAAGTAGACTTAAAAGTGATGAAAAGTGGCAAAAGTTTTGACTGGAGTTTTCCTTGCTTTTTAAGGCTGTGTCTACATGTTATGTATCACTTGATTCTTTTCCAATGAACCAAAATAAAAGATGACAAATCCACCATCGCTACTGTACCAGTGCAGCAAATGAGCAAATCCCACAAACTCGGGCAGCTGCAGAATCCAGAACAAGAGACGGGGATGTGCCATCTACTTTGACATTCAAAACCAAAGGACCGTGTAGTAACTATGATATGGCTAAAGATTTTGTTAAACTGAAAATGGTATGGTAATATGCTGCTAAAATATGGATTACAGGAGTTTCCTGTGAGAAACATGTCAGTGAGACCAAATACAAGAAGAAAGGTTGGGTTAACATCATTTTCTGAATGTTTTGCCACTAACTTTACTGTCAGGAGACTGTGACTTTTGAGGGTATGTAATTTCAGAAAATTGTCTTCAACTCTTCCCCTTGTATCTGAAGTGCAAAAACAATAAAAGATGCATTATACTTTGAAAAAATCTTCTGGACTGAACAGCTTTCTCCAACAAAAGCATTTCTTCAGGTACCCTTATGTAAATAGCAGAAGGTAAGGAAAAAATGCATGTCATGGTCATCACTTGACCCAACAGACAGTACTACACACAGGGTGCAGCCTGGTCTCTCAAAGATCATCCCTGCTGACCACATTGGAGGAAGGGTGGTACGCCAGAAGGTGTTATATATTCCCGTGGGAAGGGACTAGTAGTTCGTTCACAGTGCTATGTGGAATCTTCCAGAGAAGGCAGCCTCCTCTGCACAAAGAAATACTTGGTTTAAATGAAGTTATATATAATATAATTAGGGATACTTATTGCCTATTGTCCACTGCATTAGACACAGAGCAGCTTCCCCAAGGTGCTAAAAAGAAGTTGGCAACTTCGAGATGTGTGGCTGCTGGCTGCTCAGCACCCTGTGGTGAAATCTTTGTGCTGTACAGCACAGCTTGTGCTCTGGCTCTGCCTGTGCTGTGCTGGCTGCAGCTCACAGAGCTCCATCCCAAAGTGCTGCAGCTCACTGTGTTTCACTGGTGTGTGCCCTGTTCCTGGGCTGTCCTGTCACCTGCCCCGAGGCGTTCTGCAGTGTGCTCCTACCGAAGTACGCTGTGATCGCTCAATTGTGAGCATACCCTCTAGGAGAGAAACTACTTCTTATGCTACATCTTACACTACAATTACTATGGAGGATTTTCCTTTCTTCCTTTTGAACTTCAGTCATTTTAAAATCTTGGTCTTTTTTGTCCTGAAACTCATTATTACAGGTGTCTCCTGTGCTGCATGGTGAAGCACTGCACTGTGCCACGTTCCTTTGAAGCTCACAGACGTGACTGTGAAACCCTGCAACTTTGTCCCCTACACAGGAGAGCTAGAGGCAGTAACAGGGGCTGTGACCTTCACAGCAGGTCAAGGAAGCTCTCAGTTATGCATCACAGCAGCGAGTGGATGGGGTAACTGTTAGTTACGTCTACATTTAAGCACGGCAAGCTATACAATATTCAGAGAAGAAGTAAAGCCACTAAATGAAGATTGTCACCGAGCCACACCTTAATAGTCTGTAAATCATATTTTCATTACAGCACCAGTAACAATTTGTTGATTAAATGCGGTTCCTAGCAGCAGAGTTCCACCTTACTGACAGCTGTTCATGTTTTGAATGCTGATACTGTCGTGTCCAGCATCTGGCAAGTGGAGATTGCCTCCTCTTTGTAATGCCCTGTTCTTGTCTGGCAGTGGCTGTGTGCCAGGGGCTGCTCTTGGAGCTGCCACTGGCGGCCCCACTCCGTCTCAGGGAGTCTGACACCTGTGTGTCACCTTCTCTGCTCCAGTACTGCTTGGGAAGTGACAAACTCTGATGAGAGTTTCCCAGGGCAAAACAAACAAACAAAAAACTCTGTAAGTAACCCCGTTGTCCTCCTCTCTCCATAATGATCTCAGCTTTAATTGTCTAACTCCTCAATATTTAATCAAGCTTGTCTGTCTAATAACAAAACTTGAAGAAAATCCTGGGCCTTTGCTTTTAGCCAGTTGTCACAGCAGCCGTGGAAGAGCAGCATCCCTGGCTGCGTAGCATCAGGCAACCCCAGCAGCAGGCAGGGCGGAGCCCCATCTGCCACACTGGCCAAACAGTCCTGTCTGTGTGTGTGATGCTGTGACTAATGTTTTTGTGCCTCACAACGGTGCTTTCAGAACAACAGTGACGTTAGTGTGGTTGACTAAAAGCCATTTGAAAACTGATTTTATCTAAAGTGGTTACCCCATACTTCTGATACCAAGAAGTACTGCAGAACTGCCGGTGTTCACAAAAACACAACACCTTCAGCCCAGGCTTAACGTGACTTCAGGCTGGCTGGCTGCAATTAGTTGAGAACTCTTTCAGTGTAATACACTGCTCCGTCAGGCAGCTGTGCCTGCAGAGAAAGGCTGGTCGGTGCAGGCAGGCAGGGTCTCGTTTGGATGGTTGTTCTTGCCTAGCTCCTAGCATTGCTCGGGAGATATGAGCTGAAATCAGTACTTTGTCTGAGATAAAATGTTTTTGCATGCTCTTCTGTTAAAGACTCATCTTCAATAAATCCTCAATTTAAGGAAAATGCTGCTCTCACAAGAACCACCTGAGGAGGAACCGATGCATGCCACGGGGTCTGAGCAGTCCATGTTTCCGCTGACCTAAGGGTCTTGTTGTCTTGGTTTTATGCTGCCTCACAAACTGAGCCTTCAAACATAACTGCAACTCGGTGTGCTTCATCTATTTCAGTCAGATTCCAAACCAACGCACACTGCCACATGCTTTGTGAACAACAATAGAAAGAAACCAGAGTAAATCTCTAAGATGGACAGAATTTATTTTTGCCATCATGCTTGTCTTGGGTACTTACAGACAGGGCAGCTATAATGTTTTTTTTTTTTATTATTATTATTATTTTTAATACATCATCTTGTATCACTCTTTTGGGAACAGGAAACTGCAAATAGAACTGAAAAAGGGATGTAGAGACCAAAAGAACAGTAACCAATTTCTCTGAACATGAGAAAGGGTGAATGGTAAGGTGTGGGCAGCAACACCATACACAGCCAGAGCTGCTCTTAGCGAAGTTACCTGAGATCTTTGTCTCAGTGAAGTATTCAGGTAGAGGGGCACAGAAAGGATAAGGCAGAGACAGAGCAAGCGCAGTGCCTCTGTTCAGCGTAGTGACTGCAGAGCCTGCAGAGGTATGTCACACAATGTAAGGGTTCGGGATGATAACAAGCAATGGGGCCTGACACGCACACCTGCTCTGAGATGCCCCATGCTCTGTTACCTGCCTGTGTGCTTGTCTTGTCCCAGACTTGATGTCCAGGCTCCATGAGCCAGAAGGGAGGTCTCTGTGCATTGCCTGGCATAGCAGGTGGCAGCCCGCAGGTAGGGCTGTGACAATAAATCCTGAACTTGAGCCATAGGCATTGCTCCTTTGTTACTTCATAGCTTTTAATTCTAGGAAGAGACAGAAAGATAAGCATTGCCAATGAACACAGCAGAAAAGGTCAGATGGTAGGGAGACAGATTGTAAAAATACCACTGGTCTGGTGGGGTTGGCTCAGAGTAAACCTCCTTTACCACATCAGCAGCCCTACAATACTAATTACAGTTTGTCCTTTTAAGTTTCCTTTTTAAATGCAAACTTGCCATAACCCAAGTAGTCTAGCTTTAAACTACATTGGGACTGCTACTGAGCAAGAAAAGAAATGGAAGTAGAGGCCATGTGGGGGAAAGCGAGCCTCTTCTGCTAGCCTCCGGGCAGAAGCCCAGAGCTGCTTTCTCAGCCTTTCCCTCCACAGGGTGGCAGCAGAGCTGTGGGACCCATGAGCATCCCGTGTTATTTCTACTCTGAAACCACTCAATATTTCAAGAGAGAAGCAGTGTGCTGCATGTGATGGTGTTCCACCTCTGCTGTGGCATTGTGCTGGAAGTTAGCCTCCCTGCTGGAAATGACTGCTGTTGGACAGTCCCAGCCCCGGGGGTGGTTCGCTCTCGAGCTGCGGTCAACAAGCGGAGGGTGGGCTTGGGTGCTGTCTGCTCAGTGCCACCCTCCTTGTGCCATGGAGAGCAGGGCTTAGGGCAGGGTCTGGAAGGTGGCAGGGATCCGTCCCTGCTGGTGGGCATTTCCCAGCACAGACGGGCAGGAATGGGAAGGAGGGCTGAGAGAGACACGGGCACAGCATGAGCCCAAGAAGGTGCCGGCATGATCGCAGAGAGTGGAGGTCATGCTACCCAGGGCAAGGGGTGGATGGGGACGGGCCACAGCAGCAGCTGGAAATGAATTATCATCACGACATTGTCCTAACTGACACTGAACACTAAAAAAATATGTCATAGGCTTGTTTGTAGCTAACTATTTAACTAACCAACTTGTACTTATTTTGCTTCACTGCCCAGCATTTTGAAAACTTTAAGACATAAATACTCTGCAAATAACAGCAATTTACAAAGTGCATCTCCATGGTGTGCTGTATTTCATTCTTGTTTTTACTGTGGCATCATGGACTGCAAATAGATTCCGAGAAAAGGCATGTAAAATAATTTGTGCTTACAGCTTAAAAGACAGAACTTAAACTCTTAGTACAAAGAGTAAACAAAATGAATACGGGCAACTCCCACACTTCCACCCACAACCATCTTTTTTCAAAGCATCCTCTGGTTTTAGGTGAGAGCCCATTCACAGCTGGGGTCCCCATTCCACGTCCAGGGCTCTCCCAGTTCCATACAGGTTGTTTTTTTTTATTTCCCTTTTCGCTGAACATCTTTCCTCTTTCTGGGAAGAGAAACCTGAAGTTCAATTTTCTGTTACAAAAGCTCTGTTCCCCATTTCCCATGCAGCTTTTCAGCATCTCCTGGCTCATTGCTGCCCCATGGCCATGGCAGAGTGTTGTCAGTGCCTGCCACTGGAGCAGCTTATCAGTGCTTATCAGTGGTGCTGTGCCCTGCCAGTGCTCCTGGCAGCCCAGAGCAGGCAGTTCTGTGAAATACACGTGCCTGGGGAACCTCCGCTCCATCAGACTGCCCTGTAAAGCTGCCCAGCCTTGTGCACGGCTCCTGCCTCACTTTACACAGGGTTACATGATGGCAGGCCAGACCTTCTCGTTTCTTCCAGCAGTGTTCAATTAGTGTTTAAAAAAGATAGATGCAAGGTAGATGCAAAGTTGTTTTTTTTTTTTTTTTTTTTTTTTTTTTGATGTGTTACCTGCACCTACACTCAACAGGAGGCAGCTTTCTCTTTGAGATCTCTCCGCTCTGAGAAAAATGCTTTTGTACCACAAAGGAAAAACAGCATTTGCTAGTTCGCAAGATCTCAACAGGGGCAAAATACTCCTCTTTGCTTATGGAAGTCTTCTGAAACCCTACTTGGACCCTACTTGCGTGTCTTCACTTCTCTCTTACAGACAGGAATGTCCTCTAAAAGGTTCTCTCAGTTTGCTTTGGAGATTACAAAACAAGTATTCTCCTGTAGCTCCTTTCAATTCTTTTACCTTTTCCCTTTCCCTTCCCCCTTCCTTTTCTCTTGTCCTTCTGGTATTTTCTGCTCTTCTCTGTGGCCATGGCATGGAAAAACTTCTCCCGGTGCTGGCCACAGCTCAGCAGGGTGTGCCCGTATCTGAGTAGGATTCCATAAGCATTAAGGCAGGGCAAACTAGAACTGGGCTGCCTGTGCGGGTGTGGTTCTTAGAAATCATTACAGTAAAAACTTCTTTCTGTCATTACAATACAAAGCAGAGGCTTTGGAAGCCTGAACATCATGAAAATTAAAAACTGAAGTATAGAAATCCCATAAAGAGTAGCATCCAGGAAATTATTCAATCAAGCACTGAAAAGTCAATAAGAGTATTTACACTGTAAATACTAATTTATGGGCTGTAGTATATTCATTGATTTGACCACCTAATATGGCTGAATCTAGTGCACTGGTAGGTGTGTGCAAGTAGAGGCAATCGTCAGCAATAAAAGACATTTCCCACGGCTCAGCTTTGCCCGACATCCCTGTTGGTGCTCCAGATCTCCCTCAGAAATTCACGCAGACAGTTAGTTGGCTCTGGTCTTCTCGATTTTACCTATCTTTAAACTTCATTTCAGTAGTATGTGAGCCTATTAAGTGGATGTGTGAAATGAATTTCTAGGGTGTTTGGAGAAGTAAGTGGTAATAAAAGGATGGAGACCAACATATATTTTAAGGAAAACAGCTATCAGAACTGATACAGTGTGTCAACGAACACCACCGTGTGCCTGTAAGGCCTTCCTTTCTGTTTACACACTGTCACTGCCTGTTTAGTTTGATCCAGAGCAACATAGCGGTTGCATCATTTAATCCCCAGACGTAGATACATTTGCCATGTGTTGGGGAAATGAAATAACCTTTAAAAATCATTACTCAGACATAGAGCAAGTTTTCAGAATCGGTGCAAAGGAAAACCTTGCTCTTTAGCAAATAAAGTGTGTTGATTCTCTCAATTCAACAAAAATCCAGAGCACTGGAAAAGTTGAGGTTTTTTGTAATTATGTCTCAGTGTGGAACATTCAATGCTTGCTTTTTGTAGAATGCTGCCCTCACACTAAGAGAAAAACAAAGTGCTTTTTCTCCATAAGATAAACAGTGATTTCATCATTTCAAATTGTTTTCTTCCTTCTGTGCTTCTTACATTCTGATACAGAACAGATTTGTGAAAACTGTCAAAAAGTTGTTCTCATGCAGCTTCCTGAACCTTGTGGAAGAAGTGTTAGGGGACGATAAGCTCTAACAGACGTTCAACCTTTCAGCTATCCCAAGAGTGACTGTGGCACAAACGGCTCTTTAGAGCTGACAAATGTATTTATTCAGACTTTTCCAAAACAGAAGCTGCTGCAAAGAGCACAGGATAAAATTAACTCTCTGAGAGAAAATCAGCACAAGGTCACACAAATCTCATTTAAGCCTGAACGTCTGGCCAAGTGCCATGAAATCTAAGCATCTGAATGGTTTTTGGAAACAGCATGACTCTGCACATCAGTATCACACAAATTAATTAAACTTTTGGCCCATGTCAAGCAAGCTCTAATTCTGTACAGACCTTCAGTAATGCCTCATCCAAGCTGTTGACTACAACATTCCTCAAAGAGAGAAACCCAAAGAAAACAACAAATGGCTATTGTTTACTTGGAAATTATGATATAGAATTCAACCAAACTCACAGGGAATGTCTTATCTCACTGGGAGCTGGACAGATGGTTTGGCATAAAAGCACTTCTTGCTCTCGTGCATGTGCCTCCTATTTGTACTCTGCTTTGTTTTTGCAAACAGTTCTAACCGTCTGTTCCGTGCCTTGTGCACCAAGCTGCTATTCTTAATGAAAACAAATTGGAAGAAAATATTTAAACAATACAAAGCATGTGAACTGAAAAGTCTGTACAGCGCTGGTGCATGTGCACACACGAGTACAAATATATCATGTTTAAAAAAAAAAAAAAAAAAAGCAGGTGTTGCCAGCATGGTGACCTTCCCATTTGTACAAATTCAAGTCTTGTGGTTTGTTTGTTTTAGCATTTTTGGAGCCACATTCTCAAAAACCACGTCACCTTTGTTTGTGTAGAATAGTGGGTCAGGAATGAGGCCACACTTCTACTGGGTTACCTGGCAAACGTGTGGCCACAATGACACATCCTGCTGGCTGCAGCTAATCATCTCCCGCTCTCCATCTTTTTGGAGTACTTTTTTCTCCTCCTCTGTTGCTAATGTAGGTGACCAAGATTCAAAGTCATGAGAATGTGTGAAATAGATGCTTTATTTTGTTAGGGTTTCCTCTAGAGGGAGGAACTGGTTCTTTCTCTTTAATGGCCATGTTTAATGTTCTTGTTACAGAAACGGGTCAGAAAGGGACAAAAACTTTCCTGGCACTTGGAGCACCAGCGGCTGGCATTGTGCTTGTAGGCAAGCAGCAGATGATGCTCATTGCTGGCAGGGGCTGGTTGTTTCTTCTCTTCTTGTTCCTTCTTCTAAAGAAAATAACAGGTTTCAACATGCACTTTAATGTAAAAACTTCAGACTTTACAGAAAAACACTGCCCATTTAATGCAAATCAATTGCAACTATGTCATGAGGTTGAAGCCATGGGAACAAACAGCTCTTGTGGCTGTTTGCATAAAGCACACAGCTTAAGACATCACAATGATTCTGCAGGAGATACAAAATCATTTCTTCGGGAACATAAGAAGAAAAATCTTTTAATTTATTTATTTATTTTTTTGAGAAGGTACTACATTTTCACGTAGTTGTGATCTGCAGTGTTGCTCTGAGGCATCATAGGTGTCAAAGAACAGATTTTACCGGGTGAACAAGTGGCTACAGATGTCTGACAGAAAGGAATCTTTTAATTTTTCTCAATTCAAAGCAGATCTTGGCTTACTTTTCTGTAGCATGACACAACTGGAAACTTACCTACCTTCAGGCATGCCCGAAGACATCCAAATTCAGCTGTAGTGGTCAGCTTCCATCCTCTGAGCTGATGCTTCCAGGCAGTACTGAGCTCTTGGCACAGACACTGAACATCTCTGCTGGCGTGTAGACAGCAGCTGGAGATAAACAAGGCGGCTCCAGTGTGTTTGTGTTTTAATGATGGGTACCGTGGTTTTCAAGTCAATCACAAGGTTGGTCAGAAGCCACAAAGGACCACAGGATTTCAGAGAGACTTTGCTGTCAGGGTAGTCAGTTTTGTTGCAAGGTCTCATGCTGCATGGAGTCAGTAACAAGCTATTTCACTACAGATAAGGATGGATTTTGGTATTGGCCATGTGCTTGAGTCAGATTTGTTCCTTCGGATACCCCCATCAGAGCAATTAACTTTGCAGTCCAACCCCAGAAAGCTCTCCTTAGTGACCCTTAGGAGCTGCTGGTTCATCAGAGCTGCTTTAGAAATCCACTTTGGATGCAAGCCCAGAGGACATTCAGCTATCTGCATAGCAGACCTCTACTTTTCATCTGGTGAATCCCACCCATGGTGTGTGTTATCCAGTCTGCAACAAGCTCCTCTGCATGGCAGCAGGCCATCCATGCCTGCTCTTAGCTCAGGACAGGCAGAGCCCCTAACTGCAGTAGTGAGGGAGAAGCAAGATGCTCCTGAGCCTCCTGAGCAGGCTAGCCTGTACTCTGCCCAAAATGGACCTTTGGCCATCTGTCTATCTGATCTCCGTTCATTAGTCACACCGTGTATCTTGAAGGAGAGGCTGGTTTCTACCAGTGAGGAACTGGTTGTGCCAGCCACGCTGGCGCGATAACACCAGAGCTTTGAAAAACTGTCAGCACAGAGCGTGTACCCTGAGCAGCACTCAGATAGGGGTGCTTACCAACTGATAACTGTCCCTCTGGTGAGCGACCATGGGGTGGGGCAGGAGCATAAAGCACCTCCAAGCACGACCAGTCTCCAGCCTCCAGAAGAGACACCAGACTGTTCCTGTTCAGAAGAAAGCCAGACCCAGCAGCAACATGTCCCAGCTGGAAACCGCGATGGGAATGACCATTGCTGTCTTTGACAAGTACGCAAAGACAGAAGGCAACACGCAAACCCTCACTAAAGCAGAACTGAAGGCTCTCCTGGAACAGGAGCTCCCAAACTTCCTCTCGGTAAGAGAATAGCACAGCAAGGGGTCACACGCAGTCAGAGATTTGTACATTGCAGAGGCAATTGCATCCAGAAATCTGCAGTGGTTTGTAGAAACTTTTTAAAGTACGTCACTTGAACAAGGCTGATGTAAATGTAAAACTGATTCTCATGTTCAGGGCCATTCCACATGTACTGAGTTCATCACTCAAGTCATCAGGACAAAACTTTTGAAACTGATTGTTTTTGTCTTCAGAATTCATCTACTTCTTTTTATTCCTGGCTTTGTAATCTTACATGATGTCTTAGCTTCTGGGAAGGTAGCTATGTTGTCAGCAACTGAAGATATTTAGTGTAGATGGGGAATCTCTACCTATTTCTGCACTTATTTCCCATAGGTATTTATATTTACATACTCAGTATGCACATCAAAATGATGCATAAACACAAAGAACGATGGATGAACTCAGAGCAGACTGTTTAGCAATTGCCTTTGATAGTAAAAGAAAGATCTGAAGAAGCATGTTACATCATAGACTTGTATGTAAGCACCATGAACATTTAAACAGTTTATATACATATAATTTCTTTAGGTAGGTATTCAAAATTCTTAATACATTATAGCAAGATCTTTCGTTAACTGGGAAAGAAAACATTTTTCCTTTTAAATTGTTTTTTTTTTTTTTTTTGCTTCTCTTCAGAAAAAATTCAGAAAATGTTTTTTAAAGTCTTGTTATTTCCACACAGGCATAACATTTATCTGCCTATACAATTGTTCCTCTTAGTTGGAAAAGTCTAGAACCAAATGTTCCTTTTTTTGTATCCTGTATAATTCAATTTTTTAACAACTACATCAGGGCACTGCACCCATGGTACTTGATACGATTTAGTCTCTTTCCACACAAGCTGTATGAAATCACTGCATGAAATCCATGCCTGCTGGATTTATGACTCACAAATTAAGCGCAGATGCAATACGCAGAATAAGAATCTGGATGGCTCTGGGCAGATAGAAGAAAATGTATGAAAGCATCTTAGATCAGTGGCTGTGACCCAGAAGAGTCATAGTAAGTGTCCTGTTCCTTGCAAGAAAGCAACAGANATTTTTTTTCAAGAATCTTCTGTGAAGCAGGGTCCTTTAATTACTCCTGTATTTCTGGTCTTAGAATGAGTTATACCTGGCAGAGCTCACAAATGCCTGGAAGAGTCTTGAGTCAGCTAGGATTAGAAATAAATCCATACCGTAAGACTGAAGGACTGAGCTAAGTTATAAATATTTTCCAAAAATATTTACATGTATCTACATGTAAATTTCAGAAGTAATTCAAAGGCTAAAACTGGTTTGTGTGCTTCACTAAATAATGTTAAATATGCACTTATGGCATTAAAATTGATGATTGAAAAGGAATAAAACTTTCCAGACATATAAATCAATCAAATCAAGGCAATTTCTCCAATTTTTAGTGATATTAAGGTACATTTTTTTAAAAGTCAAACACGAAATTACAGAACATGAAATTTAGTTAACTGCATCGTGATTACAGAGTGCCTTCAGATTTCAGGTCTGTAGTCATTTCTGCATGTTCATGAAAGTTTTCCAAAAGTTTTAATTTCTTTCTATTTTTGTCTGCTTGTTTAATGTCAATAAAAGACAGGTGATTGTTTCTGATGATACATAGGTCTCTACTGCCATCCCCTGTTTATTTTTAAAACTGCCTTTTTTTCCTAAAATCACTGGAGCTGGCCAGTGCCAGGACTCCAGCCAAAAAACAGACCTCCTGTGAGCTTCTCCAGAAAAAACGGTCTTCATTTTGCCAAAATTAAGAAAATACATACCTCTTTTTACTTGGCTGTTCTCTTGCTTAATATCAGCCTAGTGATCTAGCCAGGCAGGCATGAACATCCTGAGCTGGAAGGGACCTGCAAGGGTCACTGAGTCCAGCCCCAGCCCCACACCGCTCCACCCAGACCCTGTGTCTGAGAGCGGTGTCCAAACGCTCCTGGAGCTCCGGCAGCTCGGGGCCGTGCCCACTGCCCTGGGGAGCCTGTTCCATGCCCACCACCCCTGGTGCAGAACCTTTTCCTAACCCCCAGCCTGACCCTCCCCTGACACAGCTCCATGCCGTTCCCTCGGGCCCTGTCACTGTCCCCAGAGAGCAGAGCTCAGCGCCTGCCCCTCTGCCCCCCTCTGAGGGAGCTGTAGGCCACCATGAGGCCTCCCCTCAGCCTCCTCTGCTCTGGGCCCAACAAACCAAGGGACCTCAGCTGCTCCTCACACACCTTGCCCTCCAGACCCTTCATCATCTTCACGGCCCCCCTTTGGATACTCTCTAATAGCTTTATGTCCTTCCTACATTGTGGCACCCAAACCCGCACCCAGCGCTCGAGGTGACGTTGCACCAGCGCAGAGCAGAGCGGGACAATCCCTTCTCTCTCCAGGCTGGCAGTGCTGGGCCTGATGCACTGGGTATAGTTAGCCCTTTTGGCTGCCAAAAATACATTTTTCTAATATTTTTCCCTGCCAAACCATGAGCTCGGCATCCGTTGCTGCAGGCTCTGCCGGAAGCAGCTTGTTCCTGCACCCTGCACCGAGCAGGCACCTCTAGCACTTCTGAGGCCAATTGCATCCTTGCTGGGCCAGCAGTGTTTAATGAAGCTTAAATCTGACATTTGCCCCAAGGAAGCATCGGTTTGATTTTTGCTGGGCTGCAAAGCACACAAGCTGGAGCAGAGCCTTCCCAGTGAGTGGATGGTGAATGCGCAGCATTGAATTCAGCTGTGTAATGCCCTTAGGGCTCTGCATTACACAGCTTTAGCCATGATAAGTGGTGTTTTCAGAGTAGAAAACATGCCTCTCGATGCTGGTACTTGACCACAGCTCCTGGGTGTAATAGAGCTGGGAACACACATTTTGGGGCAGGCAGTGTNAAAGAAGGGGAAAAAAAAAAAAAAAAAAAAAAAAAAAACAGAAGAAACAAAGATCTCACTAGCAGAAAAACATGATAAGTTCTATGGCAAGGCTATGTGCAGCAGGCAATGGCACCCCATCTCCCAGGCATCAGCCTCGTGCCCCATGCACATCCTGGTGAGTTTGGGATGCAGGTAATGGTTCTTTGGGGTTTTGTGCAGCCTCTCACTGCAGTCCGCTCCTTTTCTTTTGCAGATGGGGAAGGACAAGGATGCTATTGATAGGGTCTTCAAGAACCTGGATGAAAACGGTGATTCCCAAGTGGACTTCAAAGAATTTGTCATCTTTGTGGCAGCTCTGACTTGCTGCTGTCATAAATATTTTGAGCAGAAAGCAGCCAACTAGTTGTCAAAATGCTCACAAGATGCCATCTTTGTCTATGCTCCATATGCTAGTGCTATGGATCCCGTCATCCCTTCCACATACTGTGATGCAGTCTACAAGCATTCTGGGTGGTAAAAATAAATCCTGCTCTGTTTACATCCCTGTCTTGAATGCTAATATCTGGTCCTTTGTGGAAAAGCCTGGGCTTAATGTGCCCTACTACCTCATATTGAGCAGTTTCTCTTTTTCTCATCTTTTTAAAATGCAGTTCTTATTCAAAAGGGGCTGCCTGTTCGCTACCCTTGGCTGTGGGGCTGCTGTTACCAGCTGAAAAAATAAAACTTTCCTTTTTTTTTTTTTTTTTTTTCCCAGCACAGAGGATTCTATGCAATTTTTTTTTTTGTGCTGGTAAGCTGTTTCACCCAGCTCATATCATATTGCTTTAATTCCTATAACAATATAAGGTTCCTTGTACCAGTATAATGGTACTGCCATGCAGCTAGCAAGGTAGGTAGGGTTCCACCCTGTAACTGCTTTATTTTAAATAAATTTAAGTACTCCCTCCACCCCAAAGTAGCATGCCATAAAGTTTTGGCATGAAGCCTGACTACAGAGAGCAATTCTTGTGCCTCTACCCATGTGGGGCAGTGGAATTGCTTTCTTTCAGGGGCCAAACAGCCACCAGCTCCACCAGCAGCTGCAGCAAGACCAAAGCAATGCAAGCTTTGGAGCATGTGGCAGGTACAAATCCATGTGCAATTTCATCTCCTTCATCTTCAGGACCATCCCACTTGGTGCTGTGCCCGTGCTGTCCTCAGAGCCCAGCGGTTCCTGATCCCCACCCCTGTGAAGCACGAAGCCACTCCAGGGTAGCTGCCACTGTCACGTACCAGAGGCTGGGTCTTGCTGTGTCGAGTGAGGCTGAAGCTAAGCCACAGGGTTAGCTAAGTTCCCAGCTAAGTCCCCAGATCATTGTGGCATGACAGTGTGATACACAGTCACACTGAATGACACTCAGGGGGTTGCTGAGTTCCCTGTGCATCGCATACACCACATCTGCAGAAGTGACCTTCCTTGCTTTATTGGCAGCAGTGATCATTCCTCTGTACTACCAGAGCAAAAAACAATATTAAATATGAAAATGCACAAAATTCGTGCCAGGCCATGGATCCCAAATTAGCCTGAGCTCCATTTTATTTCAGTTTGGGGCATCTTCACAACTCTAATCCAGCATGGTCCTGCCTGATGACTGCTGTGCAGCCCCGCTCACACAAGGGCTGGCAGAGTCCAGCATCCCATCCATCACTGGTTTGTACTTTCCTTCATGTAAAGGCAGTGGATTATAATTTATTAATTAGATGAACATTATATATTCTGAGATATTTAGAGAGAAACGTTTCATACATTGCATAGCTAGCTAGCTAGCAGTATAAACCATCTTCAGGTGGGGAAATTCAGGTGATATCCATAACCAATTGATTGGTGTTTATTGATTTTTTTAAAATGTAATTTTCTTTCTTCATGTTTAATGTTAGTGCCCAAAAGATTTCCTCTGCCTTGCTCCATCACACCCATCCTCACAGAAATTATTCGATTTACCACTGTGTGGCACTATATGCAACCTTTTTCTTACCCGTTGGGCCTAAAACTCTATACATCACTAGTGAGTCAGAATTTGAAGAATTGGTGTTAAGACTAAAAAAAAAAAAAAAAAAAAAAATCAGAAGTGTTCTTAACATGGTGGCAATCTCCTCTCTAAATCAACACTGTGCGTCCCAAAGGGAGCAGGATGAGCTGCCTGCAGCGAGCGTTTCCCTGAATGCTCAGACGTTGCATCTCCTGGGCTCTGCTGCTCCGCTCCAGCTGCCCACGGGGAATGTTTCCCCTTATCTGCAGATCTCAGGTCCCTTGTGAAATTACAGCGGCACTGCTCCAAACACCACTGCGATCTCTTTTAAAGCACAGCTTTAAAGAGCATACTGGTGCAAAGCTGCCTTGCCAGCCTAGAGATTCACCTTATTACTCCATTTTATTTCTAGTTTTAAAGAACATGCTGTTCAGCAGTGAGAGCTGTGTGCCTTTACGAGCAATACCGTAATCTACCCCAAACTGCACTCTTCCTTCCTAACGTCCGTGCCCCCAGTGTCCGCTATCCACACGACTGCACTCACACTCTGACCACATTTTGCCCGTTTTCCTGACCTTGTGAAGTTTTGCCGGTGCTTGTAGGACATTTGAAGGCTTGCTTTACTCTGCTTGGCTACAGCACAAAGTGAAACCATTTTTAACCAGTCCCCTTCCCAAAATGTGAAACAACCTAAATCCTGGCACTGTCCTGAGCTAAAGCACACTCACTGTTGTGGAGAAGTATCTGAACTCTCCTTCTCAACAGCAGCTCAGGCGTGCTAGGAAATGAGTAGGATATAATCTCTCATTGTTCCTGAAGCATTCAATCCTGCAAATTTTTAGGCGTGTGTTTAAATCTTGCTAGGACCCACGGTCCCACTGGTGCCTGCAGGGATACCTAGAGAGCTACAAGAGCATCCCAGGAGCACAGGGCCCCACTCGCTCCAGAGCTGCGGGCTGGTCCAGAGGGTGCCACACATGTTCTGTGCTGCAGAGAGGGAGAAGGAAAGGGCTTGAGGCTTTTGTGGTGGCTTTTTTTTTCTTTCCCCTGCAGATCTTTCGAAAGCTCTAACTCTGTGATGAATATTCATTTCAATGTAGCACTGAAAATTCAACTGATGACACCTCAGAGAGAAAATGATCCAGGAATAAGAGAAATTAACATATAGCTCCCACCTTATCATAGAACAAAAGTGACTTTTCAGAATATATTATTCAACCTAAAAGCATTCCAGTGGAGTCACTTTAAAATCTTTCAATCCACTGATTTTCTTCCCCAGTACCATTAATTTTCACCACATCTACCCAGAATGGGCTGCACATTTCCTTCCCTGGGTAAACGTCTGTAATTCAGAGTTCAGGTTGCAGAGGTGCTAGAGCTGTTTTTTGTACCTGCAGTTTAATCTTAGCTCTTAGGCCTAAATATTACACAGGGTGAGATGGTTCAAGGGACAGTGTAAGGCAGCTTTAAGGGAAAAGACAACATAAACAGCAGCTCAGCAAATACGAGCTAACATCTGCAGACAGCACTTTTGGCTTAGGTTAAAAGAAAACAGAAGACATGGGAAGTTATATTACTCGCAAATGAAGATGGCAATCATCATCTGTGCTGTGTTTCAGATTAGACAAGGCTTAAAGGCAGGGCTCAGAAAGTCAGCTGAGTAGCACACCAGCCAATAGGTATTTCTTGTTATCTTACCTAGAACAATATAAATTTGAATTAACAGTAGATAGCCTCCATAGATTAAGATACTCCAGTGGTTGCCGTTTTGAAATCTGGTGGGGTACTGTCACAGCTTTTCAGTTTTAAAAATGGAAGTGTATATACAGAAGATATACAGCTGCCATAAGGTTACCCGACCCTGAAAACTCATCTTATCACTTACCTTGTGGTTTTCCCTCAGGAGGTTCATTATTTTACCTGCAAAATCAATACTGAAAGAAATAAGGGTTTATGGGAAAACAAAAATACATCACGCAGGCAAGCATTGTGTTTGTCTTCCCAATAAGCCCATTTTGGGGCTGGAAACTGGATACTTCTTTCCCTGCATCCTCTGAGCATCCCACGCTAGCAATGTGCGCCTTCAACACTTGACCTACATTGCCAAGATCAAGTCCTTTACAAAACATATTTTAGCTGCTTGTTTCCACATAACAAATGGGTAGAGGAGGAGAAGATGTTACCTGTCTTTTATGCAATAGTCTCCTGGTAAAACCCTCCTGTAAGAGCAGGGAAATTGTGCTTAAGCCTGTCTCCAGCCGATACCCTTGCATGTCAGCTGGATGCACTACGTGGCAGGACCTGGGCTAGCATCAGGGTACCTGCGACCTGGTCCCTCTGTTGTGCAAGGGTCAGAAGAGGCCTGAGAAAAGGTGGGCAAGAAGCAGCAGGACACTGGAACCTGGCAGACCAAGCATTTCACCAGCAGTGCAGGGGGTTGTGTCTTAGATACTCTGTAAGGGCAGATTGTATTTTTTAATCAATAGCTAATTAAAATACACAGCAGGCACAACTGAAAAGATAGTCTTTGCCAGCTGAGCTCCCAAATCACTGAAGCCACACTCCTGCCCTGTTCCTCTCCCTCCCACTCATTCAGCAGGCTGGAAGGGTCTCAGCAGAGCAGAGAGGCATCTCCTCCTCCTGCTCAGAGCAGGTGGTCACCCCTATAAATGGTGTCAAGCGCTGGGTGACACTCAGCCCACCAACATCCCCACTCCCAGATGCAAAGGACATGCTTTGACCACCAGGCAGTGCTCCAGGAAGCTCTTTCTAAAAAAAAAAAAAAAAAAAAGCTTTTTTTTTTTTTTCTTTTGCTAAAGAAGTTTTGTGTTTGCAGCCCAGGAAAAGTTCAGGGTTTTTCCAGTGTCCTCTTACCCACCACCTCATGCTAGCTGTGTGTGTGCAGCTCCTCTGTGGATGTGCTCCTGCTTTTGGGTGCCTTTCTGAGACACCTTTCCGGTGTGCTGGCAGCACAGGTTCCTGCAGTCAGCTCTCTGTGCCACCCACCTGGAAGTTAGTCATTACAGCAGCTAACTGACTGTGATTTTATACAGCTTTTTCAGGCCATTTTCTTCCCTAGGTTCGTTCCAATTATTTTTCCCTTAGTTAATATTATTTTTCAATCCTGTACCCACCTCTGGGTCACAGCTCTGTCTGGATGTTTGTCATTGTCTGAAGGGAGAGAGAACACTGGGGTTTCTACCAGCACAGCTCTTCTGCTCTCCAACAGGTGATAATAGGTGCATGCCTTGCATTATGCTGCAGGACTAGGCAAAATAATAGACTACAAATAGGCTTAATTTTACCTAGTAAACATTTCCATTACGTCCAAAGAAATGCATTGAATTTTTTTTCCTCATGATTTTATAGCTTCCCATCTCAACACAGTTGCCAATAATACATTCTTTTATTTTATGACAGGAAGAAGTAGGTCTCTGAAGTATTAGGTAGTTACTGACTGCTGCATTCAGAAAGAACAAAAGATTCCTGAAAAGAAATGGGTAAGGGAGCTGAGCAGAGATGTTGGAGAGAACCAGCAGCCTTCTCCCGAGGTGTGAGCACCAGCACAGACTGCACAGCCTGCAGCTCACTGCTGCTGTGTTTCAATCAGATGAGGGCTGGGAATCCTAGAACTGGGGGTTTGCTTTGGCTGCATTTTCATATTCAAAAATTTATTTTTCCCTTAGAGCCTCTAAATCCTCATTACAATGCTTATAGCTCCTGTCTCCCTCCTCATTCACAAACTCTACCCTGTAATTGAAGTCTGTGCTGCTTTGACCAAGCAGTTTCAGCTGAAGGCATTCTGGAAGCCACTGATGCATCACAAAAGTCACTTCTGTGTTTCTGAATTAACTTCCTCACCGGCTCTGACCTCAGCTGGGTCATGTCATGGGCTGTAATGTCAATGGCAGGAGAATTTTAGTCTGTTTTTGGCAGGAATGAGCGCAGTTCCATCTGCTCCCCTGCTGGTCCTCCCATAGGAGCACTCATCCTGCTGCCCCCCCGTCATGGTAAGCAGCACAGCCTGGCTGACAGCACGTCCTCGCCGCTGTCTCACATCTGCAAGCTCACGGTGCGGGGAAGATAAAGAAGGACAGGATGAAGCCAGCTCAGCACAGGCTTCTGTGGCAAGGCAGACCTTCCGCTCTGTGGTTTATTTTGTAAATAGCAAACTGAAGGATTCCTCTCCTGAAATTCCCCAGAAATCAAGCAAAAGAGCTGTCCTCCTCTTGATGTAGGAGGCTGCTATTCTATCCTGACATTTAACCAGTAGGATGTGCCAGCTCCATCTTTCAGTCCCCAGAGGAGGAGTGTGTTAGTGGCCAAATATAAGAAACATTTGCTTCCAATTTGCTCAGGCTATACCCAATTACTTCATTAATGGACCAGTTTGCATCATGGTTCAGGTAAAATAAAGCTGTGCTTTAGGTTTGCTATTGCAAGTCCTCCCAGTTTTACAGCAATAAAAATGAAGCAATGTTAACTTTCTGTGGGATATTATCTACAGAAGTATAAGCAAAAGATCTGTCTACAGGTAACCTGGTTTCTGCAGAGCTAATGAAAGCAGAAGGACAAAACATGATGTTTTCCTGATACCTTTGATTAGGGAAGGATGGCTTTTCAAGATTCAGCTCAATAGCTTTAAATATTTATCTAATAATTATTTGGGGTTAAGGGGTGTGGTGCTGCCCTCCAACAAGAAAGTCTAGGTTCCCTTTGGGTCTCCTACAACCCCAGTTTTGGACTGAGGTTCTCCTCCACAGGAGTGTTTCAGGTGCCCAAAACACTGGGGGAAGGCTTTAATGGAGAAATCCAGGGGACCTGTGGATCAGCTTTCTGGGGTATCAGGAACAGGGCTGCTGACAGCAGTGCAGAGTCGTGATAAGTGTGAACTTCACAGAACACTGACCCAGGCTAGGGAGACAGGTGTCATAGAATCACAGAGTCATCTAGGTTGGAAAAGGCCTCCAAGACCATAAAGTCCAACTGTCATCCTGACCTGGCCAGTCCCATCACTAAACCACATCCCTTAGTGCCAGGAGCTAATACACTTGCAAAGCAATTTTTGGCCACTAAGAGAAGAAAAAATCCAATATATGTGCTTGGAAATGCTTTCTGTAGAAGGAAGTAGTGCATGCACAGCCATCTTGTGTGTATATTTATTTAGCATATACTGTTATGTGATGCCTAACACCCTATTTATTTTATTTTTTATAGTCTTGGTCTTCATATAACATTGAAAAAAATAGGTCATAAAATGTCTTTTGTATGGCCTGGGGAGGGTTAATATGTCTAGACAATTTACAGTAAACACATACCTCCTCTTGGAATTTTTCTTTTAATCTTTGTCAAAGTACCTAGTACTGAAGGAAAGGAGAAAGAACAGAACTGGTGAGTGCCCCACTCTGTAGCCACATGACCTCTTCAGCCAGCACCAAATGTCAGCAGCTGTACGTGGGGATCAGAGGCAGTGGCCCTCCTCCGGCCAGGCTACAGGAAGGCTGACGCACGGTCATCAGACAAGATGCAGACCTTGGCAGAAAGATGTGGGGATTAAGATTCTTGCTTGGAAAGAGCCCTAAAAGCAATATAGCAAAAAGTGCTGGGTCCCCAATTCCAACTGATAGCAAAGAGCACTAGGTTTTGCAACTGCTCAACAATATGGGGTGATAGAAGAGGATTCACGATAACACACAAAAGAGCCATAGAGGCATATTGCCTTTGTTTCAAGGTACGAGTGGAGGATAACAGCACTGAAGTGGAAAGCAGTAATTGATAGTGAAAGCAAACAAGCTGTCAGCTCAGGATCTCAAGTGAGAACAATGCATTACAGAGGAAAATAAAGGTTCAAGACTGTGGGAGAAGAATAACAGAAATAAAATATCTTCCTATGGCTATATTTAGAGCTGGAATTGTGAAGGTTAAGGTAGTACGTTTTTACTACATCACCTTGAGGAAAAAGGCAGAGACCATGAGCAGGCCCTTCCTCATATTCTTGTTTGCAGGTGATGGTGCTTCAGTGAAACAACCCATTGCTACGGTTGCTGCAAAGTACGTCCACATTGCACTGCTGTCTCTGACCTTCTGAGAAGCACTGCAGGACTCTCAGCAAAGCCATTTTAGCTTTGCTTTTTTCTCTCAAACATCTGAATCACCCGTGCCCTTTGCCTCCTCCATCCCCAGGGAGGTTCTGCCTTAGCTTTGTCATCACCTGCCAGGGACTCTGCCTGCTCTCAAGAGAGCACTGGGATGGACTCTTAAAACAAGGCAGCAGTTATACTTTCTGTCCAGGATCAAATCCTTTTATTGTTGTCCAGATAAAGATAAACGTCTTCATCTTCACAGGCCATAGGCAAAGTCCTATGCACACCTCCTGGTCCTCCTTGGAAGATCCTAAAAGCAAATGTTTCTTTCAGGGCATATAGAGCAGGACTGGGCCCCAAGGTAAGTGAGAGATTCTGCCAAAGACAGGCAGGTTTAGCAGATAGTGACTCTGGACTTCTAAAAGCCCAGGAATTATAATTAACAGCTGTACCAACAGGTTTTGGCTCCATTTAACAAAACCTCTCCAACAAAGTCTTGAGCTTTCATTTTCTCTCCAGACCTGGTTCTGCTGCAGGATCAAGGACTACTTTCTCCAGCAGGCTGGCCACTGACCTACATAGAGTAGCAAACCTAAAGGAAATAAAGGACAAATCTGGACTTCCTTTTAAAAAATAATCTAAGTTTAGAAACAATTTAGATGCTGGTGAACCCATGTGACTCCAGAAGCCGCAGAGCCTAAAGCCAGTGGTTTAATCTGCACCTGGCTCTTGGCAAACCATGTGCTGCTGATGATTTTGCACCTAAAAATCTTTATTCAAGGTGTTATTAGTTCTGATTAGCAGAGGCATAAATGGAGGCACAAGGAATCCATAACTCTTGATATGTATCAGCCTCTAAACACAGTACGTAGTACACATTTAAAGAGGTCTGCTCTAGTTTATGCATAGTGCCCAGCCTCAAGGACATTCTGGTTCCTGACTTAAGGCTCCAGGCACTATGGAAGATAAGTAAAAAAAGTTAATACTGTCTCTCATTAAGTGTCTCTAGTTGCTTTCATGTCTTTTAGCAGTTCTCATGTCTGAGATCGTGAGAACTGCTCAAACCATGACCTTGTTGCTTCCAGTAACTGAGGTATTCATTCAAAATAGATCCCAATATGAATATACCATTTGAGACACAGAAGTAACTAGTTTTTTTCTAATCTTACAGAGTAGTATTTTCCCTGTTAAATGGTATTAACTCAATATTATGCTACTCCTGAAATAACTTGTCCTGGTAGATTCTATACTGAACTTGCTTTTCCTGAAAGTGGTTTATGTTTGATGACCCAAGAACACAGTCAATCTTCTAATTTCTTAATTCTTATTGGGAGATTTTACAAGTGCAACTTACGTCATACCTAAGCAAAAACCCCACTACATGTGAGAAATTACTGGCCGTCCATTTTGTGATCGAACGCATACAGCAAGATTAGTGATCATCTGTAGCTCAGCTGTTATTTTTACTGGGTTATCAAAGCCCTGGGGAGGATTTTGTAAAGCTATTTAGCCTGAAGGAAGGGATTAAAGAGGTTTCTCCCCATGAAACATCTGTTGCAATTGTACTTTCTAATATTCAGAGCAGAATGTTAAAATTAATCAGAAAGAGGAAGAGTTTCTTTCCTGTTCAGCAGCCACACCATGTATCAATCCACGGCTTCTTTCCTTGCCCACAAGACAAACTGCCCCTCCCACTGTACGGCAGGACTTCTTTGGATGCTCTGCCCCTCAAAACCTTGGTGCGATACTGCATGTTTTTCCTTCAGCTCCCCTCCTTTTCATCAACTAAAGAGAAACAAGGGCTTGAAGTGACTATTACAGTCAGAAAGTCCAACCATCCGTGACCTTCTTCTCTTCTTTCCCTAATTCCCAGACTCTAAACTCAGCCTTTTCTGGCGTATGCATGTACACAGACATGTTTTTTCAAACAGGTACGTGAAGGAACAGCGCATAATCATGGCTACTTTGAGCAATAGAAGCTGATTATTTTCCCAAATGGAGCCCATTATCTACAATCCTCTTATTTGTGTGATTTATCTTTTTTTTTCTTTTTTTCTTTTTTCAAATCTATGCTCACCAGAAAAAAAAAAAAAAGGGAATATTAATCAAATTTGGATAATAGCAGTTCTGATACTGATACGGCCCAAGCATTTTTCTGTAAATTTCTCCTCCTTTCTCAGTGCTCTCTCAAGCCCACTTATCCCAACTCCAGCATAAACTAGGGGTGAGGATAACTTCTTTCTCCAGCAGCAGACAGGACTAGGTTGCACTGTGCTTTTACTGCTTACAGTATTGCTTTCTATAATATGTGAGGGAAGAGGAGGTACCCAGTAATAAGTGAGCACATTCACTACAGAGCAATATACACTGCAAATTTAATGCCAAGAGAAGCTGGATAAATACAAACTCTCAGTTTATTCTCCTGGTTCACATGAAGGAGATTTCCAGGAAAAAAAAAAAAAAAAGAAGAAGAGGACAGACTTGATGTTCCTCATTCTCAGTGCTTTTTATCTTTCCTGAGTCTGAATTACTATTTTTTTTCGAAGCACCCAGAACTCTTAAAATCACGTTATTGTCGGTGCTGCTGTTATCCTACCAAGCACAAGAAGGGCAGCACGACTATCTGCAAGAATACTAAGGAGAGAAACTCCTGAAGCTGGATACTTGGGGAGCTCCCAGGGGAGCCCAGGACTTGCACCCCGTTGTTGTCCAGGAACGGGAGAAGTTTCTTCTTGCAAAGCCAGCTTGTGGTAAGAGAAAGTAGAACAGGCATTTCTTAAAGACTCTTTCAGGCTGACACAGAGAAGAGTTAGAGGTGCAATTTCTAGCGCTGAGTATGAGGATAAGGATGATAAATAAGAAGGCAGACAATAAAACAGCAGCAAATGCCTGTGCCTACTGGAATAAATTGCACCTCAAAGACTAACTGGGATGCTTCTACCAGTCAAGATTTTCTGCCATGGCACAGGCTTTAAAAGGTTCTTAGGCACTTCACCTGGCTGAGGTTGCACCAGAAACACTGGTGAATACAGCCCAAAACCTGAAAATGGATGTGGTGGTCTACTGACCAGGGCTCCCCTGAGGCACAAGAAAGGGGACAGCAGGCTTCTCCCATCACTGGCAGCATGGGCTATGCTGCGGGAATTCAGGAGTCCTCCCTTTGTGCCTTGTCAGATCTTTTGGTTGAGAAAAACAAAATAGTGAAACACGTGAGCTCTTGTCTACCAGAAGCTGGAGGAAATCCAGAGTCATGCCGCAGAGGTCATAAATCAGCCTGTAAATAACCACTGAAAACCTGAGCTATATTAAACCTGGTGATACGTGATTAAAAGCCAGCTGTCTTTGCCCTCAGCCTCTGCCCACGGCCAGGTGACATGCTGTCCCCTCCTCAGGGATGGCTGGGAAGCAGCAGTGGACTTGGCAACTGCTGCGGTAATAAAATATTTTTCCTCCGAATCAGAAAGTATTAAAAACATACTGACAAAGTGCACCCTGCATTTTTCTCATGTAATAAATCTGCTTTTATATTTAAAGACCATATTTCTCCCCCTGGCAGGACATAACTGTGCAGTATTTCTTTCCTCAGAAGACACTGTACCAGCCCAGTTTCTGGAGGGCCTCTAAAGGAGCGATGCAGAAGCGCAGAAGAGGAGCTTTGTGCAGGTCACTGTGGCAGAGGCACACGAGATGTTCAGGGCATCCATGGGTTTGCTGGAGATACTGTGGGGAGCAAGCCATGATATGGCACACAGCCTTGGCCGACTAACACGGGACAGCGGTCTGCCAAAGCCCTCCCTGCCCTGGGGAAAGCACTACACAGCACAAATGTCCTGCATTCCCCACAGGGCATGGGATCCCACTGCAACCTGGTCCTGAGCACAGCCCAAAGTGGGTGGGAGCATTGACTCACACTGGAAGACCCCTATAGAATCTGTACCAGCCTCTGTGACATATTTTGACTAGATCAAATCTGTTGTAGGTGTGGGTGTATGAGAAGGAAGCTAAGGCAGTCTCCAGGTAGGATACAGCCTGCCTTCAGGGGCTGCTGCCCGGCTGTAGAAGACACGGAGCCATATCCTTGAAGGAGTAACCAGAAATAACCGTGGCCTTACGTGACATCAGCAGCAAAGTCACAAACAGATGACAAATATCATGCCTTGAATACAATCTTGGCTATTCTGTTTGATAATGGCATCTATTACACAAGTGGCACCCAATGGTTACAGAGAGACAACTGGGAGTTGTGATGTGAATGGTAGCTGCTGCTTTTTCCTACGTTTTTGCAAAATAAGTCTGGGGAGGCATGCAGAAAATCAAAGCCTCTGAAACGCATTTAATTAGATAAGCTGAATCTGCAGTGTAGGATTTGGAAGCTATTCAGGTTCAGGATGGATAATTCAGTAATCTGGCTGGGTGATAGCAGATTCTGCTGATTTATGTGTGAATCAACTTCTGCTCTTCTGTGTTTCCTTTCCCTCTCCAGCCCAGTAATTCATTCTCCTTCTCCCATCTGAAGCTGATGGGGTTTTTCATATTGCAGTCTCTGCCCTGCAACACACACACACATTTTGAGGACTGGTTTTGCAGGGGAGGAGGCATGGAGGTGGACAGATGATCACTGCTCTTTGGGTACAGGTGCCCTGGGGGAGCAGGGCTTCTCCAGGTCCTTACTCCCATGGGATTGCTGATGCATCCTTTTCTTAACCAAAAAGCTCCCTCTACAAGGGAAGGGAAGAAGGCTTTGTGTGTCCCCTGCTGTGGGCCTCGTGGATTTTTATCTCTCTGTAGAAACACAGACATCAAAGGGATGAGACTACAACTTACACAGGGGATGAGGAGCTTCCTGAAGTAACTCCAAGGACGATTATAGTTGTTGAGCTACTTGGAACAGGCAGCACTGTGGGGGTGCTGAAGGGCACCCAGGTGAAGAAATATGGATTATCCCTCATATTAGCAAAAAAAAATATCTGGGACAATCTTGCACAATATTATGATCTAGAACTCAAGGTGTCCATGGCCAGGTAACTGCACCCAAGCAGTGACTACTCACCAGTTAGGGTTAATTCACCAGAGTCACAGTCAAGATCTTTTAATGTTGTCTAAAAAGTGCTCAAACCATCCCACTCCCTGCATGCTGATACCTGGGGCCAGTGACAAGACCCGAGCTGCTCTGTCAGGGCTGGGGCAGCAAGGCAGCAGGGCTCGCAGTGGGCAGTAGGACTATCCCGTGTGTAATGCGGGGCAGGCACTGACTGAAGCCTTTCCTGCAGCTCTCCCTCCTTCATGTGAGCAATCTGGTTCTCAGTCACATGGTGTCTTCTGTCCTTCCACGAGGTGTGCTCATTTTCCTTTGGCCTCCCGCCTAGGTTTTGCAAACCTGTGAAAACAGACCACCTTTGAGATATCGAACACTGACTTCATTTTGGTTGAAAAGTTTGGATTTCCACTTGGGGTAAACAGTTGCAATGCAGCTCCATCGCAGGAGGACATTTAGAAAAACTGATATCTGATGTTTCTTCAATTCATCAGACTTTCCAAAATGTTTATGTAAAATGCCAGAGCCCACTAAAACTGCACAGAAGTCATGCACATGCAATATAAATTACCCATTTGACTCTGATAACATTCAAGGCCTATGAAATTCCTTTGCAGGTACCTGGACCCATCAGCTCAGGAAGTTCTGCATAAATCTGGTCTCCTCAAGTCAGAACAGAGCCCTTTTTGTGACAGAGCAGGGAAGGGAGCCTGCACATTACTATTTTTAACAACAGAACAAGAAGCAGCAGAGTTTTCTGTTTCCAGGATTCTCCAGCGAGTATTTTTCACAAGCAATATATTTTCTTCTTTCAACAGAAATATATTGCTCTCTTGCTGGTTGCAATATGAAGCCAAGGAACCTATATAAAAGCACCTGTACTCTAAGAAGCTAGCAAGAGAGCTGACCAGCATTGAGGCTTCCACTGCAGTTTGATTCTTGCTGCATGCCCGCTGGCCAGACATTTCTTTGAATACAAAGGCTAGGCTGAAAATGCTGCCTTCCTGCTGTATCCACATGCTTCAGCTCAAGTGAATTAAGCCATGGACTCACATTGACTCCATTTCTTCTAACAACACACATCTCACTGCTGCTCTCACGAGCACAAAGCAGCATCTTTCCTGCAGAAAAGTCACTGCCTGCTATTTCTAAACATGATGTGCACGTACCTGCACCCCAGAGCAAGAAACTGACGAAGCCACAAGCCAATCCAAATGGCCTAAACCAGGTATTGAAGCAATAGGTTGAAACTGGAATAATCCAATTTACAGTGAACAACGCAGTTTTCCATGGGAGCAAGAGTCATGCAATTTTTAGAGCTATTGTCCCACCAGGCCCAGAGCTAACCAGGTCTGGTTTCATATGGATTTGTGCCCTGCATCCCTACATGTCATTACCCCTTTCCCCCCCCTCTACAAGACTCCCTCATGACCAGGTCTGTGCTGAGCTCTCACCCATCGCCTAGCCTTTCTCCATGATTCATACTCACACGTTTGTCCAATGCATGGTAACTACCAGCTTGAGAAAGAGGTGGTACATGCTCTGTCTGGTTCTGAAATATGTGTATTTAAATTTATGTCTGGCTTGCGTACACGTATGGGGCTGGCTACCCAGAGCACACAGAGCAATTTTCTAGCAGCAGATCAGGTACTGCTGAGCACACAGTCAAAACTTTCTCCCAGTGGATATACTTTTCCCACAAGATATATAGGAATTTAATTTGTTGTAAGACTTCCCTCTTTCTGTCTAATTTCAATCAAATCTGATAAACAGGTCCGGAACCTACTGGTGGGACTGACCGAGAGGTGAACAAGCAGACAGAAGAACCCAAATTTCCAAAACACATCCTCTACCTCTGCTCCTCTTTCTGTACTGGATAGACGCTTCACCAAAGAAAAATCTATTGTGCAAAAGTCCTATTTTCACCCCACAAGGCTTAGATTTCCAATGCAGTGCAGGGGCTCTGGCTGCCTGAGGCTTGGCTCTGGCCACGTCACTGCTGTTGCAGTGCATTTCTTACAGAGCAATGGGCATGTGAGCAACCCAAGCTTGTGAACAGTCCAGCGTTCCCAAGAACATTCCTGCACAACAAGATAAGGAAATCATATTTTGGAAAACAACTGCAAGATGCTACTGAAGAAACACGGGGTTGGTCAGTTAGGCACCAATTAAATGTGGTAGCTAGGGAGCGTACTTTCAAAGCACTCAATTGTAACTGAGCACATAATCTTTGTAGACCGCGTGGTCACTTCGGGAGGATATATAATCAAAACAACTGCGCAATAAACTGCTTTTTGCTGCCTTTTACCTATGAATGCCTTGCTGTTTGATCTCCCATAATTGGCGCCCGAACAGGGACAGGCCTGAACAGAACAGGGACTGAGAAGGTCCAGAATGGGGACCGAGAAGGTCCAGAAGAGGGACCGAGAAGGTCCAGAACAGGGGACAGAAGGTCCTGACTAGGGACTCTCGGAGCCGGGGTGGATCTTAGTGAAGACAGCCTCAGCTGCAGGTGGAAAGCCGGCTGAAACATGATCCAGTTGTTATCCCGACGGCTGAAGAAAGAAAACTTTTGAGAAGACGCATGTCTAAAACGAAGCGAGCAACAGGCTCGGTGAGGATCCGCTTGTAACAGGCAAGTGGTGATCGGAAAGACAATGGGGTCTATTCTTACTGAGGAAGAGGAGGCTGTAGTAAAGCTCCTCCAGTATATCCTCGCTAGCAGAGGAACCAAATACAAAAACGCCGCTCTCAAAGGGTCAATTCTGTGGAGCCGAGAGCATAATTTACTCACTAATGTTTGTCTAGTCTTTGAGCTCTCTACGTGGGATGAAATCGGTAAAAAGCTTTGGAATGCTGCATGTGCCGGGGGTAAAGAGGCAAAAAGGGCGTCTAGAGTACTCCCCCCTCTGGAGTCTCATTAAGGAGACGCTGACAGCCATGAAATATGAGCGGTCTGCCGAGGTGTCAGCGTTTGCCGCCGTTAACGGGGGGGCGAGTGAAACGGGCTCGGGCATGCCAGCTTCTTCAGTTACAGTAAACTTGTCGGCTGCGTCGGTTTCGCCGCCTAATACGCCGTTGCCGCTGCCTGAGCCTGTCCCACCTCAGCTTCCTCCCTTGCCTGATTCTGATGCCGACTCTGAGGATGCGTTACCTCCTCCACCTGGAGCAGAGTCCGTGGGCGCAATCGCAGACTTAAATAAACAGCTTATGGACGCCATGCAGCGTTTAGATGCTCGAGTCGAGAAAATGCTGGAACAAGTAGAGGAGGGGCTGAATCAGATGCAGGCTAGTGCTGCCAGCCAGGGGCGGGTACAGTCGGTGCAACAGCTAAACAACTTATTACTACCCAATTCGACCGCTCCAGTAGCTAATGTTAGTCCTACAGCACCGCTTCCATATGCACCAACGATCTCTCCAGTGTCTCCACAACGATTAGGGCAGAGATGGTCTGGAGTCACTCGAGATGCCCTCATAGACAGAGACTGGCATGTTGCTGGCAACATTGCCTGCCCAGTCGTATATAACGCGGACGGACCTAGGTATGAACAACATGATTGGAAAATATTGCAGCAAGCCAAGAAAGCAGTAGAAGAGCATGGAATACAATCAGACACAGCTCGATTGATGTTAGATTGGATTTTCACAGCCGATCCTAACTCTCCTACCGACAGTATGAACTTAGCTCAACTATTGTTATCATCTTCACAGTATATAGTTTGGGAAAGAGAATGGAAACGCCTAGCTCAGATTGAAGCGTCTAGGCCCCGCGACCAAAATGATGTATTGTATGGCATGAACCCAGATATGTTAACCGGATCGGGAGCCTACGGCCACATATCAGCGCAGCTAAACTATCCTCTGCAAATGCACCATCTGTCTGCACAGCTGGCGCGAACGGCCTTCTACGCTGTTCCTGATAACCGACCACAGCCTAGCTTCGTTAGTGTCCGGCAAGGCCATACAGAGTCTTATTCCCACTTCATGGATCGACTGCCCCAAGCTCTTTCTGATCAAAGAGATCTGACAGAAGAAGCCAAACAGAATATGTTTAAACTTTTAGCCTTTGAAAACGCAAATCCTCCCACCAAACGAATGCTCGCGACACTACCAAAAGGAGCTGACATAGGTGACATGCTTGAGGCAACAAGTCGCGTTTCAATGCAACAACAATCTCAAGCCATGGCTGGTGTAATTGCTAAAGCCATGGAGCCAACTACGAAGCTAATAGCTGCAGCCGTGACTAAAGCAAAAGGAAAAGCCCCTGTTACTGGAGTACCTGGCATTTGTTTCCGCTGTGGCCAAAAGGGCCACTTTCGCCGTGCGTGTCATGCCACGGTTTGGTGTGACCAATGCCAGCAAGCTACTCATGCTACTTCCGCGTGCTGGCGAGCAAAAAAAGGGCCTATGAGCACGAAGCCTCGACGCGCCAAGATATAAGTTGCAGGCCAAGCAATGTCATACAGCAACTCGCACCCCCAGCAACACGAGGCAGCCTGGGAATCGATTTGGCAGAAGCAGTAGATATTACTTTGAAAGATCAGACAGTACACAAAATTCCTACTGGAGTAGTGGGACCTGTGTTACATGAAAAAAGCTATGTAGGAGCTTTGCTAGTAGGAAGATCATCAGCAGGAATAGCTGGTCTCATTGTATTACCAGGGGTTATTGATGCAGATTATACAGGAGAAATTTTAGTATGTGCTTATACGCTTTCACCTCCTCTTACCATTCCTGCAGAAACTCAAATTGCTCAATTGGTATTGTTGCCTAAAGTGTTACTTGATCCTAATCAGTCTCGCCCCTACAGGAAAGAGTGCAGTTTTGGATCGTCTGGAGACACTGTAGTAAGTTTGGTACAACAAATGCAAAAGCGACCCATGGTAACGGTGGTCCTAAGCTCCTCCACCAAAAGTAATCAAATTCAAGTTATGATGGATACAGGGGCTGATGTCACAATTATTAACCAAAATAAAATGGCCTAGAAAATGGCCTCTTAATCCTGTGCTTGACGCGGTCCAAGGCGTTGGGGGTGGGACTACACCTTTGCGTAGCACAAAGCCAGTTAAATTGACCTTCCCAGAAGGTCAAGAAGTCTCACCGTGTCCTTATGTTATGCCCCTCCCAGGGGGTCTTGGCGGGCTCATGGGTCGAGACGTGTTGAGTCAACTAGGAGCGACATTAACATTACCAGCGCCTTTTTAGGCATGGTCACTCTTGACAAGCCGCTGACCTCACGAATCTCTTGGAAGACAGATGAGCCTGTTTGGGTGGAGCAGTGGCCATTACCTAAAGAGCGGCTTGTTATCGCTCACCAGCTTGTGGCAAAACAGCTACAGAGTAAACATATTCAGCCATCTACAAGTCCGTTGAACACGCCTAATTTTGTGATTCCGAAAAAGTCAGGGAAATGGAGGTTGCTGCATGATTTAAGAGCAGTCAATAAGCAGATGTGGGCAATGGGTGCCTTACAACCGGGTATGCCCACCCCTACAATGCTTCCCCAGCAATGGAACATATTGGTGATAGACCTAAAAGATTGCTTTTTTACCATCCCATTGCAAGTAGAGGATACAGTACGCTTTGCATTTACCCTGCCAGCTATTAATAAGGGAGAACCAGCACAGCGTTTTGAATGGGTTGTTTTGCCACAAGGTATGAAAAATTCGCCCAATATGTGTCAGCTATATGTCCATTGGGCACTGAGACCAGTGCGTCAGCAATATCCTGAAACCATTATTTACCATTATATGGATGGCATATTGTTTTGTCGGGAGAAACCTTTTGATGATAAAGACCTATTTCAAATTTCAGAAACATTGGCTAATAAAGGGCTTGTTGTTGCCCCGGAAAAAGTGCAGAAAACTTCCCCATGGAAATACCTTGGATGGGAATTAACTACTGGTGCAGTTCGTCCTCAAAAGGTGTCTCTCTCAGTGCAAATTGCTAATCTGCATGACGCCCAAACCCTTACTTGAGAATTGCAGTGGGTGTGCTGTTTGGCTGGAATAACCAGTGATGATATGGCACCACTCATGTCACTTTTCTTTTATGTGGCACTGATCCAAACAAAAAGATTATTCTTTCGCAATAACAAAAATGGTGTTTAAATAAAAACAGTAAAAAATTAACATCAAGTCTTGCTGATCGTTGTCTGGTAGACGAACCCATTGGTGTTTTAATCTGTAACCAAAAAACTTCTCCCTTTGCATTAATATGCCAATGGCCATCTTGGCAAAAAGAAAAAGGGGGAGGATTGCCCTCTTCTCTCTCATCCTCTTCTGGTCAATCTGATGGGATTACAGCTGTTGTTGCCAAGCTGGCCAAGAAACCAGAAGATGTCACTGTAATTCTCGAATGGATGTTTGCTCCTCATACACCACCTGTGAGTATATGGAGCAGAACTGAGGTTCTTGGTGTTTTAATTCAGAAAGCTCGAACTAGGGTTTTAGAAATTAGCAGGTCAGAAACAGCCTTCCTAAGCTTGCCATTGAAAAAGGAAGCCCGTGAATGGATGGTAGGGCATTCTGAACCCTTACAAATAGCATTGATGGTGTTTCCTGGGGAGGTAATAGATCGCTTCCCAGTAGATGCTCGTCTGCAAGTAATAGAAAAACAAGTATGGATTGAACAGCCAAAAGCAGTAGCCCAACCAATAACGGGACTAACTGCTTTTACTGATGCTGGTAGGGCAAAAAGGCGAGCGGCGTGCACATGACAGGAGGAGGGACACTGGGAGCGTCACATACTAGAGGGAAAACCGGAAGATTCTTTGCAGACATTAGAACTAGCAGCTGTAGCATGGACACTGATTAACTGGTGAAATGTAAAGACAAATATTGTCTCAGATTCACTTTATGTTGTAGGAGTGGTACAGCGTATAGAAGAAGCTTTAATTAAGATGCCTACCAACCAGCGGTTAGCAGAATTATTCTTGCAGGTCCAATGGTCAATTGATGATCGAACGGAACAGTGTGCTATTTTACACGTTCGAAGCCACCTGACTTCACAGGGATTAGGTGAAGGTAATGCCAGGGCCGATGCACTTGTCAGCCCATTATTAAATGTGCCGCAGGACTCTTTTGCAGTGGCACGGGAAAGCCACGCCATGTTCCATCAGTCTGCTAAGGCTCTTCAAAGACAGTTTCGATCATCTGTTGCCGATGCACGAGGAATAGTAAGGGCCTGCCCTCAGTGTTGCCAGCAGGGAGGCGGATTAGGGCTAGGTGTGAATCCACGTGGACTGCAGGCTTGTGAGCTGTGGCAAATGGATGTAACTCATGTCTCGGAATTTGGACGCCTCAAGTTTGTACATGTAACGGTAGATACATTTTCAAAGATGCTATGGGCAACTGCACAGCCAGGTGAAAAGGCTATTCACGTAATACCTCATCTAACTGCTTGCTTTGCAATTATGGGTGTACCGAAAGAGTTAAAAACTGATAATGGGCCAGCTTATATGAGTAGTAAAGTACAACGTTTTCTACAAAAATGGGGTAAACGTATCGCAGGAATTCCGAATGTGCCTACAGGACAAGCAATCATAGAAAGAGCACACCAAATGCTAAAAGAGTACTTGTCCAAGCAGAAAACTGCAGAAATGCTTGATCCTGTCATACGATTACAACAAGTGTTATTTACCTTGAATTTTCTTAGTATAACAGGTGATGCTGAACAGCCTCCTGTTGTAACCCATAATAGTCAAATTCAATTGCAGGCTGTATCAGGAGTTAAAATATACTATAAAGATCCAAAAACAGGTCAACGGGAGGGTCCAAGTTCACTATTATTTAATGGTCACGGTTACAGTTGTGTCTCTACAGACTCCGGTCCCTTGTGGGTTCCTAGCAGATGGACCAGGCCTGCCACCAGTGACCAGAAAAGCCTTGAAGACAGCTGAGTCGACGAGCATCTATAAGTTGCGTAATAGCTATCAGTAGACGTAAGATTGTTGATTGTAATAATAGTTGTGTTAATAATTTGTAGTTGTTTAGTTAATTGTGTTCGGAAAACATTTAATCGTATTTTATCACAAGCTTGGATTGTGCAAAAAGAAAAAGGGGGAATTGTAGGAAGCTGGCTCGAAGAGCAGGGGCATCGTGAGGACGCAGAACTGCCGCAAGAGGGCGTTGTCTACGTGCACAACCCAGCATTTGGTGACATTGCAGAAGAAGACCAGGCTGGAAAGTACCAGAGAAGCAAGAAATGGGGAAGAAGGTTCGGCAGTCTAAACTGCAAGAGGGCTGGACTTTGAAACGTCACCAGCTATATGAACGTCATGAATATATTACAGTAGCCAATCAAGTTAAGTGTTGTTAACCCATGGAAACTGAGCTATCCAATCACAGAGTAACAAGTGTCCTTGTCTTTTATAAATATGTGTGCTGTTTCAATAAACGTGGGAGTTCCAACTTACCTCTATGAGGACGTGTGGTTCATCCGGATCAAGCTCTCCACACACTGCCTTGAAATTCCCTTTAACACGCCCAGCCGTACGGAAGAACCATCAGAAATACAAACTGCATTTGATGTGCTACAGGCCATTATCTACTGCTTACTCAGAGAGTGTGAATTATAATGAAAAAAGTGTTTTTTTTTTTTTTTTTTAATGTATTGCAAAAGCTGAGCATGACAGACAAATGAAGTATTAAGAATCAAGTGGTATTCTGAGACTGACGAGTCTTTTGCAGTCCATCCTGCAGTCTTGCACCAAGACCAGTCCAGCAGTATAAGGCCCAAAATACATTTCCCATGAAGTCCGCAGGAAAATCTTTATGTCACACCCAATGTAAGTGTGAACACCAGGGTAACATGTTGTCCTAGATATTTTCAGGCACAAATGTCTCATTTACATCACGCTACAACTCTGTGTCACGAGGCTGAACACCCGGCAGTGGCAAAGTCAATGGACTTGATTAGTTTAACATCATTTTTTAGTATGATAATGCAAATTCTACCCTGATATCATGAATAAAAGGTTGTTTATAAGTCCAAAAGCTCCTTGTTAAGAATTACAAAGTTCCCTTAGCCTGAGGAGCCCTAAACTAAAATCTGTTAATAGTACTTGGATGGTTCCTATGTGCATCCACAACAAGATAAAATGATGCAGAGAAGTTTCCAACACTGTTCACTGATCTTCTAGGGTGTGCTTTAGAAGGAATCATTTATTTTAAAAATCATGCATCGGAGAGACAGAGCTGCAAGGAAAGGTGCCAGTCAGCCCCCAGCTGCGCAACACTCCCAGCACCCTTGCACCCAGTTGCACAGCCTTGCAACTGCAGCCTCTCCTCCCCGATTAAGGATGTGCTGATGGACTGCCAGATTAGCCCTGCCCGGAGCAGATTTGCCTTTTGCTTTTATCTCCCAGCTTTCACTGCCTGCTGCCTTTCTCCTCCTGTTTACACAAACGATCAAAGCACATTTTTGTGCTGAGCAGAAAGCCCCATCCCAGTGCAGCATTGATGAGTTTTCAGAAGAACCTAGTCTTGGTTTTCATCAGGCTTTTGATGAACTGAGAAGACAAACCCTGCTGGCGTGTGCAGCCAGCAGCTGCTGGATGTTAACCCATGGCTGCTCATTGCTCAGGATGCTAGTGATAGGTCTTGGCTCCCACCCAGGCCAGCAGACCAGCCCACCGAGGTGTGCCTCTGCTGTCTGGGGCCATGTGAGCACTGAGGAACCTCAATGTCACCCCAAGTCAACAGGCAGTGGCCTTCTGCCACACAGAGCCGTGACTGCAGCCCCCGAGCAAATTACTGTCTCTGCAGATCACAGCCATCGAAAATAGCAGCTTCAGTCTGCAGCTCGGTATGGTGCTGCACCCAGAGTAATGACCACACACACTCTAGGCAGGGTCAGTGAGCCGGGGCAGGCTGCTAGGTTAATTCAGCTCCAGAGCTGGCTTGTGTTCCAGTTCCAGAGTGACCTTGTCTGCCTCTAATTTGGGTCTCTTCGCATGCTGTCAGGCTGCATCTTGAGACCTCAAAGCATCTATGCCACTTCTGAAATGCCGCGTAGTCACTTAGTGCAGCCTTGTCAGACTCAGCAGAGCTATACATAGACGTGTTCCAACTATCTGGGCACCAGTGGACTTCTCAGGTGCTTTCAGGAATCCTGCCTACATCAACCTGAGAGCAGCTGGTTGCTATTTATTTCATGCGAAAGCTGGACTGACGCATTGTTTGCTGCATCCATCACAAAAGTAAACCAAATTGCAGAATAACATGAGAGAATCAAATGATGGCACTAGTGATCACCCCTTCTACTGCTTTGCATGAAGGGGCAGGCAGAATGAATACCTAAAAGTCTGAAAGTCCATAGGAAAACATAAATTCAGTGGCAAGCCTTGAGAACTGCTAACATTTACTTAAAGAATAAAAATTTGAAAATATCAGGAGAAAGTATTCTTTACCCATTGTACCTGCAACAACCTGAACTACTGTACCACTGCCATATTGTAGTATTATCCAGTCATTAAGGTTGAAATACCCTGTTACTGCCATAATTCTCAAAGAAGCAATTGTACTACTAAAGACCTGGAAAAAAAAAAGACTTTTTCTGATTAACATGAACAATGTAGCAGGACAAAAATTACATCGTTTTATTCAGTATCTTTGAGGGGAAGACAGAACCAAATTTCTGAAAAATTGCTTCTTTCATCTCTCAGAGAATTGAGCCTGTAATTATATTCTAGATCCTGATACAGACTTAGCATTTATATCATTGCTAGGCACTTGTTCTTTATAGGTATATTAACATTCAATTTTTTAAGTTCTTATAATTTTTATGTGCAGATGATTCATTCTGGGCAGCAGTAAAGGAACCCTGAAAGCTTTAACCGTTTTCCACACATTTTTTGCAAACCCCATCACAGCTTCCCATAGGCTTGAGTTCAAAACGGAGCATTTGCAGCCTCCGTATTTACAGAAATACTTCTGACTTAACACGAAGCAACCAGCGAAAGCTGAATCCTTCCTCTGTGGAGCAAACGGGGAAGGAAATGCTGAAAACGAGATCCTGTGAAGGATAAGAGTGCAAAGGCAGCTGCTGATGGTGCGCGGAGGGGAGGAGGGCAAGGCAGGCAGGTGGGGAGTGTGATAGCTGGGGCCCAGCGGCGTTATCACTGGTGTGACGTGTGCCAGGTCACGTGCAGTTATTTCTCTGAAGTGGACGATGGGCAGGAGTTTAGCAATAATAAAACAGGATAAAGTGTGTTTGCGTAAACACAGAGAGGATGCGGGCTTGGGCTGTGAAAACAGCTGCAAAAGCTGTCGGTGGTTTGGGTCTGACTTGCTCAGCTTTGACTGTAATACTGAATTCCTCATACAGTGTTTAAATTGGAAACAGGGATCATGAACAGAACTTAAAGGAAAAATATTTTCAAGGGCATATAGTGCTTGGGATTTTGCTTTTGTGAAACCTGGTAAAAAGAAAAGGAATTTGGGGAAAAAAGGAAGAAAGCTTTTAGTAAAAACAGAGAGAATGTGGGGGAAAAGGAAGTAAACTTTTTTCTCTATCTGCCAAATTTTCCCACAGGATGATCAGCGAGGCCAAGAGACTTGCTTCAGGTTGTGCAAACCCCCGGTTTAGGGAAGTAAGTGAGCATCACAGTGGAAGTTTCAGAACTAAAAGTTCCTGTCTTCCAGCCCCAGATTCTACATGGAGAAGACAGAAGGGAAATCCTGAGCCAGACGGGCAGCCCCGAGCTGGTACCGCTCACCGCAAGCTCCGCTTGCCTGCACTCACTGTAGGGCAGCTATTTTCAGCCCCAGCCGTAACACAGTGACGGCTCACGGTGAGAGTGCATGGGGCTGCGCTCTGTGCTCTCGTCCCCCTCCTGTGCTGATCTTTAGCGCTGAGCCTCACCAGCTGCATTGCTGGGGCTCTGCGTAGCTATATGGCATGTATTTCAAAGCCTTTTTTTAAAAAAAAAAAAAAAAAAAGAGTTTTCTCTGTCTGCATTATAATAGCTATTTCACACTAAGTTGATGCCTTCTTTTTTGCTTCTAAAAAGATTTCCATTTCTAATGCACTAATTCCTGCTCAACTTGTAGGGATTTGTCAACAGATAAAAAAAGCCCATAGGCACCTAAATGTTTAAAATAGCTCTGTCCCTATGACAAGATGCCTTTTACCTTCCTCACGTACCCTCGCAGGGGTCAAGAAGCAGATCCCTTGCAGGACTAGGACCACACATCACGAGCTAAGAGCAGCCGTGCTTGGCTTCGGCACGTTGAATATGACCAGGCCAGCTGTACTCGTAGGGTCTGGATGTCCAATCAACTGGAAAGAGCAAGCAGCTCTTTCTGTGTCCTCCCCCGTCCCCAGCAGAGCACATTTTTCCAGAGCCACTAACATTCAGGCTACAAGGACCTGATTTATGGATGGTGCCTTTTGGAGCCACTACAACACACATCATTAATTTGGTAGGAACAGTAGCACTGGCTCAGAACATGTGCAGGGGATCTTCCTGTAAATGTCCAACAAAAAGCTGAGTTACTTTCCAATTTCCACCCGTTGAAGGACATTAAGCAATTAGCAGTACAGCTTTGAGGATTAGCTTCTGCAACCCTCCAGAGGGACTGGTGTCTTCACCTTGCAGAGGTGAACTGCTGAGCTGCTGCACGGGTTGAGCCTGCAGTCCCCGCTGCTTGCTGCAGAACAGTCTGCATGTGACAGCAGGGCCTCTCCTGTTAACTGAATGTTTGGTACCAGATCAGCATGGTTAAGGTCTGTACATTTTCTGTTTGATGCAAGGCAACATATCAAGGCAAAAAGCCACAGTACGGGGCCACCCCCATGACCACAGCGCCGTGCGTGCCCCGCAGCAGGACACAGCAGCCACGGGGACTTTTGTGCCCGGGATTAACAGGGATTGGGAACGATGCAGAAGCAGCGTGCTGAATCCAGGGTGGGAAACTGCTTTGCAGTGCAATTTCTCTGGGAAGATCCAACAACAACGACAATTTCCAAGTGTAAACAAGTGCTAATATCTTATATTCAGAATTTAATTTTTTTTTTCCTTTTTAACAAAAAGTGGAGCAGCTCAGAGCATCTTTGGATGAACTGACAATGCTGCACTTCATGGCACAAAAGTTTGCCTGCAATTAACAAAACTATCAGAAAACTTGGGAGAAGTGCATGCAAATAATTTTGCTAAACGTTGACAGCAAACGAGAAAAAAAAGAGAACTTATTTTCAATCAGAAACATCTGTGTCATGCCCTGCTTCCCATACTAGGAAAGGCAATGAAGCTCTTCTGTCTATGCTGCACTTATTCTTGTAGCTGTAAACAATTAGTTTCAAATGTTCATAACTTTAAGAAATCTTTTCCTCCTAACTACATATTGAATTTTGTTGAAAGAAAGATTCTCTTGGATCTATTGTCAGATGGATTCCCACCTCTGTGTTTACATTTAATTTTATTTTTTCCTAATATTTACTTGGGCCTTATCAAGAATACTGTACTATGGAAAGTGAAACATTTCTTTTGCTGCCAGTGTGCCTCTTTTCTTAAGCATCCCTGATCCTCTGTCCCTTTGGTCCACTTCTTCTCCATGGTCTTCATGCATCATAAAAGCCACAGCCCTCTTTTCCCTAGGTTTCTAACAATTATCTCATATTTCTACATCCTCGCTCCTGTTCCCTTTAAGGAAATTGCCAGCCCTCTACAAACTGCATAATGAATAATAATGAACTATTTTATTGCACACTTAGCTGTAAGCACACTTGTGAATTATCCAAGATGTATTGTGAATGGAGATTTACACTTAACCTTCCCTCAGATGTATAGGTTATAGGTGCATTAAGAATATTTGTAATATCTCAGACAGACAGAAATGTCTCCAAGTTTTCTGTAACAAGGGAGGAAATCGTGTCTTGATTTGCTCTTCAGCAGCCTCAAGAATATCTCTGCAGAGTAAAAGTGTTTTTTCTCCTAGCTGAAGGACAGAGCTGCATAGTGTCAAGCTAATGTATTTATGGTCCGAAGGGTTCTCCTCACCCCCAGATTTGAAGCTTACAGAGGAATCCAAGGCATGTAATGATGGTATGAACATGATATACTCTACTGTAACCTGTGCTGCAGGCAGCTGTTAATGCCAGTCTAACTTCTGCAGTCTGCAGCCAAAGGAAAGCTGTCTGCAGCATATGTATAGCTTCACTCCGCAGCATACTTACTGTGAAATCAGTGGTATGCTGAAGCGGATGCTGTAGAACCAGAGGGCCTTTTGTTAAAATTCAGATCTCAAATGTTAATGTATATTTGGGATAATTTCTCTGCCTGTGAAAGAAATTCATTTCCTCCCTGCTAAATTACTACCGCAGTAGCGTCTACAATGTCACATGAGGTTCCAGAGATGCATTGTGCTGAACGTTAGGGAAACACTGGGAAAGACGATCAGGCTCCAAAGAGATAAAAGTCAAATGTAGCAGAAAGGTCCTAACACATATAGGAGAAGCCAAGAAGTACAGTGGGAAGGGAAAGAGACAGTGACCTTAACACAACTGCTGAGCAGATCAATAGCAGAAGGATTTGAATTCAGTCTGTTGGCTCTTCATCTAATCTCCTATTGTACGCTGCTGTTTCTGACAATCTTGGCCAGGAGAAAGATGCCTTGCTGTTTCAGTATTGCCCCAAAATAATCTCTTTTTAAGTTGTTCTTGTTATGGAAGCACTTCAATTTTCAGCCCCAGTTTATCGAAGTCCTATGTTGCTTTGTGAACAGGGAGGTCATCACATTTTTTACAAAGTGTAAACGCTTTCAGTGGCATGCAGGTCAACAATATCCTGCTCACTGCTTACATTATGAACATGCAAAACTCATGCAAATCATCTAGATCCAAAAGCGTGCACAGCAAATTTTTCTGCAGTAGTTCAGGTAATGATTCTGGTCCTGAAGAGTCAGGGAAGGCAACCAGCCCTGTTGTTTTCCCTTGGATTTTTGCTCTTCTTGATCTATAAAACTGGACACAAGTAATTTTGAAATTCAGACCTTTAATGTGCTGAGTAGCATGGAAGCATTGCTTGGATTTACCAACATGCAGCACTCCTCTAAATATCACCCCACAGGATGTTTGCTTTTGTGCAGCAGTATGATGATGTTGACTCATCTGTGCCTTTTTTCTTCTATATTCTTCAAACACATTTTTACTGAAGTGTTGTTAGTAAGCAGTTACCATTTTTTAATTATTAATGTTACTTTATTAACATTAAAATATGTTTATTGGTAATATATCTCAGCTGTGAAAATACCAAGTGAAGGATTAACCTCATCATATATGTATACAGATTCTCCCTACACTCTTATTTATATGCACACATTAGTGAGAGCAACAGCAGCATGTACTGATTGCCCTGTAGATTAGATTTTAATTATTACAGCCTGTAGAATAAAGACATGATTAGATTAATGTAATTTACAACTGCTGAAGAATAATTTTACCTTTTTTGCAACATTTTCTAGAAAGCTGGTTCTTTACATCGTGACTCCAGGTGCATCTCCAGCTTGGAGGTCTCAGCACCTTTTAAGCGTGCACAGGCATCACTCATGCTTATGGAGAGGTGGACCCCATGTATGGACCCAGCTACCACCTGTATTTGAATTTCTCACATGTATAGCCAGCTATCAGGTGCCCAACTGAATTTACAAGTGCACACTGACAGCCAGGCTTTGTGGATGAGGGAAAGTAAGAAGAAGATTCAAGATTTGCAGCAGATCAATCTGGACTGCATGGACACACTATTTGTCTTCCAGGAGCCCTGAAAAGGGCCCAAGACACCTCTTACAAAGAAGAAGGTGAGCACCTCTGTGGCTAAATTCCTTAGTGATCTATAACTAGTGATCTTAGTGATCTTTGTGTCAATTTTCTCTCCATAAAAACCCTATTTTCTACTTGACCTTTTTCATTTTACCTTAGCCTTTGACATCAGTCAATGGTTCATTCTAGCAATCCATCCAACACCCAGTTTCCAGATCCCACTATCCAACATGATTTTAGTACTTTGTCATTTGATTATTTACACTTTTCTGACTGATTATTTGCACATTCCTATTGACATATTTGCCTGTGTGACATTCTGACCACTGCATCCATCACAAAACACTGTAACACACCTTGGAGTAAGTGTAACAGTGGGCTTTGCTTGCCTGAGCTTTTTAAAAATTGAAATGCAATGCGCTTCCAAAAGAGAAGCTAACCTGCATGTGGAGAATCATGAGACTACTATCTTGCAAACATGTTTGGAGAGAACAAAATTAAACATTTAAGCATGCTGATTAAGGCATTGATTCTGCAATACTTACTAATAGGCGTAATCCCTTTGAAATCAGGGGGACTATTCTCAGTCATAGAAGCTGTGCCTGTGAGTAAACATTTGCCTGTCTGAGCCCTTGAAAGCAGTTGCAGACAATACTTTTCTTCTAGAAGGACAGTGCTCACTTGCCAGCAGCCCACAGTTCTGACATTCAAATATTGTAATGGTGGCTGCGTGGTGAGGCGAGGAGCGGCCCGTCACCCTGCGAGAGGCCTACAGGAAATGCCGAGACCGGCTGCTGTAATTAGACACATACTATTACTATTTATTAAAACACAACTAGTTACACTGGTTGTGCGTATTCTGTAGGCAGACCTTTTGAAAAAGTGAGTAATGTAGTCTGGGCTGTGCAATATAGGCCTTGTTTACGACAGAAGGTTCTGCTGGCCTGTCTATTTCTACAGTTAAAGACGTACTTCTCCAGTTTAGCTGGTGTTGTATCAGGACAGCTTATGTTTTCCTATGAATCTCACCCCTCTTGCACGCAGGAAGAAGGAGAAGAGATCAGTGAGCAGGTCCCTTATTTAGGATGGAGCCTTTCATGTCTGAGCACCTTGTGACTTAACCAGCACCCGCAGCTCAGTGAAATGCGATGCATTTGTCTGGCTGCTGCCTGTAGAAGTGCTCGAATCAGTCTGAACTGGTCCTTTGAACAGGCACAAAGAGGGAATCACTAAGACTGGAGGGAGAGAAGCTGCTCATTTAAAGAAAACAGCAAAAGGTCACAGACAGATAAATGGTCCTGTCAGCACTAATTTTACTTTCTCATCTTGAAAATTGGAGGGATTTTTTCCTTGTTCTTCCAGTCAGAGAAAGTAAGGGAATATGCATGTATATGAACCAGAAACACCCTGCATTGTGGTGGAAGCTGATGAATGTTTGCCAGAGGTTTCTGTTGGCCATGGGACTAGCAAGCACCGTGGTGCTGGTGACCAGGCCGAGGAGGCCCCAGCTCTGCCTCTGGCCTTCCCTAAGTCCTGGGTAAACCACCTTATCTCTCTGCCTCTCAGTTTCTTCCTCTACAGGATGAGAAGGCCAATTTGTAGAGCAGTTTGAGGAATAATGATGATAAACAAGTGTTACATATTAGCTGGGTGGAATTTCTGTCAGCTTCAGTACCTTTTCCTTTTCTTGTGCAATAGCCACCATTAAAAGGAGAAGTTTCATCTCTGATGGCTTTTTAGGTAATTTGGGCTCCAAATCAGAATTCAGATTTCAAATGAAGTTCAAAGATCCAAATTCTTGAATGTGATTTTTCCTTGTGGGGTATTAATTTCTTGAAAAGAAAAAAAAATCTGCTAAAGAAAACAGAAATTTTCATAAAGACTACTTCAATAAAACACACTTAGTTCAAATTTTCTGTCCAATTTACTGAGCCAGGATTTGGAGCCCACTGTTCCTTGCTGCCCCTTACTAGTAAATTTACTAATGGATTAAAAAAAAAAAAAAAAAAAAAAGTTTTGAGTTTTGATGTGATAATTACCTGGCATGTGGGACATTTTTTATGTAAAGTCTCAAATACAGGAAAAGAAATACTCACAACATGTTAAAATATTTCCAGGATCAGACCTGATCAGTCATCTCCAAACCTAAGTTCCAGGCAGCCGGGCAGCCTGTTCTGTCACTGCAAGGTCACATTTGGTCTTAGCTTTACTGCTTTAGTTCTGCAAAGGGTCAAATATTAATACAGCTAAGGTGGAATAAATGAAACAGAAGCTGGTTCCAGGTTTTTGTATATTAGGTGTGGGAGACTAGCTACTCTTATTTACTTGAAATTGCCTCTATTTCTCTTTTACGTCTCTGTTTTGTATATTCTACATAAATTTATACACATTAATTATATTTTTTTTATATTGGAAATGTTTATATTATCGTATTTTTGCTGATATAGCACAGAGAAAGATTTGAATGATACATTTCTATAAATGTTAATTTTTGTCAGAATTCTTAATCTATTTCATAATGGACTGCTCCTTTCCTTTCTTCTAATTCCCATACTCTTGGTATATGTAGGAAATTCTCTTTACATTACACCAAATCTTTGAATTGTAATAATGTATTGTTTTCTATAGAACAGAAATTTGCTAGGTATGTAAATGGTTCATTCTTCAAAGTCTGGCAGATCTTTCCAATACTTAAGGTATAGTCTTGAGTACCGACAACCTAGGCCACATTGGCTTTATCAATATCATTTCTATTGAGCCAGGATGCATGTCACAAACATAATGAACAGCTTTTGTTTTATAAATTGTTTTTCGGATATCATCCCAGCATCTTCCAGTCATTCCCAATCATGTTTGCTGTAGAGATAGGTTTGAATTAATTCTCCAAACTCAATGACTTCTCAAGTCAGGGAAGTTCAGATGCAGGCTCTGATGTGCTCCCGTCTCTCTCATAAATTTCCTGCCTGTATCCCTTAATCTTGTCATGTCCTATTATCTCAAAACCCTATGCAAATTATGAACTCCTTTTAAAAAGCTCTAATTTTTTTCCAGATTTACAGGAAAATGATATTGTAAACATGTATATACGGATGACGAGAGCAGACTAGAACCTCCACAACCTGTGTTCTTCCTGCTCAATTAGTTGTAAATTGGATACCTTTCTGGTCCAAATTCAGGAAACCACTTTAACCTGTGATTAAATTCCAGACAAATCAAGGACACCTCAGCACACATTTAAGGCTCAGCATACACTTCAGTGTTTAAAAGAACAGCTTAACAACACGCGTTCCTGAAGGAATATTTATCATCGTAAACAAGTATTTCACTATGACTGGGGTACAGACTCCTGGTAATCCACCAAAAGAGATCTAAGAGATCATGAGACACTGAAAAAATTATTAACTGACATGGAGACAACTTAAATATTCAGTATTTGTGAGGTCTGACATAATAAGTTTAGTAGCTCCACCCTTTACATACCCTGCAGGTGACTCTCTGCATTATCTTAGTGCTCCACAACCCACACTCCCTTATCATTCACCTTCAAGAATTCAGTCAATCTCTTGAAACACACATAGGAACGATGTACACGTATACTGAGAAATGCCAGAGACGTACCATTGAACACTCCTATCTGAAATACCAGCATAATTTCTACAACATACACTAACATATACATGTGCTTTTATGGATTTCTGTTTTCATCTTATGGGCTATCGTGGTCTGTGCAACAAACATTACAACCAGAATTTTCTTCTTCCCAGGGAAGTAACGGATTTGCATGTATTAACCATAGACTCATCTCTGTACAGTCTCATCTCTGACATTTTGCCACACTGAATAATTGGCTTAATCATTGTTATTCTATGCTTTCTGGAAGTCCACAACCAAAATGGCAGAACTCTGGAGGTGGCAAATATACATATGCTATAGGCTCAGAATGGGGCAGAGCTCATATGGTCCTTCTCTCAGAGCCCTTCCAGGCACTGAGGCTTACAGTGTACGTTCTCTTCTGCAAAACTAAATGCAGACCATATTTTTCACTTAATGCCTTATCTTCAGAGCAAGTTTTTAAATACAATATAAATATTCTGCAATAGTCTCTAACCCTCTTACATTTTAACGTACACATTGCTTTTTTGACTGTCCGATGTCACATGGATAAGCGACTGAAAGAAATAACCCTTATGCAGGAAGAAAGAAGTATTTATAGCTGTATGTGGTAAACTTTCCCCACTAGGTAATTTAAATTATTAAGCTTACTTCTTGTGTTGGCATTACGTTCATCTCTTCCTGAGATATTTAGCCACTGCAAACAGCAACTGATACTGTCTGCAAATATGATACACTCCTGTGGGTGTTGTGCAAGCCAAATACAGCCCACAGGACAATTCCTGTCGTACCATCATTACCATCTTGTACAATCTTGGAGTGGAGATGAAAGGAAATGACTAATTCAGGACGTGCATGAATTTCAGCAGAAGCTGCTGCTTCCACGTGAAGGAGTGGCTTGCCATCATTTGGCAACCAGGGGCCGGCGTACGGATTTGTCCTCCAGCATTAAAGGTGGAGAACGCAGGTGCACGAACCTCTGGTGAACCCTCCCAGCTCCTTCCGAGAACAGGTTGCTGCTGCAATCCTATTAGCACAAGAGCCTGACTGTAGAGAGCTCTGCCACTGTCGTGTGAGTGCAGAAATGTGTTGCAACAGCCCTCTCTGTTCCTTGAGAGCCCAGCGAGCTTCCAGTCAATGGAGCGGTACCACAATGTCCACTGTGCCCATGATGAAGGACGTTTGTCAAGTGACGAATCATGTTAACCTCCTTAGCTGCCATAATGTTCCCATTACAATTATATCTACGTATCTATTGTGATGCTTTATCTTGCAGATTTTAAATATGATGTATTAAAACCCGGTGCAGTGTAATCCAAATGCAATGAGGCAAGTAACTGTAAAAGTCAAAATTAGGATACAGAGAACAATGTACTTCAAATTAAGTGGGAACAAGATTACTTGTTAGATTAAAATAATGAGCACCTTCAGTGCCTTATGTGCATGCAAATGATAGGTGTGCCAAAGGAATATAATATCAGCTGACATTACAAAACCTACCACCAAAGAAAATAAGAGAAGTGCACTCAGAACCTAATAATTACAGAATTAAAAAGAAATCCCCCCAAAATCAACATCACAAGCAAAGAAGTATGCTGCAACTGCGTAAACTGGAATCCTGTCTACCTCCTATGAGATGTGCCAGGTTAATCCCTGAAAAGGGATGGTGAGCCAGAAAAAAGGCAGTTGAAACTTTTTCTGCATCTATGGGTAAAAAACAAATGTAACAAGTCATGGAAGCTTGTTATCATCTCATGTAACTACAGTAAGCAGAATAGTTGACACAAACACTCATGCAATCAAAATTTGAGAAAAATCACAGAAAAATGTAAGCACTTGGCTTGACTTTGGATGAGACCACTAACACCAGTGAGATCAGGCAGTTGTTAAATTTCAGCTTAGCTATTGCTGAGGTTATCTCTGTAAAATAAATGGGATAGAACTTTGAAAGTATTTAGGAAGTACTTCTTTCTGCCACTAGCTTATATAAGTTTTTAAAACTCCCTTGTCACAAATAATGACAAACAATGACTGTCTAGAAAAGCCAACTGAGTATGCTGAAAAGAAACTGCAGCTGAACACCTTACTTTCACATCACCAGACAGTTGGTGCTAAATCTGTGAAATAAGGAACGTGATGACTACTACAATATATACGGTTAACCTCATTCACAGAACTAGTGCACAGAGGCACAGAAAAGGTATCAGGTATCTTAAGGAGATATTCCCATCCAAATGATGGGAATTTATACCCTCACTTAAAAAGCTGAGTGATGGTATGCATGGAAGCTGCCTTCAATACTTTTCCAAATGTGCATGTCTTTAAGAAGAGATAACACACTTCAGCCGTAAGAGCCTATCTCTGCTTGGTGGTCTTCCTATAGCTTTATAATAGCTCCAGTCTGCATGATACCTAAAATGCAAGAGAGCTATTCAGGTCACCTATTATCCATGGAAGAGCTTAAAATCTACTAGTTTCTATGTTGGACTGCAAAATTTTCTACAAAGACTTCCACATTTATGTACTTATATGTATCCCAAAATGAACTGTTACAGCTGTAATTGAGAAAGAATTGCCTAAACTCATCCCCAGAGAGCCCATTCCCACACGTAGCATCCACGAATAGCACTGAATTTAGCTCAAAATCAGTTTAGTGCTCTCAGTTGACATTAGTCTTATTCTGCCTGTGGAAAGAGCTCTTCCAGAAGACTGTTCTAGCCAGCAGCCCAGAGAATAGCTTGGGATGAGGCCCGTATCCACCCTCTTAGTAACTCACTATGAGATAGGGACAGATTTACATTTTGTATTATGGAGCAGACTAAACTGCATACATAAAACTGGAAATAGAGTTTGAACTACAAAACTTCTCATTTTGAAGGAGCATTTTCAGCAATAGGAAATAGGGAGTGTGGGACAATTTTGATATTCTTAGATATTCTATTTCATAGAATCATAGAATGGCTTGGGTTGGAAGGGAC
>VXAV01000141.1:0-26943 GCA_013399715.1 Alectura lathami | reverse complement strand
GTGTGTGTGTGTGTGTGTGTGTGTGTGTGTGCAGAGGGGAGAGCAGTCAGCTGGACGGGAGGAGGGGGACAGCAAGCCCGTGGCATGAAGACTGAGCAGGTAAAAATCTGTCTCTAGCTGAGGAGAGGGCTGTCATGTAAAGCACTGGCAGAGGGGCTCTGCAGGCACGCGGGATGGTGACTTACTTCCTCTTCTGTGTCTCCACCCTGCATCGCTCCCACGATCCGTGCGCCAGTTCTTCCTGCAAAGAGAATCACCGCACAGTCATGCATAAGGAACTCCACAGCAATTTTTGGACCACTGCTTACACCTTCAAGCAAGGAGGCCCCCTGATCATGTAGCTCAATCTACTTAGCTTACTGGAGATGTGACAGATAGATGACGTGATTACCATATGCAGATATTCCCCATCAGCAGAACATCCTCCGGTGTCCAAGCTGTTAAATTCCTAGCAGAACAAGAGCGGGGGGCTGCAAGGTGAAGCCAAATGAAACCCAGTCAGAAACTCAGCAGCAATTTCTGACTTTAAGGGTCATCAAACAGTGGAACAGAAGGAGTGGCACCTCCTCCCTCTCTTCTTGTCTTCAAATCCAAACAACCTGGCTGGATGTGCTCTGGGCAAGCTGCTCAAGCTGATGCTGTCTGAGTAGAGAGGCTGGCTCTCAAGAGATCCCTGCCATCCTAAATGATTCTGTGATTCTGTGAAACAGCATAATCCTTCCCCTGCTGTAGGGGGCAGAGAGCAGAAGCCTGGCTTTTTCTCCTGGTAAGCCCTCCTACGCTCAGATCTTTTCTGATACTCCATCAGGGACAGACATCATACAGGTCACAGCAAACCTCACAAGTTTCTTGGTGAGAGAGGGATGTGCAAGTCTGAAGAGGCTGTAGGTGGTTGCAGGGAGTTTACTGGACAGCGATAACAAATCTGAGCCTTCCTTTGGTACCCTGAGATATGCACAGAGCCTGGAGCTCCAGGCTGCAGTCTGAGCAGGACAGAAGGCAGATTCTCCATGTCACAAAAGAGCTGCTGTGACAAAGGTGGGAGCCTTGCTTGAGCTTTCAGATATTAAACCCCACGTGTGGGAGAAGAAGAGACAGACGGCCGGGTGATTTCCTCGCGTGCTGGAGGGGAGGCAGGAGACACTCAGCAGGCAGAGCTGGCAGCACAGGGCTGTTTGTCACTGGAGTTCACTGGGCTCAGCTGAGCTGGGCTCAGTTCGCTGTGGCCGGGGGCTCAGGCAGCTTTCAGGCGGGTGCAAGCCTGTTATGTGTGCCTACAGCTAATGGGAATTCGGCCGGGACAGGCTGCACGGAGTGATAATGAAGTGAAATGCCAGTAATGAGCAGGCTGTAATTCTCTGCCCCTCTGGCTTCTCAGTGCATTGCCATGGTTTACAGCCACCCAGCTAGCAGAGGTCAGAAGTCAACATGCACCCCTGATTTTAAGCCTGTGCCATTGTTCCTCTGCCTGCCACTGCACCGACCTGTGCAGCCGGAACGTTCTGCCTCCTCTTTGGAGATCTGCCTTCAGTCTCCCACTCTCAATGCAAGCTTCCACCGTGAGCTCCCTTCCCACTGGCTTCCCCTCCTTGCACCTGGCCTTTCGGACCTGTGCCCCCTCTGGGGACTGCTCCCCGCCGGGTGAGTGCAGCCCTCAGCAGCAGGCCCCAATCTCAGCAGCGTTCTCCAGGCACTGCCGAAGTGCAGGGATTAATGAAGCACGCTGCTGCTGCTGCTCAGGACGAGCACACTTCTATTTCTTAAGCCCTCCGCAAAAAGTAAATTTGCTTAGAAGTGAGCCACCTGGCTCAACCCCAGTGTTTCAGACCTGCAGCCCATCCTCCTCCACCAGGCCCGGGCTGCAGTGTCCATAACACGGGCTGAAAGCAGGCGGACACACCTCCTCCATCCCAACGAGCACCGAGCTCTGATGACACAAAGCATGCAGCCAAAGACAGCTCTGTTGGGAGAAGATGATGGGAAGGTGGGAGGGAGCTCTACTTCAAGCTAAGACAAATTCATTTCCATGAATCTGCAGTGCAGCCTCTTTTCAGTGTTTCCAAAAACACCTGGCTGCTCCCCTTTCCCCAGCTGCATGGTGCAGCGGCCACACCACTACACCTAAAGACTGCAGACTCTTTCCTGGAGGACAGGAACCTGCAGAGTCTGCACAGAATCTGAATTACAAGCTCTGAACCACAAACCCCACAAGGAAGGGAAAGGCGAGAACTGCTCAATGCCCAGCAAAGTGCCACGGCTGCTGTTTGCTCACCTTGCCCACGTGATGCCACATCAGGGCTGTAGCTCTCCTTTCTGTGCAGGCACCAAACCCTATTTTGCCCTCTGAAACTGTGGGATGCAGAGTTCATTGTGCACAGGGGGGAAAGACAGGGGAACAGCGAGAGGGAGACCACATCCTGCACCACAACGCGGACTGACGTCTACTGACTGTAGCGGGCTCCAGCGCGCTTTTCCTAACAGAACTTATTTTCACAAGAGCCAAGAACGCAACAGTTTGAGAAAACCTGCAGAACTCTTGATCGTCTTGGGTTTGCAGAGATAAATGCACTTGTATATGTTTCTTGGCCTTGGACTTATAAAAGCAATTTCCTTTAGGAACCAGAGAGAAGGCAAGAAACACAAGGATTACTTGATGCACATTTTTAAAAGTCAGGCAGGTGCCACCCACAGGAACTCCATGTGAACCATCACCAACAGAAGCTTAAGGAGAAAAGTAGGACAGGGAAGCTAAATACCACCTCAAAACACTGACCATCTGCCACAAAAGCACTACCAGCATGCTTCACACGTGCTGCTCTGCATGCACGGCCTCTCTGAGGTGCGTCTGTCCAGGACCGGGAACGTCCCAGGCACAGAGCGGCTGGCAGCCCACCAGCAGCACGGAAAGAAACACCAGAGCTAGAACATCTGGGTAACTGACTTGTGGGAGCTGAAAGACCCTGGCAGTGTGGAATGGAGGATGATTTACCACGGATGGGCACAGCCCCAGCGTTCTGCAAGCACTAATCACTTCCCTTCATTCACCAGCACTCCCGCTGCCTGCCTTGCTCCAAGCACGGCGTGTGCCGGTCTGCCAGGGCTGCACAATCAGCCAGCGCTGCCCCTGGGAGGAGGAGAGATCCTGGATTTGCACTTCAGAACGTGGGATGAACGAGACCGAAAGGATGGATCTGCACATGCAACCACCACACCGCTGCAAGACCTGCCCCTGCGGATAGATGAATATCCACTGCAGCTGGGGGAGACTGGGCAGGTTCTTAGGAAAAAAACATCTCCTGAGGGTTAGACTAAGGATGTGGAAACCACATCCAGCTTGGGAACACTGATGGGGGTTACAACAGTTGGAGAATGGGAGAGAACCTGACGGAAGTTCGTAGAATGCCCCCCAGGCACCTTCTGTCAGCCAGGGCTGGAAACAGAACACCAGGCTAGATGGGCCGATGCCCGACCTGGCATGGCAGCTTCTACGTTCCCAGGACAAGCTCTGCGTGCTTCTCCCGGACATCCACACCACCCGCGGGGGAACAACCGTGCTGCTGCAAAGCACTGCTCCACAGCCTGCTCCAGGGAAGAGGCTGCTCTGCATTGCAGATGGTTAAGACCTTGCAACACGGCAATAATTTGTTTTTCCTTGGCTCTCTGACAAAACAGAATCTTATTTCAAACAGCAACACTGACTCAAAGTTTGACCTCAGAAGTCCAAGCATCTGCTATTTCATTTGTGTAACAGCCTCCATTATCTATTGACAGAGAGAATGAAAGCAGATGTGAGTTTTTATTTACATTTACCATATTCAAATTAAAAGATGCAGATAACAAATCTGTTCTTTACTTACAAAGGCAAAGGACCAGTGACACATCAAGAAGGACACTTGCCTGTAACTGTGAGGAGAAAACAGGCTGCAGTTCCACAAACCAATAAGCCAGCATCTACCAGTTTGGTGGCTATCATCCTCGTCATTTATTGTCACCCCCTTGCCTGCTCTCTCTTGCACAGAAGCCTTCCTGGCTCCCCAGAGCTGTACTGGTGAATCAGGGAGTACAGACCTTGAACTCCGTGGAGACAGAGGCTCCACAGCCCATTTTAACTCACTCCTTAGCCAGCCTGTTCCTCTCTGTACACGGGGAACAAGATTCGATTTTCTCTGTACCACAAGAGCTGGCAGCCTGTCATGTCTCCCCCAGCTAACACTCTTTTCTGCTCCATGGGAGACTAAATCCTACACCTCCAAGTCTTCTAATTGGCAAAAGAATAAAACCAGGAGCAATACTGTCAAAGCTGCATTTAGTTGGAATTTTACTGTATTTAGAAGACCTGCTGAAAGGACTCGAGAGAGAAGCTGTGTTGATTTTTCTCAATTATACCAAGTGGCTTAATAAGAGTGATTATCTCTCCCTACGAATCTTGCCTCTCCAATGGCAAAACGCACTAGAATACCTGCCCTACTACAGGGGGAGGAAATCTTCTCCCAGAATACTAATAACCTGGAAATTAGAGATGTAAAACTGAATCCCAGCAACTACAGGAGCTGACCACAGCATCCCCATGTAGGAAACACAACACTTGAACAGAAAGCAGCTGGAATCTCTTGAGCTGAGCAAAGGGCAGAAGCGGTGCTACTCCCGAGGGAAAGCTCTGGCCTGGCTGCTGGCACAGGCTTCTGCCTCTGTGTCCTGGGCTGCAAAGGGATCAGCAGGACTCGTGCTACATCAGGGGCAGAGATATCCCAAGGTTAGGTTTTCCAAACAAAAACCCATGCTGGCATCCACCTCTGCCAGCAGAGGTTGCGCTGGAGCACGGGAGGGCCCAAGTGCTGTTCGGAGAACGCAGCCTCACTGGGGGAGAGAAGAATCCCGCTCAGAAAGAAAACACATTTGCAGTCTACCCAAGTAACAGATTCCAGCAGAAGCAGTGGCACATGAAATTATCCACACTGGCACTTCATCCAGAGCCGAGAGAGGCTTCGGCTGATGGTCAGAATCACTCACAGCTGACAGAACGCCAGTGAGAAATAACCCGATCCGCTGGTTTCATTCTGCTCGACTGTAAGCTGAGCAGAACGTGGGTTATTTTTCCACCTAAGTGAAACACAGACCCTCAGACTGCTGTTTCTCTGAGCTGCTTCTGAGCTGGGCTGTAAGGAAATCAGCAGCCATTCTGCATAACCAGCAACAGGAGCCAGATGTCCTTCCCCAGCAGCAGTAACTCCGGTGTGCTGCACCGCGACCGTGCAGCGCAGGAGGCTCAGAGACGCGCCGAAGGGCTCGTTCTGAAGACAGCCGTACTGGGGGTAACGTCTACACCCAAAGGGAAATAAAAGCCTTGCAATGAGAAATCATTATGCTTTGCTAAGGCTTGGCACAAAGCTACTTCTGAATCTGCGAGGCAATACCAAGGAAGGGTTTTTCTCACCTTTTTATTTCCTTCGGTAAATCCTCCTGAATTCGCTCCCTGAAAGCACTGTATTTTCCCCACAAGACACTGTCCCCTTGCAGCTCACAAGAATGGGGCAGTGCCAATGCCCCTGAACGAAGACTGGGTCCTTTATGTGTAAGGTTACCCAGGTACTTGGAGCGTGCCCTTGCAAACGAGGCAGCTAAGGAGAGGTGGGGGTACCTTGCGCCAGCATCTCTGAGGCCGCGCGCTGCTTCCTGATCTGCCTGTCTTCCACCTCGCTGTCGGAGCCTTCATCCTCCTGAATCTCCACGTCGGAATCATCGTTATCTGGTTAAAACAAAAGCGGTGGAAACACATCACTCACACCAGCCCACACCAGCCCAGAGCAGCAGCTGCACGCACGAGGTGCTAACACTCCCTGCCTTCGTTCAAGGCCAAAATGAGTTCAGAACAAGGCTGCAGACAGAGCAGGGGAACAGCCAGCTTCCACGCCCTCAGCGAGGAAGGCATCTTTCTGCACAGCAGTGCCAAAGAAGTCGGGATGAGCAGTGTCCAGCGTAAACAACTGCCTGGAGACCACCTCAGGCCGGGCCACGAAGGCACCGTTCCAGATACCCTCTCTGGGCACAACCCATATGCACAGGCATATGTGTAATAAGGTGCTGTGTCAGAAACTGATTCCAAAATGAAAGTCTTTCAAAAGCTTTTGGGAAGTGTGGGCTCATCAATACACCTCCTGGTCTTTCACCCTGCCGTAAGTCCCCTTAGGCTCTTTGCATTTAACCATAGGTCAGAAACCCTCAGTCAGACACCTCCAGACAAATGGAAGTTGTTAGAGGTAAACCTGAGACGTCTGGAAGAACGAGAAAGCTTCCCAGCATGCTGGAACCTCTTCAACTATTGTCATAATCCGCATCTACTTTCTTTCTCCCCCCCACACCAAAGCTCTCCAGTCCCTGGCAGCCATTCCCCAGTCACCAAGCTGGACCAAACCCAAAGGACCTCCATCGCCCCTCGGATGTCTGAAAGGATGACCAAGATCTCCCAGGCCATGTGAGTGCCTGCAGAGGACGGGGCAGGGGGTGAGTCCCCCCGACGGTTCACACGCACGGCCAACCCCACTGCTTCTCCCCCGAGCCTCTCCTGAAGCTGCCCAGCTGGGCGCAGAAGCGGGTGGAAAGTCTGGAAGAGGCTCTGCTCCACTTCCTTCCCCTCAGCTTTCTTTCCCCTTCCCAGCTACTGCCCCCCTGTGATTGCTCACTGCCCAGATCTCCAGCCCCTGGGAACTCCCCTGTGTTATGGAGAGAGGAGCCCCCCGCCAGCGCTGCCCCTGCAGCTCGGGGGGGCGGTGCTGCGCCCAACCTGCGGGACCCTGCGCGGGGTGCAGCCACACGGGCTGCTCGCTGTTTGCAGAGAGCAGGGAATTCTTCCCTAAGTGCACTTAATTACACACGTCTCAGCTGAAAATGGAAATTATTATTTTAATTATGATGAGCAATGAGCTGGCACATCCTTGCAGTATTTAATTATCAGACAATATCCAAACATCACACATGTTTCCACGATCTTTTTCAATGCAATATCAAGCTAATGACAAAATATAACAGCAAGGGATGCATCTGAGATACCCTGGTACGATTACAAGGCTCCATGAGCACTAGCTGCAACTCCTGTTTGCACTGCACTTTCTTCTTTGGCAAGCAACCGCTTGCTGCTGTGTGACCTGAATGCTGCTTCTGTTTACGGGCATTCAGGAAAGCCAGGTTTTGTTCAGGCAGACTCCCTGGGAAGACCCATGGGTGGCCTAAATAAAAGCTTCAGGCCCGTGCTCTGCATGCTGAAAAGCCAGCCTACCTCCCCTGCAAGGGTTCTCACTTTATCTTGGACTTTTTTCCCTTTTTTTCCAGATTTTGCCAAATGTGTTCCTCCTGGAGGAGGAGCTGAGGATGCTGCCCAGGGCCCCCCGATGCTGTGCCCGTGTAGAGATGATTCCTCCACCCTATAGCTCTCATGGTATTTGCACAGTATGTCCAAATATTCTTCATACTCAACAAAAAAAAAAAAAAAGTGACAATTCAGAGCATTTCACTCAACAACGTACAGGAAGAAACACCCTGTTGCCCTGGGAGAGGTGACAACCTCTGTGTAATGCTGTGCACTGCAGTGCTCAGTTCCGAGCACACAAGGAATGTTCTTGATGGAGAAAATGTAGATTTCTCAACTTCAGCATGAAGCCACGAGGATAACAAAGCGTGCTGCCTGAAATCCCCACACAGCAGGATGCCAAGTACAGAACACACCTCATGCGGCTGGATTATGAGATCTGCATGGCTTTACACAAAGATCATTTGACTTCTAACAATGAACCGCAACCCAGCAATCCCTGTGGCCGAGCTTAGGCCAACGCTGGCAGCTTGCTAGAGCTTAAGGCTGGTGTTTTACCGAGCTCCTGCATTTTTGCTGTGAGAAGGCAATCAAAAGAAACGCTGCAAACCACGTACGGCCCAGTCCCCACTGCTGGGGCTTCTCTGCTGCACAGAGAACAGTGGCTAAAGAGAGCACACTGGGATGCCAACCTCCTCCTGCCCGACACGTCAGCACTCCCACTTCATAAGGGTGGGTTCTAGTCACCCAAATCAGCTTCAGTGAAATGAGCCTAGCTACAAAAAGTACATCCTGGTTACAGCTGGAAAACTTTGCTCTCAGAAGGTGTCACCGGCTCAAAGCACACCGACTGTTTCCAGAAGAAAAGCACAGAGCGGATACCCGGACTGGTAACGTTATTTTTAAATGGTTAAATTTTGGGTAATCTGCAAAGAGCTTGAAGGAAAACCAGCACGATTTAATAACTTCACAGTGATTTCATTACAGATTTGTTAGTTTGCATAAATATTTAAGCAAACGTATCCAACTGTAAAATAAGAAGGCACTGGGCTGAAGATAATGAGCACAAAGGCACAGTTTATGGGTAAGAATAAATAAATTTAGAGTGAGATGTAAGTGGTGTTTAGCATGTTAAATTTCATCATAAAAATTACTGCTTTGAGAGCAGGCCCTGGCTGCTCCACAATCACTGAACTCAGCACGATGCTGATTTGGGGGAAAAAACATGAGGAAACCAAGTGGGCAATAGAAGCCGCTCGATCCAAAATAAAATCCGCTTAACAAGTAGCAGCAAATTTTAGAACAGGAGGAAAAAGGAGTGCATTGGGATTTCACTGCGACCAAAGTGGGAGTGACGTGCAGCTCCCCCTTGAAATGCTCAGTTCCACCAAACCCAAACCAGGTCTCACCAACCCCAGAGTCGTGCTCACGGCCTGAACGCTCATGTACTTGCGGTGCTGCACTTGGAAAGGAAAGAAATGATTTGGTACATGCACTACAGTGGGGAATTCCTCCTGTTCTCCGCACAAAACTGAGATCCTTTGCCTCACCTCATGCTGGTACCGAGAGCAAGGTCCCCTGCCATCTTCAGCAGAGAGCACGGCTGTTCTGACCTTAAGACACAAAAACTGAGCCGAAACATCCCGACAAACGCCAGGTAACAGGCTGCAGCGCTGGGTCTGAGTGCACCTTCTTACCTCTCTGCCATTTTAAACCGGCCTGTTGCTCACATTTTGAACAGTACAGGGAACTAAACCATGCCCGAGGAGCAACAGGTCTCTGGCACTTGACATCGTTCGGGGTAATTCTCCACTCAGCCTGGGATGTGGAGCCTTGGCAGCGGGAGGAGGAGCCGGGAGAATTTCTGGCCCGTGTTACAGAGGGGTCATGTTCAGCCACTCTGACAGCTTCTAACGGCCTCAAAGGCCGAGAACCCAGCGGAGAGCTTTTAACCTAGAACATGAATTTGCAATTATTCAATGAGCAAAACAGCAGACAGCTGTGGACACAGCCTGAGCCACTGGAGCGCTGCACAGCACTGCGCAGCAAGGAGGTCTGCTGCCGCCGCCGAGCCAGGGAGCGAGTCGTGCACCGAGACGTGCCATCCCACAGCAAATGTTTTTGCAAGCTGAAATCAAAGCCTGGGCATGGCTTTGGCCAAAGGAATACAGGAAATATTTTTAAACATTCTAAAGGGTGTATTTTTACACTTTCAAAATAAATAATCCTTTTTAAAATACCTTCTGCTTTTAAACTGTCAGAAAGAAAGAACGCAAGTCTGTGTTAAAGCGTGCAAACAATGAGAAATTAAACAGGCTGACCGGTCTGAAAAAGACGTATTTTAGCCTAGAAAAATTTTGAACTTCCTGCTTTTTGCTCAGCAAAAAATGGCTTTTTCTCAACTATGAGTGAATGTGAAAAAAATATCCTGAATTTCTGCTGTGGCCAGTGACCTCCCTGGCCCTTTCCTCTCACACCAAACCAGAGCAACTCCTCACACCTCTACACCTGACAGTAGCTCTATCAACTGCTTTCACAGCGCCCATCCAGCAGGGCCTAACGCATTTTAGGAGTCACTGCTCCCCTGCCCACCGCTAAGCCCAGCCCTGAGTTTCAGGCAATTGGCATTTGTCACTTTGCGCCAGCCCTGGACGGGCCACAAGGGGAGCACACTGTGACGAAGCACCACGATGCGCGCTGGACCCTCTAACAGCATCTCGTGTGGAACGAAGATCACAAAAATACCAGCCATGCACCCAGCACTCTTCACAAAACAACATTCCTGTACTCAGCAAGTACTCAGTTGCACATATTTCCATCGTGCAAATACTAGCCAAGGCCTGATCTGGAGCTCAGCATCTTCGTAACTTCAGAACTTAGTGTTAACCTTTTTTTTTTTTTTTTTCTAGTGCAGTGGTTTTATGAAGATGTACTGTGAGAAGTGAAAGACTATCTGCACTGTATGCTAGAAAAAAAACTGGTGGTTTTGGCTGCTGGTGAATTGTACTAAATGTTGTTGCAAATGCAATGCAAGTATCCTGGCACATCCCCTCCCCTTCAGTATTTTTAACCCAGACCTGCACAATTCTAGCTGCCTTTCACAGCTCTTCTACACAATAAATATCACCTAGCTTCTCTGGTATTAGCTCAGTCTGAAAGAAAGCCGAGAGCTGTTCAGAATTCCTGCCACTTGTGCTGCAGAGGAAGGAGCAGTTAATTTGCAGCCCTTCTTGCCAAATTAGCAGCAGATAAGGTCAAAGGATCCAGGCAATAACAGCGCTGTATTGATCACCAAGGTATGCAAAGGTAGGAGTGCTTACAGGGGCAGAATGAACTTTAGACTTTTATCAGCTAATGGTAACAAATTTATCACCAGACTCCAGCCCTGGCTGTTCCAAGAGCCTCATTAAGTGCTCTGCAGCTCTCAAGGGCAAGGGCTAATGAGATTTGGAGAGCCTTCCTCTCCCTTGCAGGAGGCACTGGCCCCACGCTACCTCTCTGCGCAGGAAACAAGGAATCTGCCCAAAGGAGCTCTCACCACCACCCTGGACCTCGAAGATCCAGCTGCAGAGTGCTAGGAGCTGGAGACACAGGCCAGCCTGCCCTCCCCGCAAGGGCAAGCCCCTCAGATGCCTGTTGCCTTAAAAGCCCAGACAGCGGAGTCCTGAGCCTTCCGACAAGCTAAAGACAGAAAACAACTGATGATAAAAGCCCTTTGCTTTGCGTGGAGGGTATTACCTCAAAATGCAAGTGGAATAAGCAAGTGCTTTTTCTCCTGCAGCCTACTTCAGAAAGCTCTTTCTCATCATGACAAAAGCTCTTTTCTAACCTTCCCTTCGCGGGCAGTTCACAGGGCACACCCAGCCCTGGAGGTGGTGGTGCTGGTCAAGACGCCTGCCTCTGCATCCTCTTCTCCAAGGCAGGCTGCCGAGCAGGAAGGTGACTCGATCCGCGGGACACCAGTAAGTGAGCCCACACTGAGAGCCAGGATCCCGTTGCTCCCATTACTGGAATAAACACTATTTTTGTCAATTCACTGCTCAAATAAAGGTGTATCATGGCAATATTTTTTTAGGTCATTCAAGCTATAATTGTGTTCCCAGGTACCAGCTAGATCACTCCCTGGAAGGCAAGGTTCATACTGTTTCAGCGATGCCACATGACTGAACAAGTGAAAATCCATTGACAAGGAAAAAGATCAGGAAAATTTCCTGCGACACTGCACCTTGCTAACTACCAACGACAATGTTCATCCCTCTTGAACTGATCTACCCTGGAAACTGCCACACAGCAGGACCTGGACGTTTTCACTCAACTGTTTCCTTGAAACAATTCCACATTTGTGTAACCTATATTACAAACCCCATGTTTCAGATAAAACTTCTCTTTTTACTGCATTGACATACGGAGATGAGATCAAAGATGATCAGAGATTAATTAATTTCTTATTTCATGAGCTTGCTCAGAAAATATCTGCCAGCAAACAAACTGTGAAGCATAACTTTTATGTCCTTACCCAGCTTCAGCTTTCATGAACTCTCCCTCTGATCCTGAGAATTACCCTCCTCTGATTTTTTTCGCTATAAGATAAAAATGCACATATTGCAATATTCAATTCACAGGGGTAATTAATGGGGAGGTTCTGCTGACGCTTGACTCAGAAGCGGTACAACGTGGCTTGTTAGCCTTCTGCAAAATCTCTAGAGGTTATTATTCCCCCCTGTTCTTCAGCTAGAATTCTAATTAATTAAAAGTACGTTTAGAAAAAAAAAAAAGAAAAACCTCAAATACTAATTGCATTCACATTTTGCAGGTACACTAGAACTGAAGGAACACAGGCAGGCAGATGTGAAGCACCCTTTGAAGACTGCTGATACCACAGAGGATTCCAGGCAGAGTTTCCTTCCACCCGTGAGTGTTATGATCTGACAGACACACCTCAAGGAATTAGGACGCCCAGCCGCATGGCACGCAGACTAATGCTGAGGACAAAGCTCACCCCCCTGTTCTGCAGGGCACACATGGAACACGAGGCAGCCCGCAGTCCCACACACGAAGCAGGCTGCTCACCAACGCACCTTGCTGGGCAGAATCCTCTCAGCAAGGCTGTTAGCAAACCGACTTTCCCTCACCCGTCCCTCTGGGCTGGGACAAGCGCTTCATCCCATCCAGCCTGCAGAGGCACAGAGAACAGCCACGAGGGAAGCGAAGCCTCTGCCCGCTGCCATCACGCAGCCTGTTCAGTGAGGGACCGCTCTCACCTCTCGACCCTGCAGGCAGAAGTCGCAGGGCGGAGGAGCCCCTGACGGAGGCTAGGTTCTCTCTGTCACTGGTGCCCTTTTAAAGTTATTACCACTCCACGGAGCCTGTTGGCTCAGTTGTCCATCCCACGTCCCTGCACTTCAGGCTTCTAAGTGCACGTTCAGATACGAAGCAGCCCTTAATTCTTTTCTGCCAATGCAGCTAGTGAAGGAATCCCACTTACTTCCACTCTTAAGCAGGCGCTGCTCCTCCTCCTTCAGCCTGTTCTGCGCGAGGCGCAGCATGTTCGCTGTCTCCTGAAACAGGTGAGAACGACTGAGTTAGGACAGCTGCCACATGGCCCGGCCAGGGAGCTAACTGGATGGCCCTACAACAGCAGCTAAGGGCACTCACAGGCAAAATGAAAAAGGAAAGTTTCAGCATTGAAAATATTTCATGAAAAAAAAAAAAAGGTCCTAGCAGGTTGTCAGGTGGAAATATGCTGAGAGACACTGTTTAATGACAGTATGCTGAAGTCCTGACTTCAAGGCTGCTATGGGTAAGCAGAACAGGGGTCGCTGTGCTGAGGAGAAGAAAACCCCAGTTCTCAGCCCATCCGAATGAATGCAGTGGTAACAGAAAGCGTTACACAAAGGCCTGCAGGGACTTCACTGAGTCTTGCAGTGTCAACTGAGCAAGAAATGCATTGGCTCAGAGGGAAGAAGCAGGCTGGTGGGAGCAGGGCAGTGGCAGTGAACCAGACATCTCCACACCAGCATAACGGGTTGGTAGGAAACATGCCTGACTCTGCAGGGAGTTACCTCTTCTTCCCCAACTGCTCTCTCCCGGTCAGCTGTAAGATTTGAAGTCAGTGAAAGGACAGAAATGGATTTAAACAAGCCCTGCCCCTGCCCCAGCAAACATTCACAGGCAGCCTCCCTGCTGCCACGTCCCTGGGACCAAAGGTGCACGCGAAGGGATCGCTCACCGCCTGAACCTCGGTCCCAGCCCGAACCTCAGTCTGCTGCAGCCTGCACAATGCACACAGCAAAGGGAATCAAAGGGGGGTAACGAAAGAAATAAACCTGGAAAACATCTTAAAACTACATCTGTTCATGGAACAGTGAAACAATAAGAGCACACACAGCCATTGTCTAACACTAACTCCATGCGCACGCTACGCCACCTTCGCTCCTGCTCTGCTGCAAGCATTTGTGCCGCTGCACAAAAGAAACCCAGGTGAAAAGGAACCCATCAAACCGAAATTAAGGCAGGCGAACTCTCCAGGGCAGTTCAGCATGCCGCTACACAGAGTCCTGACTCACAGAACAGAGGATGGGGTGCTGCTGTTGTGGGAAAAATGGTGAGGGTAAGAGGGGGGTAGTGCTCCTTCAGCTCCAGCGCTGGTTTGTGTGCTTAAAACACAAGAGAAGTGGAGTCCAAGAAAGTCGTTGACCTCACAGCTGAGACTTCTTCCCCCTTCCTGCAGCCTCTCTCCCTTGTGCTGGCACCAGCAGCCCAGCTGACCTCGCAGAGAGCCAGCACAGAGCTCCCTGACAGAAAAAACATTGGTTTCCTGCTGGTTTAGATTCTTGAGTAGCCTGATGCATGGTCAGCCGAACACAGCAGTCAGCCCAAGGGAGCTGCTGAGACCGCACAACACCATCCCCTTCAGCAACGCCACGCTCTATAAAAGCTTACCAAAAATTGCAGCAAAAAGGACAGCTTCAGAAGGGCAGCCTCCAACCAGCTGGAACCAGGACAGCACCAGTTAGGCGCTGGTCATAGCCCTACACAACGGAGACCTTCAAAGCAGGGGGCAGAAGCAGGGACAGATGATGTATTTAGAAAGTGAATGAAGCTTACAGAGGTGGTTTTTGTTTTTCTTTTTTTATGTGACATGTGACATTCTCACTTCAAAGAATCTGCAAGAGAAATCTTAGATCTATTAAATTAGCGAAAAACCGCAACTGCTTCATTAGCTTAAGATTCTGGTGTCAACAACAGCGACAACGCTCCAGCAGCTGCGGCAGTGGTGGTGCTGCTGCTCTCCCTGCAGTCACAGGCTGTGCCTTTTGCCCTGCCTGGGCTCCACCTCCACCACAAACACCCTTCCCCAGCCTTCCTGTTACCTTATCGGAAGGGATTTACACCAGCGGGGTGAAAACAAGGCCGTGCTAACCAAGGTGGTCTTTGTTGTATGCTGGCCACTCCTACGTGACCCAGTGCTTTCCAAACGTGACACGGGAGCAGAGCTGGGGGCAGAGCTGCTCTTTCAGCACGTTAAGCAATGCTGCACGACAGGTTTCAACAGCGCAGCACCCTGCCCAGGACAGCAGGCACGTTCTCCGTGCAGGGTGGCACAGGGACGGCTCCCTGAAGCGACAGACGTGGCCCTGGCCCGGTGGGCACCCCTGGCAGCACGCGGGATGCAGGGTGGGCAGCCAGCACCGGAGGGCTCTGCTCAGTCTCTGCAGTAAATAAACAAGGCTGGAACGCTGCAGGCAAATGCCGCACGCATCCTGCTCCGCAAGGCAGCTGTGCCCAAATTTAGAGGCAGCATATGCTGCGGAACCACGGTGTCAAGTAAACACAGCCAGCGCGGTGCCAATTAATGCAGAGCTGCAGCCAGCCTCTCCATCAGAGCAGGGCCCGAGGCGTTCTTGGGGCTGAAAATCCTGTCCTAGGGGCAGGCAGATCTCCGCTGAGCTGCAGCTCTTCCTCTCGGTGTGCACCCCTTTCCAGGTGTAAGCCTGCCCTTTGGAGAGCGGTCACATCAGCCACTTGGGAAGCTCAGAGCAGGCAGCGCAGCGAGGCGCGCTGCTGGCTAACGCGGACGGCGTCGCACAGCCCCTGCTCCCAGCAGGAGCAGCAGTGGGACCACAGCACGGGGCTGTGCTTCAGCCCCTCGGGTCCCACAGGCCTGCCAGCACACAGACTGGTCAGCCTTCCCGGGCCACCCGCCCCACGCTGCCCAGCCAAAGGGTGACACGTGCCCTTCACATCGAGTCAGAACTATGTTTCACTGCCGGGAATTTGCCCAGGTCTTTCAGCACCTTGGGGTTGTGTTCACCTCAGCCACCAGCCCTCCGTAGCAGGCCCCTCACGACAGACAAGGAGAACGACACAGACACTCTGCATCCCAGCCCACTTCAGCTGGCAAGGCAGATGGCTTCACCTCTCACGGCTGGCTACGACCGTCCTTGGGAAGCAGCAACCAGACAGAACATGTCTGCGTGGCAGTGTTTCACTCTCACCTAACCTACTGCTCTACAGAGGAGCAAAACGTCGTCTGCAGGTTCCTACAGCAGAGTGGGTGGGAGTTGGCTTTGAACCTTTTTACAGCACACTACACAAAGCAGAGAAATGTTTCTTACTTCACATGAATGGTAATTCCCTGAAGTAAGGGAATGTTAAACAACACCCATTGATTACAGCTGCTTGCAAAGCACAGGTAACCACCTGCAGGGCCCCCTGCGGGGTCGGCTGGTTGGGATTTGTTTGCTTCCAGACACACAGACCCAGGTGCTGCCACGGAGAATATCCTCCAGCAGCTGACTCCCAGGCCACAGAGCTCTGCCAGCAGCTCACTGTTTGACTTAGGGAAGTGACCCGTGGTTTCCTGGCAGCCAGTCCTTTAGGATGCCACTAACGCTGCTGAGCACTGTTTTGGACAATAAAATCAGCTCACTGAAATCACGCCAGTGAAGGCAACTCCGTACCCCTCCAGACTGCACAGCAGCAAATCTCAACAGGCTCAAGAAGGGCAAACCACAAATGATGCAGTATTTCACTGTTTAAGGCAGGTCAATTTTTTCTTCTTAACTTAATGGCAAAATTTTGTTGGGGAAGATGTGGAGAAAATGCTGGCAGGCGTCTCCATGCAAAGAACACGTGCCCTGAAGGCAGCTGGCAGACAACAGGGCTGCCACGATGGAACCACAAAGGAAAGAATTGCAGAAAATAACAAGGGGGTGAGTGTGAAAGGATGACGGGACAACGACTGGAGATGCTGACTTCCTTTTTGCTCAGACCCTAACGTTTCAGTTTTTGCCTAGATTATTTCTTCTGTTCTCAGACATCCTCCAAACCCTTGAAATTTCTCCCAGCATCTTAGTAAGGAAAAGCAATGTTTCCTTCTGCCTTTTTTTTTTTTTTTCCTGGTGATGTGCTAGAGCATATTGGTAATCCTGCTGCTCTGTAGCACACTTGAAGGGAACCAATTTGCAGATTCACTGCCCCATCACCTTGCCTATTAATCTCAGCAGCCACCTCACGCTTTGTTACAGAACCAAGCAGCAAGATTAGCTCTTGCTACACGCACACAATGGGATTTGTTTTTCACCAGAGTGCTGCCACTCGTTCAGCAGGGGTGAGATGTAAGGACTAGGAGAAATTAGACAGTGCCTGAAGAGAACGTGAGGGTGCTCGTAACGAGAGGGAGCCTGCGAGGCACAGCAGAGACCCTGGGGAACACAGGCAGCACGAGGTGCCAGCTGCCCCTGAAGGCAGCGCTTCCTGTCCTGCTGAACCACTTACAATCACCTCACCCCAAATTAATGCCTGGCTCTGAACTTGATTTGGAACGCAGCCATAGTTTTGGCTGACGACAAGTGACTGCAATGCTTCTGAGTTTCTCCCCTTTATTTTGTTGAGGAATGAAGGCTGGGAGAGAGAGAAAATCCACCTGGAAAAGCAGGGCAGCAGGATCTTTGCCCAGGGGCTTGCTGACCGAGGAGGATTGTCAGGAGCGATGCTGACAGCACGGAGACAGGGGGGGCACTGGGAGCAGGGCAAGGGAGGCTCTGGTCTGCTCCCTGCGTAGGCAAGCAGGAGCCCAGCTCTGGTCCTGCACCCGTCAGAGGCAACGAAACGGGAGGGCTCACAGCGTGCGCAGGTGCAGAGCTTCGACCCCACTGTTACAGAGCTATGGGGAGGAAGTCCGCAGGCTTGGAGCGCTGCCGCAGAGGGAGACGGGCGCTCCAGAAACCAGGGGGGAGGGGAGGAGGAGCTGCTCCCTCTGCAGAGGAGCAGCTTGAACGCGCTGAAAGGCCCGTCAGCAGGTGGGGAGTCTGCTGAGAGGTCATGGCTAAGGACCAGAGGACGAACCACCAGCCTGTGAAACAGCACAGGCCACACTGCACGAACTGATGCTCGTGGTAACCTCAAACTTCGGCAGGTTCCATAGGTCGTGTCACTTCAGTAAAACAAGCAAGCAAACACAACCAAAAGGCGCAGCTGGGGTCCTTGTCTTCCCATCTCTTGTCTGTAACCACTGGACAAAGACTTCCACTTTCCTACTGAAGAGACCAAAACGGAGAAGTAAAACAACTTCCCTCCGTACCGCAGGCTGCCACCCTCGGTGAGCAGTGCAGAGCGCCGGTGAAGCTGGCCTGCAGTGCTTCACGCTGGCACCAAGCAGCTTGCTGCCATTCTGGCCTAACCTGGTGTCCCCGCCGGTGATGGTGGAAGGGGAAGGACTCATTTCTGCTGTCGTGGCATTATTTTAAATGATGGCTTTGATTCATTTTCCTTCCTCAGAGTAAGTTCTTACCTTGAAACTGTTCTTCTGTCCCAGCTAGCCACTACAAACACTTGTCATTGATGTATCTGAAATATACATTTTTTTAAACAGCAAATCTTATTTCTGTCTCACAGCATGACTCAGTATTTCCAGTTTTTTCTTTTCCTGTCCTCAAACCTCCTAGCCTTATGCTCATGTTTTACTGCTTTTTTTGTGGCAGGAGAACTGTTCACTGGGAGTACTGCAACAGAAGCACTTCACTAGATGGGCAGAAGAGCACGAGTCCTTTAGCTGACAGAACGGCACCTATCCAAGAGAAGCACCAGCTCTTACTGAGTACTGACAGACTCAGCAGAACCGCAGAGCAAAGAGCACTCACAGCGTCACCTCCCAGGACATGAGGAGCACAGCACTCTCTGCGAGGACTTCTGACACATAAACGTGGTAATTATCGAAATAAACAGACCTGACAGGTCGCTACCAAAAGGCATGTGCATCAACAAAAGTCACAACCAACCTTGAAGTTTTCTGGAAAGGCTTGTTTTTACAAGGAAATGTATGAAAATCAACCAGACGTCATTCACACTATCATAAAAGTGAGGCAAAAAGGCTAACAGGTGGCCTAGGACACCTACACAGCTGCTGTTCTGACACAGCAGCTCTCAATGCTTCCAAGCTCAAGCCACAACCAGTGAAGCACATTCAGAAACCCACTGAAGGTAACAAGATGCAACACAACCCACAGAAAGCATTCTGATGACACTCATTCAATGTCACTTCTCCCTAAAGCCCCCATAATTCCCTAGCACTTCTGACCTGAGGATGTCCAGCTCACAAACGCTGCAATAGGCACTTTCTGAGCAACAGATAAATTGGATTTAGAACTGAGCAGCACGCTTGATAGCTCGAAGCTGAGAGGCAGCATCCCGAAGTCTGCAGCAGGTTGGCTGCGAGCCCTCTTGGAGGAGGAGGCTGTGCACAAAGGTCCCACCTGCAGACGAACACCTTCCCCTGGGGACCCAGGAGGATGGGACAGAACACAAAGAGCACATCAGCTCGGGGAGAGCAGAGCTCTCCAGCCAGAAATAATCTGCAAACCAGCGATCAAGAAAGCAGGTTTAAAATTTATTTACTTCTTTTGACTGTTTTTGTACTTACGCAAAAATTCTCTTCTGTCTGCTGTACGGTGCTTGTTTGGGGCTATGTATTATGATGAATGGCAACGCAAAGAAGTTGACATAAGCCACAGGAAGGCTCCTGCAGGATGGCAGTTCAGCCCTCTGCAACCTGATCTCCTTCGTTACAAGCCCTGCCAGTTCTGAAGCCAACGCTGGCCCTGCTGAGCCTGGTGCTTCAAACCCTCGTTTACTCCACCACCCTCCCTCCCGTCTCTCTTCTGAGGCTCCAGTGACCAGGATCCCTTCTTGCATGCACATATGCACCCTATTTTCCTTACTTCTTGGGCAGCCAGTTCTCCCCCATGCCTACGTGTGCATTTTACATAGCACGGGTCACTTCTCAGGTCGGTGTAACTATTCTCCTGCCTGCTTCCATTCAGCCAACAACAAAGGGAGAGAGGCACCATGAATGCGGAGAGGTCTTAAAAAATAATTAAAAAAAAAACAGATGACACTGCTACCAACCTGAAAAGCTGAAGTGCTTTTCCAACACTGCAACCAGAGCACCCTTTGCTGTGTCACCACACTGTGCTGCGTTCTTCTTTCACATTAAGAGCCAAATTCTTACTAAAGGCCTGGAACTAAAGGCCCCAAGAGGATGTAAGAAATCCTCCTGAACCACCCAAGAACCGCAGACCAGAGCTGAGGGAGCAGGACCTTACAGGTAATGCAGCACTGAGCACACTGCTGAGGATCTCTGTGACAGGGCACAGCTCAAGGGCACCATGAGCAGACAGAAGACAAATGGGCTAGAAGGCCTCTAAACCATCCCCCAGCACTGTATTTTATTACAGGGGAGTAGTTCCTGGTGAGCTTCATGGTGCCAGGAATCAGTAACGGAACCTGCTGCCTCTCCTCCCGAGATCAGCCAGTGCCCATACAGCCCCCACGCCTCTTACAGCACAGAGCACCTCCTGCAGGTGGCTGGCACACTCTCCAGCTCACTGCTTACTTCCTACCCGTCAGGCCCCAAGTTAAGAGGCAGCATCAGCAAGCCTCTGTGTCAACAGTGCTGTCGTTAGAGCCCTGGCACAGGAATCAGAGAGCTGGGTTTTACGGCTCCTCTGCCCTAAAAACACCGGAGGTCCTAGCTCCTGCTCGCCAGGACAGGGCGCCAGCTGTAATGTTTGAACACAGGGATACAGCTTGTTTTAAATTTCTCTTTATGATGGGCTAGAGAAGAATAAAGCAGACAACACTGGTGAAGCAGACAAACCTCTCTTCTGAAAGAGGTGGCACGGTTCCTGGGCAGAAGGACGTACTGTTGGCCCCAGGGCTTCTCACCTTTCCTGAATCCTGAAGCCTGACCCTTTTGCAATGCTTCTGCAAGGGCACGGCTCACAGTCTAGCCCACAGGTCTCTCTCAACACCAGAACCAACTCCAGCGAAGCCCAGCAGTGTTCTGGAGCATCCAGAGGAAGAAGGAAGGGAAGGACATTGGAAGGTGCCCTGAAGGCTCCAGGTGGGGGTCAGACACAAGGGCTCTGCCAAAAGGCCTGTCCTACAAGTCCACCGTTCATACCTGCAGAGTGTTTCATTTTCATGTTCCACAGAATTAAGCCAGAAAATGTTTCTGCACAGTGGAAAACTGGGACTTACTTTGCTATTTAACGTTACATAAAAAAACAACCATTCTGTTTTCACGCTGACATCACGCCTGCCTGTGAGCCTCAAACTGCTGGTGTTTCACCTCTGCTGCTAAGCTCCTTGTGCGGGAGCAGAGCACAAACCTCCTAAATTTCACATACATCATTTTAGCATTACCTACTTATGTCATTTGCTGCAAATGTGTTGCAAAATGTCAGTCCCAAAGGAAGCGTTATTTGACCTTTCTCTTCCAACCAATTCCCTGGTTTGTAATCACCTACTAAAAGGTTTCTTGTAATGATCTTTTTGTGTGTGCTGATCTTGGGAGGAAACAAACAAACAAACAAACAAACAAACAACAAACAACCTGATCCACTTGATCAGCGTTGCTTCAAGTGATTTATGACTGTCTCCTTCTTGGGGCAAATTTCAGGCTAGATTGCTGTTACATAATTCACATGTCTAGAATACTTGGGAACAGTCAGAAGCATGACACAGGTAACAGGGAAGGCAGAAGACTGCCACGTGCACGATCCTCTTACCCTATCTTCTTACCACGTAAGACTGGATAAAGAGTACACTTCAAAACTAAAAGGCAGTACATTCAAAATGCACAAAAGAGAGGCCATTATCCTCCAGTGTTTCTTCAGGTGTGGAGTAACAGCAGAAGAAATTCAGCAAGGCAACCTAAAAGCTGAAAGATGAGAGGCTGCACAGCCTCTGACCTCTAACAGCACTCACGGACAGCCCAGCTGTCCCCAGATGGGCACCGGCCTACCCAAAAATCTCTCTGCTCTCCCACATATCACTAGCTCACTGAAATATTTTAGATCTCATCTTGGGCTCCCTTTTTAATTAGTTCAGTGAAAGCAGTGTTGTCAACACAGTTGCAGTTCTGGGCTTGTACCTCCCAAGCTACCAGCAAATAGTTAGGGCTTCCCGAGTATCACAGTTTGAGCCTCCCAACGCCAGCCTAGGGGGTACAGGCGCTAGATACAGTCTGTTTCCAGTGGTACTTTTAGGGTGAATCAATTCCTATGACAAAAAAGAGTTCTAGAGTCTGTCAACTACAAAGAACACGTGGGAGACAAAGGCAAGCTGTGCTTACCCATCTGGCACATCAGATGCCAAGAGAATCCTAACACACCTGTGGGTCTGTGAGCGCTGAGAAATTGACCCTGACCGTTTTTGTTCCACAGGCAGCTGGCGGTAAGGGTTTCCATGCAGGACAGTACCAGCAGAGCACCAGGAGCGGGCACACACAGCCACTTCAGGGCCCGCCTCCAGCTCCACGGCGTTGGCAGGGGGCTGCAGATCTTTGTTGCGGTGGGAAGAGCACACAGCGCAGCAGCTCCTCGTACACCCCCACCCAGCAGGCTCCTCACGTGCCCTCCCACCTTTTCTGTCTCCACCACCTTCTCCTTTTGTGTGACTGTAACTTCTCAGGCCAGCAATGCCGTGCGTTCTTTCCTCCCGTGCTCCATTGCCCTCACTCCCTCCATGTGCATTCCCTTCCTCCTCCTCTCCTTTTTCCTCATTTTTTTCCATTTTGGGATTTCCATTGTCAGCCCTCCAGTGCTGTCATGCTTCACACTGGACTAATTGCCAGAAGCATCAACAATTAAGATGCCTGTGTTTACTTTTACACCTAATATCCAATATAGTAGAGCAATGCTGGACTGGCAGTGCTCTCCTGGTACCTACAAAAACGTCACCAACAGCCACAATCCAAGCGTACATCAGCTAGAACATTATAGAGACTGTAACCAACCACTCTTCACATTAACCTGCTGGCTATTTCAGTGAGCAGGCACCGCAGTGGGAATGCCCACCTTTAGTACTTCACACGGGACAGCACAATGCAGAAGACATAAAAAGCAGCAGCACCTGGATTACCTTGGAGTGCAGCAGAACTCAGACACCCCTGTTCTGTACATATTCAGAATAAAGCATCTGCTTCAGGCATGGAGCTCTGATGGGAAAAAAATGGGGTTAAAACAGAAGGGATTTAATCTGGGCAGGGTGGGTTGCAAAGAGAAGTCACAATGCAGCGTGTTTTTTTTTTTTCCCTTGCTTAATCTTTCATCATGACGGACTGCTTACTGGAAGTAATATCAGAGCGATGAACCTAAAAATGCTTCAAGCAGTCCCAAACCAGAGATAACGACTGAGTGGCTCAGAACACCTTTTTCCATGTGTCCACCACTCCGTGGCATTTCTCAGTGGAGATTTCACAGCACCACCAGAAAAGCAGTCTCAAAATACCTTAGGAGAAAGTAGCTGACAGAGCAGAGTACTGCAGGGATGTCCTCTGGGAAGTACAAGGAAGATAAGAGTACTCTGTCTAGAGAAAAGAATATTGCAAAGTTACTCTGTCATTCCACAGACTAGTTTCAAAAAAGCCTTCTGAGCTGTACTAGCCTGCGCCATCCTTCAGAGCACAGGCATCCATTACAGTGCACAGAAAAATTCAGCCTGAAACCCCTGAATTTTATGGCAGCCAAAGTTCTAATAACTGAAGTCTAAACACCAGAACCAATTTTGTCTTAAAAATAGGGTAAAAGTTAGTGAATAGCACTGGCTTTTGTCACACAGCAGAGAAATAAGAACAAATCGCAGAGAAGACATGGCACATCAATCCCTGCTTCTGCTGGAAGATGGATTGGTGCTGTGGGCAGCACCAGAGAGCAGAGACAGAGCGACAGAGGGGACTGAAATGGAAAAAGAGGAAATCACAAAGACAAAAGGCCCGCACTGAGATTCCTTGGATCCAGTAATAAATAGTGCCTGACAGTTTGTCAATAAATATGAGAAATTCACCCAGAGGAGGAGTCACACCAGGACTTCTGACATCCCACGAACCAGACAAATAATTTCATATTCCTCATACATCTCAGTGTCCCCACATCGAACAGGCAGGTGCTCTTCAGGTGGTAATTTCACCATCAATTAACTGTTCTGTTCTGCCAGCTCACTGGGCTGCGACCCAACAGCAGGCCTTCAGGTTCCTCCAGCACTGAGGGGTCTTTCTCAGCGCGGTGCCTGGCAGCACTCCTGCAGACACTGCTCCGTGCTGCCACAGACACCAGGTGGCAAAAGGAGCAGGGAGCCCCGGCCCACAGCAGCAGGCACTGCAGAGCACAGCTCCCCGTGCAGCTCTCCACCTACGACCTGAAAGCACAAACCAAGAGAGTCCACACAAACAGCCAGCCCTGTGCTCTGGGAAGGCTGGAGTGCTTCAGCTGCTCAGTGTCGCTTAATTAAAATTGTGTGCTTGGGTACAGTCTTTAAATCACTTTTCTAATTAGGAAATGCACTCTGGCCTGTGTCCTTAGCTGTGCAACGTCAGCAGGGTGCCAAAACAGCCTTGAGGCTAAGAGCACTAAAGATTAGTCTCGTTACTCACCAGCGGTCTCTCCACCAGAACAGAAATTCCTCTGAAAAACGTGCAGTGAGGCAAGGAGGGGCCCGGGAAGCAGCTCTCAGCACCGAGCAGCACACTGAGGGCTGGGTTCATCTCATTACACTGCCCGCGCTTTTTCCTAGCGAGCCATTTAATGAAGTGCACGGCAATGATAAAAGAGTTGGCTCTCACTTCCACTGCAGAAGATAATTAAGAATTGTTTGGTGGAACAAAAGACAAATCACCACTGAAAAAATATCAACTTAGCTGCCTCTATTTTAACAGTTCAAGAGGCTGTGTATTAACACAGATTAAATGCAATTATCCCAGTTGTTTTTCCTCTGCTGATTCTGAAAATGACAGAGAGATGACAACCTCTACGACAGCACGCAGCACCCGTTTGGGGCAAACTGCTTTTCTTCAAGCATGTAACCAACCGCCCCGTTCTGCTTCACAAACATGCAGCCAAAAGTGAGGTGACACCCCCTGAGGAGCAGACCACAGCTGATGAAAGTGAGAGAAATGCCCTGGTGGCTCCACGCTGGCAAGAGACTGACACGAGACAGGCTAACACCACACTGTCTTCTTGAAGGAAAAAAACACCTTCCCACTGCCAGGGGGGCCAGTGAGACTCCTGGCTCAACCAGGACCCAAGACCTCCTCCTTCTCCTCCAGCTGCCCAGCCCCAGAGCCTGATTTGGAGCACTGACATCTCGACGACTCCACATGCCAGCCTGGGGTGCAGCAGCCCTGAGAATCTGGCAGCGAAAGGCAGGCACAGCTCCTTCCAGCAAACGGCAGCTTCCTCAGTGCAGCACCACCACTGGAGCCACCAGGCTGCTGCCTGCAAAGAGATGGATACAGCCACATCCTTCCAACAGTCCAAGTATTTTAGACACTCCAGCTCTCTGCTCTTGATTCCTCTCTCTCTTCTTTTTTTTTTTTTTTTTTTAATTATTTTTATTATTTTGGTATTCCCAAGCACTCCCAAAGGAACAGATTTATCAGGCTCTGATACACCACGTACAAGTGACAGCAGGAGGCACAGGAGAACACATCTTCATGTCACAGCCCTTAATACTCTGTAATTCTAGACAAGGTTGAAGTGTTGTCCTAATAAATGAAAAGCTGAAGTGTACGGGTGGATTCTCTACGTGTCTCACAGCAGGAAGGAATAAAGGTAAAATAACAAGTGCTCTTCAGGTTCTAATCACAGGAACATTCCTGAGCGACAAAGGCTTTTCCCTCACCTTATTATGTTTCAACAAAAGTCCTCTCAAGAGCTGTAAGCCAACTCATTACTAACTTCTGTGCATGTATTCATAAACAGTTTCAGGTATTCATATTCAAAACATTTCTACTTTTGGTATTAAGTCTCAACGACATTTGAACAGAAGGGGAAAAAATAATCAGATTTTAGTCTTCATTTCAAGATTATGATTTAATTCGGGACTTCTTATATTTGCCAAAGATATGGGGAAGAACTAGGGCATTATTAAACCAGACACATGAAAATATTAAGCTGTCTACAGGTTAGAAATGTGAAACAGCATCTACAGCGATAGCTTATACCAAGGGAGATTAATAGGAACTTGGTTCCCAACGATTACCAAGTCTTTCAAAATACGGGAAATACGGGTTTACTTTCTCCTCAGGCAAAAAAAATGCAATAAAATATTTGAGCCTTCTGAACAAAACAGAGAATCCAAGAGGTGATGGAAATTACCCTGTTTTCCCCAGACTGCAGAAAGGTCTGCAGCCTGGTTATGAAGCCCCTCTGCACACCCCGCTGTGCACAGACTGATCACGGGGGAAGAGGGGCTACAAAGGTACCATACCTTACTTCCAGCCCAAGCACAGGCCTCAGCATTTTACTACAGCTGCATGCAGGTAGGAATCCTTGGGGACAAAGTATTATTATTCTATTTTTTTCCAAATCAGTAGGCACACAGGGACGAGGCAAGAGCAAAACGTGCAGTCCCACCCCACGCACGGCTCTCCCAGATTTCTGCCAGGAACAAGAGTGAGTTGTGTTGACAACACAAAAAATGATCTGCACGAGAAAGTTAGGAAGATTCAGACTGTGGAAGCACTGGTTCACCCAACCAAGGTGCAGCACACCCACCAGTATCGAGGTCCAAGGGGAGAGCATTCACTGAAATATCTCTGTTCAGCGAAGGCAGAAAATGTACTGGGTAAAGACTGCCAGAAGAAAGACAAGCCAGTAATATCAGTGAAATATGAAGCTCCAGAAGCTGAATGAAAGGCTGGCTAACAGTGCTGCAGTCCAATAAATGCCCGAAGGAAAGGATCGAGCAAGATGAGATAGAGATGCATATTTTGTGTCCTGCTGGATAATGGAGAATGGTGCTGAACTGATGCAATTCAGCCAGTCGACAGAAAAAAGAATTTCTGTGAAAAAGAAGTCCCTGTGAGAGAGGATTCCAGCGTATCTGATCTTTTCAAGGATGCTTTTTGCTACGTTTTCACTGAAGAGGACAGCTAGGAGAAAACTGAAGAGCCTTGTACTAGGAAGCCCTTTACATCAGCTGCTGGCAGACAACAAATGGAGGCGTCTGGCGACCCTCAGCACGTACACTGTGCGCAGCACGCGGGAGATCGGAAACGCTGAACACGTTCCTCACGATCAAAAAAACATCAAAGAAAAAGAAAAAAAATCAAGGAAAGCAAGACTGGAAAGGGGCAT
>VXAV01000140.1:797844-820893 GCA_013399715.1 Alectura lathami | reverse complement strand
AAAAAAAAAAAAAAAAACAGAGAGAGAGATAGTGAGAGAGAGAGAGAGAGAGAGAGAAATTACTCACTCCCTGAGATAAAAAATAGTTCCTGGAAAAAGAATAATGATTTTGCAGCTGGAATATGTGAATTGTGCCAAAAGATGGTTCCCTGAGACAGAACCAACATCAATAAACTCGTTTGTTTCCAGAAGGCTAACTCCAGATTGAAATCCTCACATTTTTCACCTACACTGAAATAATATTTTGAAGCAAACATGATATAAAATTGGTTTTCTCAGTAGTAGTACATCTTAGCAAGTATCCTTCAGATGTTTCATTGTCCTGTATATCCTTTTGGTTCAGATATCTGGTTCTGATAACACCTCTCATGATATACCATGGTCTCTTCTCTTACTGAGCCATTCAGTGAATGGGTTCTGTGGACTGGGAATCCCAAACAGCTATGGAAAAATAGGTCCATGAAGCACCCAAAACACAATGCACATAGACCTGCAGCATACAAGAAGCAGCTGTAGTTTAACATTCAATTGATAGTAAGGAAATACTCAATTCTCAGCAAACTGAAGTATTTTTAATGGAAGAATGGTAAAAAGAACATAATTTTGTTTGAAGTGTCCATCTAAAACTTCTCACAGTTTCTCAACCAGACTCAGAATTCTCATGTCATAGAATGTATTATTTTTCCCATGATTAATAACTAAAAGAAATATTGATACACCATGATTTGTCACTGCATAGAAACTGGTTTTCTATCCTGTACATTATGAGTAGTTAAAAAAAAAAAAAAAACATAAATTTTCCATATGTATATTCTTAATGACAAAAATTATTTCCTTATATGGTTAGAAATATAATGAAAATAGAAAGAGCTTGAAATAGTTCTAAAATAGCCTACGTTTCACAGTGGCTGGGTGAAAAGTTCACATTCTGTATTCTGTGAAAAGTTAATCTGCTTTCTTCACATCAGCCTGCAATAAATATGAGCCATCTGACAGATGATTGCCGCAGGGACACTCACTGGAATGCCATCCTGACCTTGTTTAATTGAAGTCATTGGCAAAAAAAAAAAAAAAAAAATCCAGAAGAATAAATATTAAGAAGAAGTCTTATAGGCAGGAACTTGCATTAACATTGTTAAAACCTAAGTCCATATTTTCATGGATAACATATGTTTCATTAAATTTTTTGGTTTGTAAACTTTTTCTGGATTTTCAAATTAACTAAAATCGTCAGGAGTTCTCAGTTTTGCAACAAATGAACTTGTATGCATGGAAGAGAAATATTGCTATATTCTCTTGTAAATATGTTACCTAACATCAGATCCTCTTTCCCACCCAGCTTACCAGACCACTGCTCAGGAACAGAAATCTGATTTTAGGATGTCTGAGGTCTAGCAAAGCCATTAGGCCTGCAACTCCAATACTATGCTCCTTTTGCTATACAACATAAATATAGGTATAAAGAAACAATCCATGGAAAACTTTAACTCCAAGGGACTTGGCACCTGCACCTCTAGTCCGCCCCAATTAGTTGTTTTCCCCCTCATAATTTGGTTCTTATACCCATAGTGACCACATACAGCATTTACACGCTGAAGCCGGGCGCCCCTTCTCCTGGGGAGGAGGTCCCGGACGTACCTCGCTGGGCAGTCTGGCACTGTGGCCCCGTCCACGCGCTGGTGCACTCGCAGGTGTAGCTGTTGACCCCATCAGTGCAGTTTCCCCCGTTCTGGCACGGATTGCTAGAGCATTCGTCAATGTTCTCCGTACAGTTAGGGCCTGTCCAGCCTGCGTTACACAGGCAGAAATATCCAGAGATCATTGCCTACAGGTGTAAACAAAGGCAATGAACCTAATGAGCATGGATCACCTAAAAGAATCGATGTAGTCAAATAGAAAGACTGATATTTATGCTTTATGTGGAGATACTGGAGCAAAGAAATAAGTCATACAGAATTTAATGGCCTCGATGGTTAGTGGCGCATACCAACATAAAGCCACAGCCTAATCAAATTATCTAGCTCTTTTTTTTTTTTCTATGACGTTATTTCTTTGCAGAGCTCTTTCAAAGCAGTTTTTAGAAAGTTGAAGTCTGTACTCATTTAGTTATTCAGAAAACTGTTTGCCTGTCTTTGAAATGATTGCATTAGAAACAAGTCAATCATATTATCTAAAACTTATAAATAGCAAGCCAAGACAACAGTGGTCTATAAATTGTTTCTCTCAAGCCTGTTCTCTGGGAAGTCTGCACTGCAGTTATGTTGGCTGTTGCTTTAATTTTCACTCCAAGGATGTTAAATGGGAACACTTTCACTGACTGCTCTGTATTATTCCTGTCCCCTTTCCATTTCTTTTGCGTCAATCTTGACTACTTCTCCTTATAGACAAGACTTTCCATATACCTAATTGCTTTAATTTCTTTTGCCCTCTTTCCTCACATTTCTTGTTTTCTAGAGATACTTTTTACAGGTAAAGCAGAGTGCAATGTGCCAAGGTACATTCTAACTGCCGTCTTCAATGCCTCACAATGAATGTGCTATATAGGTGGAGTGGGGATGAGGGGGATCATCTCCTTTAGAACAGAAAATAAGAGAAGGGAAAGGTAATAATATCATATGGCCCGTTTCCTCCCTGCTTCCCAGAATCATTAAAAGGAGGATATCTGCAGACCAACATGGACAAACAGGGTCAGACTCTACTTGAACAACAGATTTACTCTTTGGAGCATTTCTCCATGAATATCTTCTGCAACTGAAGTATCAAAATTCCCACATCACCAGCACAGACTTCCCTGAGAACAGCAGACCTTATTCAGAAAATCAAATACCTTCACAGGATCCATGTGGACAGACTAAATGGTCAGTGTGCATGGGAATGAATTCACACCACCAACCAGCAAAGGACAGAAGCACTCAACTTCCAGCAGGAGTGCAACTGATTCCCATGAAACACTCCATATATATATAACATTCTTAGCCTCATGGTGGACTCTCACAACATTGCCCTAATAATTAACTGCACTGGATATTTGCAGTCTGGAGGTCAGCAGACATACTGCTTTTGTTATCAGAGGTAATCCCCCCATGATTCAAGGCAGTGAATTACTTCCCTGCCCCACCTGGGACAGCCGTTCATCAGCTCTCCACCACCACCAGCATCCCATCACTGGCCTGGGGTACCAGTTACCCCTCCTCTCAGGCATCCTGGTTATTAGTGTCAAGATTACTGGCACTACCTCAGACACAATGCAATTGTTTTGTGCACCCTGAAGCCCCCTCGATCTCCTCAAGGTGTATCTGTCGATCTCCTGCTCCTTGCTGACCTTGGCTCATTACCTGTAGAATGTCTGCACTCAGATTTCAGTCGCACCAGTCTGCTTGTTGTTAGCAATTGTAATTACACTATGCTGTCACCAACTGTGAGGAATCCAGCACTTACCAAGCACTGACCATTCGCACAAGGGTTTTGTAGCTGACAGACATCACTAAGGGGAGAGCACCCATTCGGCCCGTATCCACTTCCAGTGTACCCAGACGTGCAGGAACAAAATGGTATTAGTCCTTGGAAGATGAAGCAAAAAGACAGAAACTAATTCAGTCCTTGACATTTTGAAGTTGAGCCTTTATATATTCCAACTTATTTGATCTAATTCAGTCTTACTTTGATCTTGCTTGATTTTGGTACCTCCCCTGGTCTGTGTCCAGTTTGATCATGAAAAGATCCCTGGTGTTAGTACCTGAGAGTCCAAAATGAACTTCACAGGAAGTGGCAGAAGTAGTCAGAGGGTATTTATGGAAAGGAGGAAAATAGTTAAAGCAACTGAAACTAGAAAATTGTGAAGATCTCCACATTTTTATGATGAAATCTGTTCTTTGGTGTGGAGCCTCAGCCTGTTTCTGTCAGTTTTTGCAGAAAGGTCTGTAAAACCACAGAAAGGTTTTAGCCAGCCTTGCTGTGAACTCCTTTGGGGAAGGCAAAACTGACTGTGGAGAAGGGGTTGCAATATACATACGTTGCTACAAAGCGGGGTTCTTTGAGATTTACACTTGTAATACTTGCGGTCCTTCAGAGAGCATCGTACCTGGAGCAGAGGTGCAGGTAGCCAGTGGATGGCATCCGCCATTATTTATTGAGCAGATATCAACCTGGGTACACGTTCGCCCATCTCCCTCATAACCTATGCGGAGGGAAATCTTAGTCTGTAACAAGCTATATTCTCTGAGCATCAACAGCAAAACAATCATCTGGTGAGAAAAAACACTAATTTATGGTGTAACATCATAGACTTTGCAGCAAAAGAGAGAAAGCTGAGATAGCTGCTGGAGTAAAATCTGGCATATTTTTTATATTCCTACATTGCAGGGATGGATTCTGATCATAACTAAATCCTCACATGATTTTAGAAAACAAACAAACAAACAAACAAAAAAGAAATATAGGTGAGGTTAGAACAAGGCCACAGGAGCTCAGCTCTCTCACCTTGTGCCTACCTACACTTCTGCACCCACCAGCCCCGAGCCCCTCAGGGCTTCCTGCTGCGTGACACTGCTGCTCCTGGGTTTTCATGCAATGTCTGCCTGCTCTTGGGAGGCTCAGCAGGAGCAAAATACTGAGGAACGACTCTGCACAGCTGAGGTCTACTGCACCACACCAAAACTGGCCTGAGGCCACGTTTCCAGCATGGTGATAGCTCTTCAGCACCCAATAACCGAGCCTTCACTATCTGCAGTCTACTGCCATTTAGATAGCAATTGAAAGGTCAATTAGAAACACTTTTTCCAGCTAGTATTTCCATTATTGATTGCATGCATCTCATAAAGCATTTTGAACCATAAGCCACAAATTATATAGACCTAAGTCACCACTTCCACTGTTTGACCTGTACTGCAATGGAAATGTCTTGTCAGCATTCAGAGCGTGACAAACAATTAACTAGGTTTAAGATAGACAATACAGCTGTTTTTCGGCACACAGGATGTGCTTTCAATTAATACAGACAATGAAATTACTATCATAATTATGTAATCCTTCTCTCCCCTTAATTATCTTTTTTTTTTTTTTTTTTTAAGGAAGAATTTCATAAAATCAAGGCTTTGGCACTGAAAGGGGCTACTTCATACAAGAGGAACACATTTCAGATGACGCATCAACAGACATCTACTTTACAAAATGTTCATAAATAGCTGAAGCAGTTTGAATATTCATGGACTCTGCATTCTGTATTACAACATTGCTTTGTGTATGTGATATTCCTTATACAAAACTAGTCTACATCTTCTCAAGTATATCATAAAATAGGCCCGAATGTGTTGAATCTTCATGTTTTTAAGTTTTTCTATAGTTTTATCAACAAAATTGTCCATTATTTTACCTGGTGGACAGAGTCCACAGTGGAAGGACCCCATGGTATTGATACATTGAACCATTGGTGCTGTTGAGCAGCCTCCATTATTAGTTTCACATTCATCAATGTCTTGGCAACTGTAGCCATTTCCTTGCCAGCCTAAAAAGAAGCACAAAGAGATGAAAAAGTAGTTTTCTTTTTTAACATTTCCTTCTTTGACCAGTTTTTTTCTTAAAGCAGAAAAATATGACTTTTGAATTTTCTTTCACTAGCAAGAGAGGATCTGTCCTTCTCATAACCAATGATAATTAAAGCTGGTCTGCAAAATCGGTTACAAACACAGCAAAGTGAAAGAATGTGTGCATGAATTCTTCATTTGAACTGTATTCTGGATATTCCAATCAAACACACTTTAACCTAAAGAGGAAACAATTCTGGTCTAATAGCACATGTGTAAAATTTGCAGCAAAGCTTTATTATAGCTCTGGTTAAATACTTCAAATGCTCCTATATACACCTCCTGTACAAACAACATACCTGACTCAGGAAAATGGACTGTAGGTTTTATGCTTGAAGGGACAATTAGATTTTTATATTGCCTTATGGCAGTGGGCATATTGACATGAAGCTAGCACTACACACAGTGAGTAAGATTCAACTTACCTATCCCAACTCAGCTGTTCTGAGCTCTCATTAAAACCAGTGGAAAGTAATAGGTACGTTAAGAATATAATTTGTCGGACCTATTAGATGTTCAGTTTAGGATGGCATAAATCATGGGGTAGTCTCCACTGTCTATGTTACATAGATAAGACATAGCCTGCAGGCACGTTTATTCTGTAGAATACAGATCAAAGCACTTCATGGAATCCCTCCCATATGGATCTGCAGCCTGCTTATAACAGCAGTCCTACTGCTGCCACCCCTCCCAACATGACAGCAAGGAAGGACATGATACCTGTGGGGCAGGGATCACACGAGTAGGAGCCAAGTGTGTTGTGGCACTGCACGAGCGGGTTCTGTGAGCACGGAGGATTAGGCAGGCTGCATTCGTCTATATCAGCACTGCAGGCAGGGCTGCCAGGAGGGGACATCCAGCCAGTGTCACAGATACAGCGGTACTTGGGCTGCCACAGCAAGCACATGTTACGTATTCAAGAAATGTAAAACATGAAAACAGCAAGAGTTCATTGTATAAAATGTCTTTTAAAATATGGCAAGAAGGCTTCTGGAGCATTGCATTGTTTGCACATTCTGTTTCTGGAGTTGCTTTTGTGATTTTCTTAGTCTATTTCTCCTTCTGAACTTAACCATCTAGATTGTGGAAGGAATAGCAGGCTCATTCATTATGTTCATTGAAGAAACACATAATTTACCCCAAAGCTTCCAGAGAAAATGAACAGAAATCATGAACTGTACATAAACATAATTAGCAGTCATCAACTTGCTTTGTATCCAGGGTAAAGAGATCAGTGGAAGCAATCTGAAGTCAGCTTGGCTGTCTTCTTTTAAGCAAACTGTTCAGTAACCTGTATAATGTACAGAGCTCACATTAAGCTGAAAACATACATTTGATTTAATGACAGCAATTTTCTCTCTTCTAAACTACTAATGGCCAGTTTTGAACATTTACCCAGCTGCAGTCCAATTAAAGCTAATGGGAGCTTTATTGTTCACTGACATAGGAGCAGACACTGTTAAGCCAACACTGAATCCTTCTGAAAAGATTTCTTCCACAAAAATGGGCAGAAAACGACTGATGAGGTGCGAAGGCTTTTACAAATTGAGCGAAAACTGATTTTAGCACAAAGAATACTTGATGTGTCTGGAAGAGTGCAGGGGCGTATAAGGGTGCTAAGGAGCACAATTCTGCCAGGGTCATTTTGGAGGGCTGCTCTGAGTGGAAAGAGCCAGCGCTGGCATCTTCCATCCATCCCTTTGGAGCGAACACCTTGTACCCAGATTTTCTCCCCACACAATTATCTGGCTTGCTGCAGAAAGCCATTCAAGTATATGCTAACATTCACCCAGTGCAGACAGCTCCGGCCTGGAGGCAGAGACCGAGTCTGATGGACGGCATTGAGCACCACAGGCAGCAGCCAGCAGGCCGCCGATCAATGTTCCATGAGTATTGCTTTTCCCCAGGAAAACAAGGGCCATGTTTGTCCTTCTGAATCACTTAAGTAATAAAATATTCTAGCAACTTAGTTCTGTACTCCCCAAATAATGAACAGTAAGAACATTGTATTTCAAATGAGACTTTGACTATCCAAAAACTATTCCAAAGCTCCCTATGGATGTAATTGTAGATCTAACACTTTGACAAGTATCCTTAACAAGATGCAAGGCATTTCCGGGTATTCCCGCTGTCCTTGGGACATCAGAGAGGTTAGGTTATTTTGTACAGTGGCATTTCTTGCTGTCTTCCAGCAGCAGCGTGTGCTACACAGTTTTGTGGTGCTCAGCGTTATCTGTCGCATGTTCATGCTGCGCTGTGTAATGAGACATATATCGCTCGTTACCTTGTTGGGCTGATCCCGTTCTTCATCAACACAGATGCCGTGCTCACAGAGCCTCTCAGATCCACCCTGGCAGTCATCAAACTTTAAGGCACAGTGAGGCCCATAGGTTTCTGGAGTACAGGAGCAACTAATGGTGAAAGCAGAGAGAAAAATAAAAATGTCATCTATGTATAGTACAGCACTTGAAGATCACATATTGCCATAGTAAGAGGTGAGTCTGCACTCCTTGTTTATATGGTGATTCTCATGAAATCCCTGTGTATTTCACAATACTGAGAGTCCCCATTTGTAATCCTGCACAGCGGCAAGGCTCCTGCCCAGCAGACTCGAGTCACATGGGACTTGTGCCTACACATGGCTGCCCGGCCCTACAGAAATATCCACAGCTTTTTGTTACAGCACAAATCCTGGAAAAGGGAAATGTCTAACATGAGGCTTCAGCAGAATGTGAGCCTGGAAATCCCAGCTTCAGCCAGAGAGCACCTAAATTTTACATTTCACTTTGTGACCTCCATATGTTGCCAGGTGCCTAAAGCTCTACCTCTAGCAACATGCAGAAATGCCTTGGCATCAAGAGGCTTGGTGCTCACCTCCTGTCTACAGCTGCTCAATGCCTGTGCACAAGGAGCATTCCACTCACCTTCCCAAGGTGTTATTCCTTGCACTCCCCGCCAAAGCAGGGCTGTGCCAACTACAGCTGGCACCACAGCTCTTTCTTTTTCCATCCTGCAAAGCCCACCTGAGTTACAGCATTGTACAGACACAGATGACTGAAACTGGAAGTTTCTAAGCCACCAGGTAACATTTCCCTTTTCTCTGACCCTTAATGTCCACATGGACTAATCTGAGGATTTATAATACAGCTAACGGAATGGGGGCAAAAACCTACATCATTTAGCTAACGTTTTAATAAAATGAAAGTGAGACACTTATTTGTATACAAGTTATGTGCTGAGATGCCTGCCCTTACACACCCCTGCTCACTTACTTTTAAACTGGCTAATGAAGAATACTCTGTACAAGCAGAATACTCGGCACAAGCAGATTCACCTGCAGAATCAGGTGAATCAGGATATGTGAATCAGGATGTTCCAGTGCAACTGATCTGGACCTTGGAGCAATTTATGTGCTGAGCTGAAAAAGCAGTTTGATAAACCAATAGCAGGCTAAACTCTGCACCCAGGACAAGTGACCCAGGTGAACTTAGGCTTCAAAACCCCACAACAGCTTAATACTTGACTGCACTCCACTGTACTGTAAAACTATATTGTTGTAAGAGACAGCAGATACACACTGCAAGTGCAGTCGCTCAACCTGGGCAAGCAGAGAGGCAGCAGCCCAGGGAACCACATCAGCTCCATGTGTTCAAAGTACATCCAGTACCTCAGACTCAGCTCCAAAGGACACAGCAAGGCAATTGGAGGCTCCAAAGGAGGAGGAACATGGCACTGTCTCCTTCCTAGCCTGGCAAAGATTAATCCATTACCCATCTGAAGTTGCTCAGTATTGAGAAGTAGGTCACACTGTGAGGAGCTTCAGCCAAATCACAGAGCAGAGCTGCATGGCACTGCCCCGCTCCTATCCCATCGCTAGCAGCATGTCCCTGTGAGGCCCCATTATGCTGATTACAACACAGAAGTCTTGAGGTGGGGATGCTCACAGCCTTCTGTCCAAACTGTGCAGTGTCCTGTTGAGGTGCTGATTCAGGAAGGCATTTCCAGAATACCTGCTTTTCCCTCATATCTCAGTGCTTTCCTGTATTAGAGCTCGAAGCTTGCAAGTAAAGAATCTGAACAGGGAGTGAAGGCTGCATTACCCTCCATTTGACAGTACCTGGCACAGTACTGCCCTTCACCTGGTGTTATCCCTGGGGGCTATGGAAAGTTAAATATCACCATTTTCTTTTCCTGCAGTGTGTGACTGCACCAGAGCAAGAGCAGGGTGACCAGGGTTCCTGGGATTCAGAAAAATCAGCAGTAACACTCTGTCTAGGGATGGATTTAGCATCTAGGGCATAAGTAAGGTATGATGTGGAAGGAGACTGAAGACAGAATGATGGATCTGAGGAAAAGACTGAACAATAATCCTGAGGGCATACTGCAAAAGCAGGAATATCATGATTTGCATGGCTTACAAAGAGCCCCTTGTTTTTTTGAAGTAATGGTGTAGTTTGTAAGAATTACACTGGGGAACAAATATACAGGAATCATGACTGTATGAACACAATGAAAACGTTTGAAAAAAGGCAGGAGGGTTGTCTCTCAAAACTTAATTTAGTCGCACACCTGTATGCCACATCACTGAGCACAGCAAGAAACAATAAGTAAAGGCAGGCTGCTTTGTGAGTAGTTTCCTTGGTAAATGTCTGTGTCAAGGGCAGATGCAAGCAAACTAGAAAGATCTTTAAAATCAAAGCAAAGCTGACAGGCAGTCTCACACACTTGGTAACATGTCAGCAGGCTCTGCTAGTGCTAAATGTGAGGAGCGCTGCAGGAGAATTTCCCTTTTGTGAGGTTCCTCCAAGAACTGACAAAGCACTATAAAGCAGTCTTCTGCCAAGCAAATATTTGTGGGGGCTAAGATTTTCATGCTGAAGCAGGAGACAAATTGCTTTGCAGAAGGCTGTGGCATGCTATCCAGCCTGCTCGTTCCCACTGCACAGGGAGAGCTTTGTATTACATCTGAAAGTTATTTATCACATTATTTGCCACTGTGGAAATCAGATGCAGGATGTGGATGTTCAGACCAGTTTGCCCTGTAAACAGGAGCGTGTTTCCTCAGAAGCTGAATAAGGTCTGCCTCTGGCTGGGCACAGCTGGAGAAGGGTGAGCTCCAGGGATCCTGTGTCTCTGGGACCCTAGCATCCTTCTGGCCAGCTGCAGGTAGCATTTCTCCTCCGTATGGCTTGCTCTGCTGCAGCGCAGTGTTTCTGGAGGGGGTTCTGAGGCATTTCTCAGTTATGCAGCATGCTGGAGTTGCCACTGAGCAAGGGTGCCCATATGCTCTGGAGGTTTCCAGCAACTCAAAGCTGTGCTGGGGCAAAGCTCTCCCCCTGTTCACCTCCTCCATCTCCTCACTCCCATCTGTCTCAGAGGCAGGTGATAAAGAAGGGGTGATAACCCAGCTCTGCTGGGTGGGTGTATTGATGAGCACTGGCATGCTGCAACGCACTGCCCAGTTGCATTCCCTGGTGCAGCAAATTTCCATTATAGCATCTGACAGAAGGCCAGATCTCTGGGGCCAGTCTCTAAATTGCAGCCTCCATCCCCAGCACAGTTGTGTGATAAATCTGGTTTTGCTGCTCTTGTGCTGAAGTAAGCAGTGGACTTATTTGTGTCTGAGAGGGGCTTGGCTCTGCAGGGTACTATGAACTTAGTGGTCTCTTGGACTGAAAGGGATTATAGAGCATAGAAAATACATTTTTTCCTCAAACTTGTGCCACAGATGGGATAGATGTTACAAAACCAGCACTGTTTTATATAGGATTTTTGTGTATAGTTTTGAAAAGTTACCTGTAGCTGCCTGGTGTGTTCACACAAGTGGCTCCATTCTGGCAGCCCAGCGCTGTTCCAGCATACATCTGGCATTCATTAACATCCACGGAGCAGAGGAGGCCCTAAGGTGAAATGGAATACCAGTTTATTTTCCAAATAACAGAGAAATGAAACAAACCATGGAGCCAAGGTTTAATATAGTTTCCAAACACATACAAACCATGGGCTGCTATCAACACAGCTTCTCTTATGAAACATTATAACAAAACTATTGTTCATCTGTGTTTCTGTGACCCTGGCTATCAGTCAGATGAGGGATAAAATATTTCAGATGTCTGCAGAAAGCATATGGACAGCTTAGTACTCTCACTCTCCTACTTTCCAACTTGCTAGCAAAAGGCTCAGAAAACTGAATTTCAAACCGTTTTTATCAGGAGATGCTGTTTTATTAGGACTGAAAGTACATCAATTTTGACCTAAATCTCTCCAGGACAGCTTTCAGGCTGAGAGCCTTTGAGAAAAAGATTGAACTGTTCCATCTCTGGATGCATGTAACAGCACCATAAAAGCCTCTGCCAACAAGGTCCTTGGATTTTGAAAACCCAGAATGTGACTGATTTCTTACATCCCCACTTGTTTTACTTCTTTGTACTTCAGCAGACATCATTGCCTTCCCCCATTCTCTCTATATGCTTGCATAAGGCCAACAGCAAGGTACGCAGTCCAGTTCACCCGGCTCAGCAAAACCAAAGGCATTCTCTGCTGTGGGAACTGCCAAGCAGTTACTGACTTCATGGGGCATCAGCTGCATGTAACAGAGCACGGCTTGGCCCGGTGGTTTGGGCTTCAGTTTTTTTTTTGTTTGTTTGTTTGTTTGTTTTTGTAGATGTCATTGTTGTTGAGAACCAAATGTGTTGCACTTACACCAAATGATGACTGTGTTATGGTTGTTTTGCTGCTCAGTGAATATCTCTCCATCCTGGACAATCTTAAAATGGTGTGCTTTGTCATGACCGCACTAAGCCAAGCATGTCCTTGCAGTTAAAATACACATCACACCCTCAAGAGGCTGAAGACTCACCTGCCAGTTGCTGGGGCAGAGGCAGAAGAAACCATCCAGGGAGTTCACGCAGGTCCCCGAGTTCTCACAGGGGTTGCTGCTGCAGGCTTTCCTCTGGAGGTTCTGAAGCCCAGGAGCACAACAGGAAATTAGATTCCTTATTTAGTGTTTCATCAGCANTTGCTTTCCTATTTTTTCTTGGTGTTCCCTCCTCTACTTTTATTTATTTATTTATTTATTCTTAAGCAAGGTTCATTTGCAAATATTTTGAGCTGTTTCACTCATATATGTACAAAATCTGACTTAAAATTTGATTTGGTATGATCAATCTTACACAGGACTGGGCAAGCACTGGAATGAAAGAGGCTCTGCAAGACATAAATACTAAAATAAACTGTTCCTTAGTGGCAGGCTGTTAGTGAGTCTAGAAGGGTTATCTTGTCTTCTTGACTTCATGTGTGACTCATCTGACAACTGCTTTTACTGGCAGTGGTAGCTGTGTCATGTCACACGCTTATGGAGAAGCAGCTGACAGTTGAAATCAGCTACTTCCAGTGCAATACAGAATCCAGTTTGAGTTCTCCGGTCTCTGTCTTCCAAGATGAGTGAAAGAAGATTTTATTTTTCCTGGGTATCTAGTTGTTATTTTTCAGTCTACAACTGTTTTTCCTTTAAGGAATGCAGGCTCCTACACAGTTTATGTTTTGTAAGATGGCATTTCACCTCCTTTACAAACCTTGGCTTTTTTTAACCTCCTGTAACCAGAAAAGCATTTCCTGAGTAATGTGTGAGAGGAACAAAATTTAATCATTGTAACATTACTTGATTCACTTGGGGTCTAGTTTTTCTTTTTCGATTGTCAGCTTGTTTCGCATTTACTCACCTGCTCGAAGCTTTGAAGTTTGATGTCGAGATTTGCGATCTGCAAGAGAAATGCAAATTACATCACGCTTGGCATGAGAGTCACCACCGAGGTACGTGCTGGTCTCAGCGCTGGCGTGCTGGATGCCAGTAGGCTGACCAAGTGTTTTCTTTCTAGACCAGAGAATAGCTGGTATGTGAATCCAGGTGACAATCAGGTTCAAATGAGGCCCCATTCACTGGGATTTTAGAGTTTTAGGCTGTTCAGAAAACAACAGCTTATAGTCAGAGTATGTCCAAATTTTCCTCCAGAAAAACTCAGTCTTGTGAAGATGCATTAAAGTGCTTAGCTTTAGGAATGTGAAAATTCCAGTGGGACTGTTCAGGTGCTCATGAGGATACGCAGGACTGAAGTCTGAAGTGGGTGCACTGAAAGCCAAGGAAAGGTTCAGCATATCTCAGCAGTTGGGTATAGCTACAAATAGCAAGCAGAAAATGAACTAGGGGATATGATGGATACATATTAGGACAATTTCCCTTAAGTAAGGTCTCTTAGGCTATAAATTATTTTCCTATAAGGAAATTATGGCAGCACTCTAGCAAAAGACACAAACCAAATCAGACAAAGGATTTCCATCTTCTGCTGGAGGAAAATCTTTAGTAGCTGGGAAAACTACCTCACAGGTCTTTTCTTTCCACTGCAAATCTCTATAGCCCATTTCATATGTGCAATGGAATGTCTATGTACATGTATATATAAGAACATACATGATCCATGGCCTGAATTTATTGAGGTTTCATTTCCATAAGTGTTAAAGGATATAGTCCATAGAAATGTTGACAAAGAACAAAGGAAGAATCCAGGCAATCAGAAATTATGGGAATTGCAGGAATGTTTCCATTGTCTCCAGAGATACTGAACCAGTATCTCTGATGTTAAACACAGACTCAAAGCTGATGTCAAATATGGACTCTGCCCCAGGTGCCTGAATCAAAGCTCAGAAACACTGAAAGGAATCAGGCAACCACGTTAATCTGAGGAATGGAAAACTCAGAATGCTGGTGGAGTACAACACAAGGGTACAGCTCACCTTGGAAGCCAGCAGAGCTACTTGGTGGGACATGTTCTGAGAGACACTACTGGCTTTCTTAAGTTCTTGAATCTCCACATTGTTTTCTCTCACCTAAAATTTTTTTTGAGAAAGACATTATGTGAAACAAGTTTTGCTTTCTCAGAAGATAAAAATACACTTTGCTTATCTGAAAGCTTGGGAAAGCATTCTTCTTGCTTCCTTTTACTGTTATAAAGCCCCCTTAAATACAGAGAGCTCTGATCCATACACAACTTAATCTTTTAATTATAGATATAACAAATTCATTGCTTTACAAGTCTGCAATAGCTCACATTCATATTAGAATGCTAACAGAGATAACAACAACAACAAACAAAACCATACAAAACACATCAAATATTTACTAAGAAAAAAATCTGAAGAAAATTGAACTATTAATGTACAAAATTTGAAATGAAAACATTAAGGAAAAGTAACCATATCACCTGGCTAAAAAGTTCCTCAAGGTCTTCTTCATTAAGCTTTATTTTCCCCAGTGGTCCAGTTCTAAATTCAATATTTTTGCTGGAGCCAGCATGGAACACAAGATTGCCCTGCTCTGAGGACAAACGAGGCCTGTTGTATTACAGAAAAAAGAAAAAAAAAAAAAAAAAGTCATTTAGTTACACATATCTGTTGCCAAATTGTAGGTAGAAAAGATACGAGGTAAAGCCATTCTGTTCCCCTTACTAGCACTTAAAACCCACCGTATGAACAAATCCATCTGCAATTGCTAATAGCAGTGGTACTTACTGTTCGTCATAAAGGTTTCTTTTCTGCCTCTTTTTTTCATAGTGGTTTGATTCACAGCTCAGTCCAGCAAGAAACAACAATGCAGCTGAAAGCCCAGGAACAGAAGCAGCCAAAAGCATTGCACACCTCCAGCTGTCCTGAGTTTGAAGTGAAACCTCAAGTGCTGGATTGTACTTTTGAGAGCCTGTATGCCCTTTGCTCTCACACAGCTCTTTATTCACAAGGTGCCCATACTTCTGTCTTGTCTTGTAAGGGTAATTTTTATCTCAGCTATCTTAATTAAAGATTGACAGTGTGCAAATAATCTAGACACCAGCGCATTTTTCTCTTTTGGCTGCAGGAGCTTTGAAAGGTAATTAATTGAAATCTCCATGTGTTTGGTCATTTGGTCTTTGGCCTTTGGACAGCCAAGCACTCCTGTGTCTCAGCACCGCAGCCCATTGCTGGCTGCCTGGGGAATGGCTTGTCATCCCTGCCCAGCAGAGGGAAAGATTATTTGGCAGCACTGAAAGACCCAGACTGTTACAAAAAAAAAAAAACAAAACAAAACCAAAAAAAAAAAAAAACCAAACAAACAAAAAAAAAAACATAAAAACCACAGTGGCTGGCAAGGAGCATTTGTATTGAAGGAGAAGCTTCCAACCAGTAATTTATTGGGCAGATGACATAAACAAGTTAGCAATACCAAACAGCAATCCATGAATTTCAACAGTAAAATACAATTTTAACCAAATATGGTTACTCTGGCTTGAAAATGACTCAGTCCCTTGTTGGTGAGGAGATGATCACACACCAAGGGGACTGCATTTTGTTTGGCACACGTAGGCTGTCTTCATTGCACACGCTAGGGCTCCCAAATTCAGGCCCAGCCACAGACAATGGAGAAGAGCAAGGAAGGATCTGGATAAGGCTCTAAAGGAATTGAAAAATGCAGATTCATTTGTTCTGAAAGCCAAAATTTAAATCTTGTCCTGATTTTCATCTGCCCTTCAGCAGAACCCTTCTCAAAAGAAGGATCGTGCCCAGCTTCACATCATGGCCACCGATGCTCCTTAGGCCCCTGCAGAGCCCAGCCTGGAAGCACGCTTCCTTTGTAACCTCTGCGTGTGATGAGGTGGCATGGCCTCAGGCTGCAGCCTCCCCAGCAGCAGTTCCCTCGGCTGATGCTTGTTGAAGAGGTGAGAGGCTGGGGGCAGTCCCCAGTTGTCAGTCAGTCCTTTGAGTACTTGGGCCCAAGGCTCCCGAAGCCATGACAGAGTCCACATCCCACCATCCTTTGGGATGCCTCCACTCAGTGGTCAGGTCTTGACTTTTTGTTTCTTCCTCCCAGGTGATGGTTCCCAACTTCCCCACTGTACTGGGGACTCCATCTACTCAGTCCTTGTGCCTTCTACTATCTGTCAGGGTTTCTGCAGTCCCACCCTCCACCCAGAAAGTGGGCTTTTTATGTGACAGCCCCTGCTACTCCCTCCTGTGCTTTTGCCACAGTCCCCCTGTTCCCCTCACACAAGATCTTGCTGTGCTTTCCTCCCCCTTCTTAGAGCAGCCTGTGTATATTTTCCTTCCCTATGCTAGGAGTTATCTGAACCTCCAGTCCCACAATTTGTTTTTTTTTTTTTTTTTTTTTCCCTTATGTTTAATGGTTAACTCATTCAGCTTGCTCACATTTCAAATCTCTACTGAGGAGAGCAAAACAGCAACAGTTGTAGCTGCTATCTCTAAAGATAACCGCAATCATCATTCACAGGTCCTTTAAGAGTCAGACCTTCACAGAGGCCATGGATCTCCTGCACCTCCTGACCCTACACAGCCTCCTTTTCTGCTCCAGTTTGCACTTTTCACCCAACAGGGAGGTTCTGCCCACAGTTATGTGGGATGCGCCCTAAAGGTAGGGGACTGAATGAGCTCTACAGCTTTCACAGACAGAGACCCTACGAGGCCAAAGCCCTCTTTACCCTGGGATTAGATTGGATGTGGCAACTAAAACTATTAATGTTACCTCTGAAATAAGCAGAGGTAGACTGCGAAAATGAGCATGCATCCAGGACAGCCATGGATTATGGTGTTGCCGTGATTAACTTCATCCTTACTGTAAAAAACTATAATGTCCGAGGCTGTACCAGCAGCATCCCACTGCTTCCACTATTTTCTGCTGTTTGCATGAAAAACTAGCTTGCTATTACATTTTATTGTCTGTTTTTGCTTTCATAACTGATCTCATAATTCAGTACAATGTTAGCCTGCTGACCATTGTGATGCAGGTAATGGAACAGTTGCTGCTGCTGCCTGGAGATCTGGAAGGGCAGAAGTGGTGAAGCTTTGCCTGAAACCACAGTGGTTCGGGATAGCCCATCCCATAAGCCTGTATTCACTGGTGCAGCTCTCTGGGTACCCACCCGCTCCAGAGCAGACTGTGGCCTTGACGAAATCGAATCTGTCAGCTGTCGCTGCCAGAACACAGGAACATGAGGAGGAAAGCCCATGTGTTCTCCTTCACCAGTGTAGGGAATGGTGCTTACATGAAAATACAAAACTGTGTTCTCCGTTGTCATAATCTACCTCTACTCCATTCAGTCCAAGCAAGTTACGGTATTTTACACTGACTGAGGATCTGTCCCACTTTTTCTAACTTTTCCCATTTTCTCTTTGCTCTGAAACCTCTGTTCCAGAACAGGAAAGCATAGATGAATTGTTGATGTCTTTGTCTAGTCAACAAATAGACACCTTCTCCCTCTGGGTATCCTTGTGCTGTCCATTAAACTAGTGCTCGCTAACATTCTGCACATTGGTTCTGGTATGTCTGGCTTTTGCTTTTGCTTGTTTGGTTTTTGTTAGTTTCTTGTGTGTCTTTTTTTTTTTTTTTTTAACAGTTTACTGAGTTTTGATGTTATGTTGCATGTCAGCTTGAAGAAACTATGGGACAACTAAACCTGTGCTTCCTAGCCAACTGGCTGAATGTACGCGTATTCCAAGGACTTTCTTTCACAAAGCGCATTGCAGGTTGACAGTTTTCAGCCTAGACTTAAGCTGTTACCTCACAAAATCTTTCTTCTCTCTATTGATGGCTTTCGCATACTGAGTATGCATTAACTCTCTCTGCTGCCTGTCAATCTTTGTTTCAAGCTTCCCTTTTCAACTAATTAACTCTAACACAGCAAATGACCAATGATCAATAGAGTATGGGGACGATGTTGCTAATCCAAGGAGGAAGAAGAAATAACTCCTTTCACCTTCTCTTCATGCAGGCTTTACAGCTTAGAAAATGGTTGACCTGAAGACCAGGTGACTTTGACTGTGCACTGATTTCAGGATAGAAAGAGAGCTCTGGACATCTGTCTAAACCTTGCATAACACACTACTTTCATTAGATCTTCAAGGTTTTACTTACTTTACTGCTCTGTTCCAAGTGAATGCACCTTAGGCTGGCTGAGCCGGGAAATCTATAAATCATCTTAACAAGAAAAAAAGCGCCACATCTTTTAATTTTACTGAAATATACTGTATTAAGACATTCTTTGGAGGAAGAGAATGGAAACCCTGCAAGCATCTGGCATAAGTATGGGGGCTATTCATTATAACCAGGAAAGCTGGCATGAACAGCTCCTCCTGGGAGAGATCATCCCATTACCTCACTGACATTATAGCTGAGGAACACCTCTAAAGAGAATAGTTTGAGCACAGATTTGGCAGGAAGCAACTGAGCATTTGTTTCTACCTAATTCTGGTCGAAGTTCATCCTGCACTAGCAGCAACAATTTACCATCATTTTGTGCTTTGCTGTGGAGCTGTGTGAAATGAAATGGTGGTAGCCATCTACCTCCCCAGCAGCATGTGCTTGCAGCGCATCTGCAGAAGACAAGGGCTGACTGAGATCATAGCCAGGATTCAACAGGCATCAATTGTTTAATTGTTTAATTCCTAAACCCTAGGAAATCAGATGTAGAGACATGACACACACCTTTTTTAAGGGGGGAAGTGCAACTACTGGCGTGGATCCTCGGCTAATTTTTAAGGAAAAACTAGCAAATATTTTCAAATAATGATAGATCTTGTCATGTTGATGGCTTAATCCTAAGTAATGCACATTCACCTGAGTTTCCCTTCGGCTGAGGGCATGTCTCCCAGCACTTCCCTCATCACAACCCTGGATTCTCTTTGATCCTTCCCTTTCTAGTAGTACTTCACGTTCAGAAGTGCGACACCACAGCTAAAGAAGCACTGTTACCTATATGGTACGAACAGGCAAATCGCTGATGTAAGCAATGCTCAGAAAAGATGTCAGCACTCTGTGTCCCTACAGCTCTGCGAAGACAATGCACTAACCAGACATTGGGGGAATCACAAGCCACGGTATACATCAGCTGAAACCGGGGTGATCAACAAACTGCACCGGGAGGGTTAGTTCTCTGGGGAAGGGGAGGCTGCCCACAGACTTCAAAGCTCGAGTCCCTTCTCCTCCTCGCTGTGTCTGGAAAGATTTATGCAGCACCACTTCGTCAGGGGCTGCAGCAGCTGCCAGGCTCCATTTCCCACGTCACTCCTTAAAGATTTCTCCTGCTTCTCAGCATACTGCCCTCTGACACCTGCTTAAGATTTTGCTCCCTCAACACGGTTGATGAAGTTAATAAGTTACCTGCTGATGAAGCTAAACCAGCTGGCCAGGAAAAATAGGTTTTTAGTTTTTAATAGTAAATAATAAAGAGTTTTGACTTAGCTACCTCCGCTGGAATTTATTTACTGTCCTAGTGCACCCTTGGTTCCTTTATCACAAGGAAAGCAGTTATAATGTACATATATATTTTTTCCCTTGTTACAAGACTCACACTGTGTACAAACACGTTACTTTTACAAACCACCGCCTTGATGCTTCCTGTTTTCTGTTTCATTCTTTTTTGAAATTAGGTCAGTTACATTGGTTTTATTCTTTCCTATTGATTATTCCAATCCTTTCAGCATATTCAAACCCCTTTAATGTATGCTGCAGTTATTTTTAGGGAGTTCCATGTGCATAGTCACCCTTCGCCACTAATAACCCCAAAGCCACGAATGGACCTGGCTGCACAGCCTCTCCCAGGTTCGCTCTGTTCTATACTGTTGGCTTTATTGAGAGGTTTAGATCTGAGCTGCACTCTGCAAGTTCATAAGTCATTTGCTGTGCATTGATGTTGTGACTACAAGCATTGGCATGCTGTCACAATACAAAAATAAGAAAGCAAGAGTGGCCATACTGAGAAACAGATCCAGCTAGGTGAGTAGCCTGTCTCTAATACCGGCCAAGAGCAGACTGTTAGGAAAGGAAGGGTGCATGCAAGGGTAAGCACACCCAATACCTCTCCTAAGTACCCTCTTGGCCTCCATCCCTCGCAGCCTGGGAACTTCTTCAGCCAGAAGTCCACCTGCTTGGTGCTCCCAAAGGACTTTTCTTCCATGAACCCGTTCAAACTCCTCCTGAACTCTTCCCCATGCTTCACCTTTCAACACATGCACAGTGAATGAGTAATGCCACACCGAAATTAAGACGAATATACAGTCAAAATGCCATTAAGAAATGTTAGGTCTGAGTAAAATCCCATTTTTAAGAGTAATATTTATGAACAAAATGATTTTATTTTTGTTTTTAAATATGCAAGGGACAAACATTTGAACTAACTAAAACTATTTATTGCTGTCCAGGTGTAAGTAAACATACTAGAACCATGAATGTATTTTCCTTTCAAATGCCACCTTGTACCTTAAACCTTAAAAAAAAAAAAAAAATCCTCGAGTTAAAACATCCCAGTGCACAGACAGAAGCGCAAGATAAACAAACATGCTCTCAAACAAGCTGGGATTTCAGGCTGTGTTCCCATGTTTAAAAACAGACAGGCTCCTGCCTGGAAATGATTTTAGGGCCTTCTTTGTTGTGGAGTTCTCTGAACTTTAGTACTGACACCCAGTGAAGGTATCAGACCCAGAGAATCCCTGAAACCCCCTCCAACAACTCTCTCACTACAAGTTCTGTATTTCACAATGTTTTAGTCTCTCCAGCTCTGCTTCTTGTTTCCTCAGAGCTCTTGTCAGGGTGTCTGTCCCCTGCCTGTGCTTCCTCCCACTGTCACAAAACAAGGCGGAGGAAAGTCAGAGAGAACGATCCAGCTTCCCTGTGCTCCCAGATGGCTGGCCAGTCACCTAAAGCCATGTCATTGTTTCTTTGGACAGCTATACAAATTCCCCAGCCCTTGTAATCTAATAAAGATAAAAATAATACAAATGTCTTCATGTTCTTCACAGTAACATTTAAACTGACACATTTTCACTACTCAGTGCTTCATTTTCCATGGTGTCTGGGATAGCAGTTCTCCATTCAAGCAAGTTGTTACTAAACAACCATAAACTTCCCTCAGTGAGGTCTGTAACACCTGAACCCTCGTATCTGCACACGCAAAAGGAGGATGCGCATGCAGGAATTCATTTTGGATTTTATGCCTAGTTTCTTACACTTCAACATTATTTTTCCTCAGGTATTTCCTTGACTATTTCCACTTCATACACTATTTACGTAAGGCTGTCCAGAAATGCCTCAGATTATTAACCAGTTATTAACTCGCCTCCTCCAAATCCTCACTGATACGACATTATTTGAACACAATGCAGAGCATATATGTGGTTTCAAATACCTGAGGCAAAACATATTAAACTGTTAATGAATTTTCACTTGATCTGAAGTGACAACAGAAGTATAATGCAGCATTTAATCAGGAAGACCATGAAATGCTGAACTTCAGTATGAATAGCAAACTAACAGAACAGAAAAAAAAAAAAAAGGGTGAGCTGAGAATGAATAGTTCATCCACAAGAGGTAACAAGATTTCTTCAGAAACAACAAGATTTCTTCAGAAATCTGCAACAACTGCCACCAGAGAATTATACAGTCATCGCAGATTTGGACCTGTTCAGATTTCAAGTCAACTGTTAATACTGAGATCTCTCTTTAGAAAACAAGCTGGGCTTATCTATGACTAAGTCTTCGACATCTGATAGCACAGACCAGTGTTTTTCCAGCCTGCAATACGCAGATTCCTGACGAACCTTATACCCCTCCTAAGGGGGTCAGCAAAAGGTGAAATAAAAAAGCCTGTGGGCAGGAGCCTTACAGTAATTGCATGGGAAGATGTACCTCCAGGGGGAAACTTTGAGTCCACGTAGCATAAACATTCAAACCACTGATTTAAACAAAAGGTATTTTAGTAACTTCACCATGACACAGGTTTCTTCATGAGTGTAGGGATACCTAGATTAACTCAGACAAAAGCTCATCTAGGTAAGGCATTCTGTAAGGCATCGGGCAAGCTTTACAAGTGACTGCATAAATACATCACCAACAAACATGAGATCTTTTGCTCAGAGGAATTCCTCAGTGCTGAGGAAATTCAGCCTTATCATGTCACTGAGATAATGAGATGTATTTCATATGTGCAGAATAAGCAAATTATGCAAACAAAAACCAGATTCTGGAAGTCTCCTCTAGTTTCCAGAGCTGTCTTCCAGATTTCACTCATTTACCTTTCAGCTGCTTTTGAAATCATACTTCATTGCTGTGAAAATGCTTAAGCTGAAGTTGCAAAGCACTGCACTGGTGTAGGCAGCAAAGCACTTATTCTTAGGAGACTGCTCAGAAAAGGAAGCAACATGATCAGCAAGCGAGGTCAAGCAGGTGCAACCCAACAGCACTCAGGGAACAAGTCTATTAATGACAAACAGATGGGGTAAGAAGCAGTTACTCAATTTAGCTTCACTGATATTGCAGGAGAAAAGATATTGCACTGATATAGAAGGAGAAAAATAGATATGTACTTGCAACTCTGATTTTTTTTTTTTTTTCAAAATGTCTCCTTCACAAACAGCTCTGAATAGTAAAAAATTT
>VXAV01000140.1:764816-775035 GCA_013399715.1 Alectura lathami | reverse complement strand
CACACACACACACACCATTCTGAAAGCATGTATATGCAAACACTGATACTCCTAATCTTGGCTAAAATATGAACATTCCTCAGAATGTTTGTGTGCACATGCAACTTTCAAAGTACTTATAAGAACAGATTCCACTCTTAGTCACACGCTGAAGGGAGAAATTCCAATTTTCCCTCCGGAGTTGCCCCAGTGAAAAATTAGACTGATAATTAAAGGGAAAAGAAGCACTCCTAGATGCAGAATCTTTCAATTTCACCATTAGCCAAACAGCACCGTGTGCAGCATAGGTGCTTCAGGCAGCCTGATTAATTTTAACTGAATTAAAATATACACTCACAGAGGTGTCATCAATAATTAAAATTCAAATTGCTGCATCTCTTTCAGTTCAGTAAANAAAAAAAAAAAATCCAAAATAGGTAAATAGCGGATTTTCTCAGAAGACAAAATACCTACGTGATAAACACAGATAAGCCTAGAAGTAACATCATAGCCTCTAGGTTACCATAAGAAATGATACCAAGTGCTCCCCATGAATGCTTTCAGATAGGTGTGTACCAGCGCGTACCCAACAACCAAGCAGTTACTCTCAGAATCACACCTTATTTCTCCCTCACTTACAGCAAAGCTGTTCAGAGCTTAAGCACTTACATACCCAAGAAGTAGTTTACAATAGAAATATAAACAGGTGAAAATAAAAGTTGTGAGTTTTTTCTTTTTCAGGTAAGAGAACACCTCAGAAGAACAGTGACTCGAGCCAATTCCCTATTTTTGTTTTGCAGTGTTGGAGTGCAGGGTTTTGGTGAACTGCATTAAAGAGCAGAACTGTGAAAATTTATGGTGGACATAGGCTATGCATGAGGAAACAGGACTTTTTCACAACAGTACACTGAGGTTATAATCAAATTTTATTTTACAAAAGTACAATACTCGTGTAGTAAATTCAAGATATTTATCTAACGTTTATCATAAAATTTTCTGCTTGAGATAAAAAAAATACACACATTTATATATTTTAATGGAATAAATATATATTTTAAAAGAAGAGAGAAAAATTGTTTGGTTAGCAGCAGATATAAAAAACATTTAGATTATAATCCATGATTTCTAACTCATCATGCACACAATGAACAGAAAATGCTGTATGTGGCACGTATCACAGCTGGTCCATCAGTTATCCTTAGACAGATGTGGTTTAACTCTTTGGGGCTCATTACCAATGCATCCTGTGAAGTGTACTTTATTCTAGCTTTTGCTGAGTAAAAATCCCACAAAGCTATTTTATGGCTGAAAGCAACAGTCAGCAAAAACCTTTCTGTTCAGAGAGGAAAGAATTAAGGCTGTGGCACAAATTAATTACAAGGGTGGAAGTTCATCTATACAAAATTCTAATACTAGAAGGTCAACTTATTAAGGGGCCAAGAGGAAAGAAGGCCCCATCAAGCAACTGTGAGCTAGACAAATAAATCAATGCCTATGTATGTTGAAGGATATCTACACAGCAAAGTGTAACATAACTGCCCACAGAAACTAGACAAAATCTGCTATTTTTTCGAATTAATTTAAGGAAGGTCTTACTGACTGTAATCTGTTCCTGTCTACTACAGGGAAATACAGGCAATCTTTCCTCTTCTTTTCCCATATAAAACTGTAAACTGCCATGACTTATTACTGAGTGTTGAATAAGCAGCTAACCTTTAGCCACCTATTTAAGTGTCACTTAAGCTGATATCTTACAATAAATTCAATATCTTTTACTGTTATGTTGTAAAACAGTAACAGAAGATCAAAAAGTCTGCAGTAACATGTAAAGGCAGGTAAAATCACATATCTAATTTGCCCCTCTATAATTAAAATGAGACAACTGTACGTATTTATTCTTCAAATAATATGGAAAAGAGACAGAATCCCTAGAGCACTTGACCTACCAAGCCCACAAAAAAAAAAAAAAAAAGAAAAAAAAAAAGAAAAAAAAAAAGGCAAGACTGTCCCATCCAGTATATTTTCTTGTGTTTTACTCAGATCAACTATAATTACAAAGCAAAGGCATGACTCCAACAGATTTAATGAAATTCTTTCAAAACACTTGAAAATATTTTTTTTAATCCAAAAATGTGATTTTTGTCCTTCCTTTAGAGCTGGTAAGCATTCCACTTGACATTCACATAACCTTTCTTGATGCAGCAATCAGGACTTCCAGGAAAATATCCCATTTTAAGTATCCATCTACTTCAATAAGCAAACACAGCACAAGAAATGACAGTTACTGTAAAACTGCTGTCCTCACAACACCATGAAGTCTGCTTGTTTCTCCTTGTTACCAATACAGATAGAAAGACAGTTTACTTCTAGAAATGCCAAGCTAGAAGCAAAAAAGCCAGTCATGACTCACCTCAATTGTCTTTGCCCATAATGGAGTGCTGGGAAAGTTGTGCTTATAAACTTCATTGGCAAGAGTGTTCACGTCAACAGCAGCAACAACTTCTGCAGACGTGCAGCTTTCTAAAATTTTAAAAAATAATAATAATAAAACTGCAAAACCTGTAGATTCTATTTATTATTCTTGGAAAATGAGTTTGTTCAGCTGAATCACAGTTATGCTCAAAATTAAAAGGGAAATGACAAGACCCAACTCTGCTGTGCTGCCTTTCAAGCTCTAAACGAAGAACAGACCGTGTTACTAATCCTATGGCCAGTACTTCCCTCCTTGGTGTATCCAAAAAGGGAAGCCAAACGTGCACTTCTTAACTTGTGGCTGCAGCCACACAGGCTCCAGGCAGGATGTACCTGACCGCTCTCCACCCGCAGGCAGGCTGTGGTGAGCAGGTTCCTGCGCTACAGGAGCGCAGCCCAGCGCAACGGGCTGAGCCCCACGGGCACTGCCTGTGGCTCTCCTGCCACTGATGGCCTACAGGATGTGCTATTTATTGGTTCTCTGCTCACAGAGAGAAGCAGCATACCTCTCAAATACGCTTGAGGTATGTTACTGTTGAAGTAAAACTTTCAGAAGGTCCCTGGAAAACATTCGTACTCATATTCCCCATAACAACTTGGGCCTCGAACCCAACTGCTGCCTCCTTGGGGTTCAGGGTCCCAAAATACCGAACACCTTGAAGATAGCTCCTGATCTCTGGATATCAAAGTATTTCTGGACACTTAGAGTCATTAATGGAACAGAGGAAAGCACAATAACAAAGCTACTGACAGCTAAGAAGAAAAGTAATGCTTAGTTTGTAGAGTAACAGAATAACGGGTTCTATAGAAGCTATAAACACAAAAAGAACAGTGTTCCAGCCACTGCTCTCCCCTCCTCACTGTTCATTATCATGAACCATAATGCCCTCACTGAGGCTTTTTGTCAGGAGGACAGGCTGTGGTCACTGCTAGACCTGCGGGCAGAGACCAGCGAACGACCAACTTCAGCCCCCAGGAAACCTGCGCCATGGTCCCTCACAAAGCCCCCTCTGAAACACGGGGGATTTAGCAAGGTTCTTGCAAGCTGAAAGAGACAGGGCAAACAGCCACGTGCCCTCAGGTAGTCTCACAACATACTCAAGTGACACATTAACAAGTGACCTTCAAGACATCTTAGGAGTTACTGCTAGCCAGCTAATTATTTACAGTTTGAGAGGATGAAAAACAACTATGTTGTCTCCAGGGGATGCATTTTAATGATGCAGTTGCCACCCACCTACTGTCTTTCACCATTCATGTTTTCAAGGCAATCTCATTCAAATTTAAGACAAAAGAGAAATCTGAGTATTGCAAAGGTTGCAGCAGATGCCTTAACAAAGATCAGCCTATCTGTCCTGTGTTCATTAGTGCAATAAATGGTGAGAAGAGCAAGAGTTTCTGCAAGAAAGTTACAGATGGCCACACACCAAGGGTCTAGATACAAACCATTATTTGCAGCTACTGTGTCGATATTTTGACCATAAACTGTAGCCATAGTTGTTAAGTACAGGTGTATCCACAAGGACAACAGAATACCTGTTCTGTGATCTCAGGTGTGGGCATGTTAACACTGACATCTAGTGTGAACAGAACATCACCTTCGCAGGTCCACTGTCTAAACTGAAAACTGAATTCAAGAACCAATGCCTTCATCCTTCCAAAACAAAGCTGCAGCACCTAAGTAATGGAAACAAATTCCAAGCAGGGTTTAAGAGACTGCTTTCCTCATTTATTCTTTCAGTCTTTAAAGCACATTGTCGTGACAAANAAAACAAAAACAAAACAAAACACCCCCCCCCCCCCAAAAAAAAAAAAAAAAAAAAAAACAGGAATTTCAACTTATTATATAAATTAGCATACAGTTTAAAAATGGCAACTGGAAAGGCAAGCAGTGAGCTTTCCCTTGCAACTCATGATTCAGATGTTCATGCTTTTTACTAACATCAATCCAATCTCTTCCTTCATACACATAAGTAAAAAAGAAATATTGGGGATCTACAAAAGGGAACTTCATCAGCCTGAATGTCTGGAAATACTGATAGAGAGCACAAAGCTAACAGTTTACTGAACCTTCTTGCAATAAAACGTTCAACCTACTAGAGACGTTAACCTGCATGCAAAGTGACAGCAACTTTTCCTGAACAACTCCTTCTGACATCCTCTCTTCCCTTTTCAAGGACCCGATAATTTTTCAAAGCTTCTCCATTTCACTCAATAGCTGTGGCTCACTTGGGAGTTCCAGTTACAGAACAGACTCCCTGTAAAAGCTGATTAAGTGTATTTTTGTGGAAATACCCTGGAAACGCATGAAGGAGCTCGAGCAGACAAGCAGATCTCACACACAAAGCCTAACAAAGGAAAGCTTGTGTAAATTCCACACAACGTGAAAATGAAACTATTTTAAACAACCCTCCTCCTGGAATTTAAATGATTTTGATGTTAAATTGTGAAACTCAATTTTGTTATGACAATTATTCTTATTATTTGAAAATAATTGTAAGATTATATCATAAAAAAGACTGAAAGCAGAGTCTACAAAAACATAACAAACATTGTGTTGAACTGTCCCCACTGACAAAAGGCGCAAAACCAACTCAGAACGATGAAAAAGCCTCTGAACTGCTGACTTGGTAAGATCTTAAATCAGCTCCCCAAAATATACAGCAGAACTTTAATACTGAAACACACATGGCTCTAGACACTTTTTTCCAATCAAGTCAGTACAGTTTTCCAAATACAGGCATCAAGAGAATTACAACTGTGCAGAAAATAATTTAATTTTAGGCAGACTAAAGAAAACACACATTTTCCACGTGATACTAATCAGCTGCTGGAATATTTGATTTGCAGTATTCCTCATCACCACAGCTCTTGAACAAAGACGACGGACATCTGAGAGATGTGTTACAGCCAAACAGAGGCCGCAGGTGATGGGGAAGTCACTGGGGGAGGTGTCACAGCCTCTTTTTAGGCAGAGGAGACCGAAATGCTTTTGGCTGAAATCAGGGGAACTCAAATTTCTATCACCTCTTTAGAAAAGTACTGATTTTGCACTTTGGCCTTCTTGAATATACGTAAGAGAAGCTCTGTAACTTTATTACATTGCCTGCAGGGACAGCAACCAGCCTTTGGGCACCAGGTCTCTGTTGTGTTGCTCACACAATGCTACCCACCTGTATGGAAGGGATGCTGCTGCAACGACTGGAAGGTGTGGTGTTTGAAACAAAGGAAGACAGGATGCCTGGATTAGCTTCTGATTTGGAAAAAACAAACCCAAAGGGTATCATCTTCAAACGCTGAAAATAAAACTTCTGACATTACTGTGTTTCTCCTTTTCCACTGCAGAATCATTGATTCCTTTGTCACATGGTTCTTGCAGACCTTAAAATTAGCATGGATCTGTTTATATTCACCCCTCTACTTCTGCACTAGAGCCATCAATGCAGAGCACACACAACACACGGTGTTACACCAAGGGCAGAGCCCTGCAGATCTCACTATGCTGGAAAATCAGAGCCCAAACAATTATCTATTCTAACAGGTACAAGGAAACAGATGGAAAAGGGGAGATTAGTCACGTTTTGTGTCAGTTCTGTTTCCCTTTAACACAGACAGCACAGATTTCCCTTCTGAGCTGTCAGATCATGGCTTCAATGATTAGGCTGAACCGTCTGTGACTACAGACAACATCATTATCAGTAAACCTGATACCTGCTTCCTGCAGGTTACCTTGCAGCTTTTTTCCACTGCTTTACTTGTAGAGGCTTTGTTCATGTTCAGCCATACGAGCCATGTAAACTTACATTACAGCACAGCCCGCACCATCCCGTGCTAAAAAGGGCTGCCTACATCTGAGAGAGCAATCAACATCAAGACTAATTTAGGCGTTAAAACCTACTCAAATACGCAATGTTTTTGTTCTGCACAGGGCTGAATCTTAGAGCCGCTTGCCAGTGTTGTCTCCTTTTCCCCTCCTCCTGGGACAGCTGTGCAATGTGTGCACACCAGTTCATTATGCTGTGCAATTCACAGAGATTATCAAATAAGCAGAGAAGACAGGCTACAAAAGCCTCTAATTCTTACTCAGAAACTTAAATATAACAGCTGCAGAAGAAAAACTAACTTCATGACTGCAAAATGACAGTATTTTTTTTTTAATTGTCCTTTCACATTTCATGTACAAAGAGTGTTTTCAGAGACCTGGCAGATTACAAATGCTCATAGCAGAGACCTGGAATACATTTTTCATGGGAAAACTGCCTAAATTAACATGCCATTTTAAGTTTGCTGTGGCAGACTGTTTGCTGGATGGAAAGTTGCTAAGGAAATGAACTGTAGCAACAGATTTCCTAAAAATAAAACATTGTATTTTTTCTTTGCAGAAACTCTGCACTTGACATATAGATATATATATATATATATAGCCAAAACATTCATACATGCCCATAAAATATGGCAGGTTTAGACATACACGACTAAACATCAACCTTTGCAAACCTTGCAATGTCTAGAGCACAAGATGGGAAGAAGGAAAGAAATGCATTCACATCTCTTCGCTGTCTCAGTCCTTCAGGACTGTCTGTATGAGGGGACTTGATGACTTCTGACCTTAACCAAGCCCATCTTTCCAAATTTTATCTTCTTCCATTCCTTTGTTGTTAAAATGAAGACGCTGCCATAAAGCATTCAAAGTCTGAAAGCAGGAATCCAGCATATGCTGAATTATCCACAGCTGAAGTATCAGCACAGAGCTAGACGACCTCCAAGATTTTTCTTCTTTGGTTTCGGACTGAAACCTAAGGCCATGAATAGCCCTTCTTCTACTGTTAAAAAGAACTTGGTTCAAATACATAATAATTTCCACAGGTAGAAACAGAGGAAGACTGGGATACAAACTTCCATTAATTTATTTAAATTCAGCTATTTCTTAGTGTAGGTGAGAACAATCTAAAGAACAGTTGTATACTACTTGCTGCCAAATGCATTCTGCTTTAATGACAACTGACAAAACAACAAACATCCTCACCCCGCAAACTCAATAAATACCATCCTAAAATTAAGTTTATAAAAGATCATGGCCAAAAATGACATCCAGGTAAAAAAGGCAGCATCAGATTTCCTGGAAAATACCTGATTACCTGTTGAAAACACTGACAAATACACATAAAAAATAAAGCTGGTCCAGCCCTGCTGAACACAACCGGCCAAAAAACTGGCTGTGTAACACCGCCAGGAACCAGCGCTGAGCAAACCTGCCAGAACTGCAGAACCCCTGCTGCACAACAAGAAGCTCTCCTGGAGTGGCTGCACTACAGCATTCTATGTCCTCTCTCTTCTCTAAGTGAGTCTGTTGTTTTTCTTGGCTGTATACATTCACTAGAAACCACACCAAAAAAATAAAGTATTACACATAACTTTCATCTCTCATGTATCTGACCTGTAAAAGCACTGGCAAAATGGAGGGCTTTCTTTCAAGCTTCATATTTATACCAAAAAAAAAAAAAAAAAGCCTGCTAAATGACATCAAAAATATTGTAGCAGAGACATCTTCAAATAGCATGGTTTCATGAGCACATATGAGCCTAAAACACACCAGAAATCCTATTATTACAACACAAAAAGTGCTTTTGAGGGAACATTCACTCTTCGCTGTTTGATTCCCGCATACAAGCAAACACTGAGATCCCCCTTGACTTTACATTCTTCCTCTATAAACTAAGAAAACTGAATCCAGATGTATAAAAGACTTAAAAAGGAAAAACAGCACAAGAGGTCAAAACTCTGTAGCAGTGTTCCTGAAGGCATTTCAATTCATCAAAACCAGTGTCATACAATAGCCTGACATTAAATACAGAACTCAGTGCAAATTGCATAGAACCCTTTTTACTCCGTTGCCTGTTGGCATTAAGTAGATTTAAAATAAGATTGTCATCCTACTGGAAAGGAATGTGTGCTTAATTTCTTCACTCTCCAAACCACACAAGACACAGAAATTACTGTATGTTCCCAAGCCTTCCTGCACAGATTAACCATCCCCTGCGGCATCATTCAGTTAGCGTATCTTTTGGATATAAGTTTACATTATTCTGATAATCTTCTAAGGCAGCATTCCCAACATCCCCATTCTTTAAGCATTTTGTTGTGTTGCAAATGATGTTTTCTTAGCTGGAGATGGATGGCCACAGGATATCCCACCTGGCATTACAATTCATTAGTTACTGCAGAACACCACCAAACAACAGCGCCAGACAAGGCTGAGTGAAGGGCAGGGTGCAGGCCAAGTTTCAGGAATCAGTCCACTTGCTGTGGAAATGTGGAAAATGTCTACAACACACAGATAGTTCCCCACCGCTTTAAGAACCAACACTGCTAGAAAAGCGTTACCATTACAGCTGAGCGCTCTCTTTTCATTCCACAACAACTCCAGAACCTACAATTCCACACAAGAATATATTTTGCTTTTAATATCCAAAGGGTGTGTCTGGAAATAAGGAAAGTGCATTACTACAACAGGTGGAGAGGATCATTTACAGTAACAACATAGGTACCCATTTTGGTATGCTGTGTATTTTCACATATTGTTCATATATAAAACATACATAAACATCCAAGCAAAACTACAGTAGGAAAATGCTGCACTGGTAACTGCATATGCTTTAAGTGAATGTATGATGCTAAGTGGATTCTGCCCTAAGCACAATGTTTTAGTATTACACAGCTCACTAGAAAGAAGAACACAGTAAGGTGAGTTTTCACTTGGTGTTCTTATGAAAATGCTCTCTGCTGTATAATGTAGCAGAAGGGCGTAAGTATCTGAAGGATTATAGTTGCAATTAAAATTATTACAGTGATTGTTGGAAATGATACAGATTTGCACTGAAACCTGTACTTAGAACAGTAACAAAGCCCAGGATGCTTTACAAAGGAGATCGATAGCCCGAGCTCAACCTTTTCTTTGGGGAAGACAAGTCACAGAGAGCCTGCAGGACATGGTGAAGGTCACACAGCCCGTAGTTTTAATAACTCATAAAAGTCAGCTCCAGGTTTCCTTATACCAGATCAAAAACTCACATAGGCACATATCTATTCTGTATTCAATTTTCATATTTAGGAAATGTCGTTCTAACCTCATGCAATTGGGCTTACAGCAAATTATGTATGTATAAACTGTTGACTCAACTACGTGTTGTGAAGAGACGTAGTCTACCTGCACACCTATAGGATACCCTGGCTAATTTGACTCAGTACCACCCTGTGCGCCTGCATGACCCCAGTCCCACTTGCAGGAGGGGTGCATCAGCAGAACACAGCCCACGCTCGTGTCCGTAACATCGCCGCCCTCCTTAGCCCAGGCACTGGGGCCAAGGCAGGCCTACGGATCCCTAAGCCCACCCCGGTGCGCTCCAGCAGGCCATGAGCGTCACGGGGCCCTGCCCAGCTTACAGCCACAGACCGCAGACACTCAAACCAAACCCCGGCTACCGCCCCCCTTACATCTCACCCCGTCCCCCTCCCTCCTCAACGCCCACCCCACTGCCACAGTGCCACTTCCCGGCCCTTGAGTCGGGAAGGTGGGACGAAGAGACGGGGGCTGCCTCCCACCCCAAAGCCTCCCCTTCACGTGGTGCTTGTGCAAGACGGCGGGGCGGTGACACGCACGGGCCGGGAAGGGGCTGGGGGGCCATCTTAGCCCCTCGCAGCCCCTCCGGGGCCGGGGTCGCATCGAGAAGATGGCGGCCTCACAGGAAGGCGAGGGGCCCGGGGCGGG
>VXAV01000140.1:750760-763746 GCA_013399715.1 Alectura lathami | reverse complement strand
GGGGGGGAATCTAAACATGTTTTTCTAATCATTTCTTAGGTTAATCATACTTTTCTGGAGCCTCCTAGAAACCTGTCAAAAATAAGGTGGATTCTGGGAATATTTATTTTTCCTTAGTATCTGCCTCATACAGCCTGTCATAGCAAACCCCACCTCTTGTCTTCGGGTGGAGGAATAATTTTTAGCTGAAAGTGGAGGGCAGACAAGAAAGAGATCTGGAGCCTTTCGACACACTTCTCCAGAATACGGAGATCAGCAGCTGTGGAAAGCAGTAAAGTCAGAAACACTATTCAAAGTAAGAATATTAGTACTTGGCAGCTTCTTTTGAAAGAGTTCTGTCATTCCCTGTGTATCTTCATCCTCAGTCTGGGGCTGTTGCTTTATCTGTCAGCCATGGAAGTCAGCATGTGACTAAGAAAAGAAGTCCAAGGTCTACTTTGACAATTTCTGAAAGGAAGCGCAGCAGCTGGGGTAGAGGAGAGCAGTGCACGTTACAAGAAGTAGTGAGATAGGTATCCTGCACAGGCAGAGTATGGAGAACTGAGGAGGCTGAATCACATGGCATGACCAAACAGTGAATATGCTGGCTGAAGAAAACAGTTGTGGGACAAAGATGGTGAGGAAGACTCTGAAGAAGAGGACTCAGGATGACGAAGGTGGCAGTGATGAATCTGTTGTCGACTAAGAAGGTAAACTTCAGTGGGAGCCCTTTAAAATACAGATGCAAGGTGAAGGTAAAGAAAAATGCAGCTTTTAGACTACTGAAATTAGTAAAGCTGATGAATGATTTTTAGCTCCTTGTATTAATAATTCAACAATCTATACACATCACAGCAAAGCTAGATATTGTAATGAGAGCTGTAGGCAGCCAGGAGCAGTTCATCTATTCGGAGCTGCCCAGTATCTGGAGCAGTTAAAGCTACAGAGGAGCAGTATTTCCTGAAATCCATAGTTGAGCCCTGTTTTTCCCTCTTCCTTTCCCTGACTCCAAAGTATTCCTGCCATTAACATATTGAGAAGGTAGAGTCTGGTGGAGAAAGTGGATATGCCTTTGCCATGCTGGTGGTAGTGGAACATTCCCTACTCAGGGGAAATTCTCTGCATACCTCCTCTACCAAGCATCCTCTGTGTAGTAAAATAGAGAATCTGATGGACACGCATCCGCTCTGGCAACAAGGAAATTCATAAACTAGGCTGAGATTTTATTGGCTTGATCTTGCAAAGAATGGGAAACACCCAAAAATTTCCCTTGTGCTCATTTTTAAACAACTGCCAGCAATCAGTTTTATAATTCTCTATAACTGTATCTGCTCTGGCTTGGTTGTCCTTGTTAATTGATCGCTATGGAAAAGACCAAAATCACAACAGGGAATCTGGAAAGTTACTTTTAGTGTTCTTCCCTTTATAAATGTAAAGCCAGTATAATAACTATAATCTTCTGATCAGACTTTTCATAATAGAATTTAAGGTATGCTGTTTATTTCAGAAACTGGGACAATGGCTGAGAAGTACCAAGATCAGCAGTCACTCATACCTTTCTTGCAGAAAGTGAATGATTCCACAGAGGGAGTGCACCCTGTGAAAGTGATTGTAGTTAACTTAGAAAAACTTGATAACACATGGTGCCACCACCACGAGACAGGCTAAATGGTTGCTCACTGTGAAATTTCCCAAATGGATCTCTCTAACTTACTGAAATTAGGGCATTGTGACAGCTTCTTCTTCACTTTGTACATAAAGAGTGAGCAGGATTCCTGTAAATCAGTCAATATTTGATTTGATTAATAGAGGAGATTAATAACAGGGTTCAAGTCCAATGTCCACCTCTGGGTCTATTCTACTCTCAGCAAAGGCATGTGTAAAGTTCTTTTAGAAGAAGTTTGTTCTACGACCCTGCTGATTTTGGCTTTCTGATCAGGGATTTCAGATTCTGCAGCTCTGAAGTCCTAACGTGTTTTAGGACACAGGTGTTGTCTGTTTCATATATCAGTTATACCTCAACAATGTAACTGGCTTTAACTTAAAATTTGTAGGCTTTTATTAAAAAAAAAAAAAAAAAAAAAAGATGTATTCTAAATGAGTACATCGATAGAACTATGATAAAGCACTGATGTAGCTTCTATTTTTTTGACTCAGGTCTATTTATGGTGAAATATATTTTAAGTAAACTGATCATTTAAAGACATTTTTAAAGCCATTGACATCAGCATATGATATCAGCATTTTCACTGAGACAGCTTTTGAAAATTCCTGCATCCTAGCAACTAGCAGTGTCAGTTTAGAAGTTTCGGAAGTTTGCCCACATCTCTGGTGGTTGGTATGATACAGGTAATCATGTTAGATCTGAAACTGTTGTCCTGGTAACCAGTAAACACATCCAGTGAAATAGATGCATGTGGTAAGAGGAACATGCAAGCAAAACCACTGCAATATTTTCTGTTCTTGCAATGCTTTAGAATTGTTAAAATGTTGCTGTTACTAATGCTGCAAAATAATATTATAGAAACATTCAAAAAACAGTGTCTTGAGATTCTGTATTTCACTGTATTGGCAACTGAAAGGTAAAACGACAAACTGTGACAGGGCCATGCAGACTCTTGTCTCAAAGAGAAGAGATTTTCACTGTCATGTCTATGCAGTTCACACCAGCAACAAAGCCACACACAACATTTTAGAGGCATCTCAGGCCTTCTGGAGTGACAACTGCAAAAGTCAACTCTTCTCCCGCAGCTCCCCCCTGCCCTCCCACCTGCAGGGAGCAGTGACTAACAGGCCAGCAAGGCATCTGCAAGCAGAAGGTTGCCAGTCTGCAGCGTGTGTCATGGGGTTTTACTGATGCCAAAATGCTGTAGCAGGAGGAATTACTTCAAGTTTCTTTTGAATGTAATCTCTCACTGTAAGGCGTAGTGGAAGCTAGTAGATCTGTACTATGAAGTGTTTATGAGCATTTTCTTTATATGCATAATGAAGAGAAAACAAGAAAAATCTCTCTGCCGACGTGCCAGATGTTTAAAAGTGCATTTGCAGTCATCATCCAAAGCTGCAGTACAAGCACATATTGTAGTTGATGGCTGAACAACAAGCAAGGCTGCTTGTGTCCGAATGCTTGGTATAACCTACTAAATACCTAAATGAGGATCAGAAAAGTATACAGACCTCTCAGCTGTCTAGAAGAGAGGCTCATGTTCTGGGTCAGAAATCACTGTGGCTAGGAAGGAATGTTAGGCATGTCATACCCTTGCAATGCAATCGCCAAACTGAAGTGTCTAGCATAAGTTACTGTTTCTGTAACCATTGGCCCAGTGTGTTACTCATACTGGAAACCTTTTGCAGTTTATTGAAATTGAGCTGTGCTGGATGTAATATTTCAGGAGGGACTGTATCAGACTTGTTTCTGATGTAGTGATTCTCAGTAAAGTTAGCTTCAGCCACCAACGTGGTGTCTCTAGGAACCCCCATAGGCTGAGCCAGTATGGCCAATCAAGCCTACAGTTTTCATTTATAATCCCACACATCTGCAAGACTAGAAATGAAACCCACATCAGACTAGGTTTGTTAGCCTCTCCCAAGCCGCTTCTGAGAACTCTGTACAGGGGAAATTTATATAACTGAAATTACTTAGAAGTGTCATCAAACACAAATATTTTAAAATGTATTAATATCTACATTACAGGATTTTATTTTCAGGTTCTGGAGATATGCATGTACCCTGTAGGGAATAAGGAATAAAAAAGACACTGCTTCTCTAATGAATTCTTTACTTTTCTGGTTGAAATAAATATAAATAAACCTGGCCTGTTTGTTATGTTTGGCCTGCAGCGGTAACCTTGGCTGGATGAGAGGCTTTATGTCAACATGGTGCTGTTGACTTTCTTGTTGTACTTACACATTCCAGCACTCGACCAAAAATATGGGATAAAAAAAGGCCAGTAAGCAATATATATATATATCTATATATATATCTTTATATATATAGATATATATATCTTTGCTGGACTGAACAAAACAGACTCTGAGCTCTACCAGGCCTGCTGCAGTCAGCCAAAAGATTCCTGCTGGGTGAATGCGTTTGGGTCAGACCCCTGCTGGGTGACAGCGGGCACAGGGCCAGGTGTTGGTGAGGGGGGCTCACTTCAGTCACCCCCTCGGGATGAGCTCATGGTGGGGGAGATCCCAGCTCACTTGCAGGGCAGGGGGAGGTGGCAGCAGCGCGTCCGCTGCTCTCTCAGAGGATGAGGGAAGAGAGACAGAGGAGTGCAGATGGCAGGCCTGGATGTGCTTCTTACCTTTTGCTTACAGCAGGAGTTTTAATCTCCACATCCCCATATGGTGCGCATAGTATTTAGCATACAGAGCGACAAACGGAGAAAGACTTGTAGCTGTACATCATGCCTGTGGTCACAAACCCATCTCGTAACACCTAAAGCTTCCGTATACCACAGCCTTGTCTGTTTTAGAGCTCTCCCCCTGCCCCAGCTTCATTTTTCCATTCAGCCCCATGTGATGGGTTTGATCTGTGACTAAGCCTGTAGCTGGCACAGGAAATGAGCTGCTCACCATGGCAGTAGGATTTCAGTAGCAGGGTGTTTCCTCCGGAGAGGAAGAAAATCTTTCATGCAGCCGCAGCAGAGCTGTAACTACGGACTTACCGAGTTGTCTTGAAACCACAAGTGTGCACAGCGAGAACTACAAAACCTGCCCAAGAAGCTGAACACTCGGTGCCTCAGCAGCACTGAGGTGTCCTTCCACCCTGGTCACGTTACTGGCATTTTGGAAATGAGTTACTTTAAAGCTAGCTTAAAGCTATTTATTGCTTGTAACTGCAATGACTGCAGTGTAAATATTCTCTTTCTCATTACATCTGTGTCTACAAATGTCTGTCAAACATACCAATAGACTACAGCTTAACAGCTGGGACATAGCTTTATTCTACCAAAAAGTCTCTTAGAAAATAGACTATGGAAAAAACAGGTTTGAAGATGTTGTGAGATTGTATAAAGGTGAAGTGAAATTAAGGATAATTTTAAAAGTTATTCCAGCTACAATAGAAAAGTGTCACTTTTGGCTGCTAGGTTTCTGGATCCCTTTTTCTAATGCCTCAACCAAGAACAAAAAGCTTTGGGTTTCCCTAAAGTTGAAACAAACCTTTTTCAGAAGAAGGGCTATGAATTTAAAATGTTAATTTTGCTGAGACAGTCTGGAGACAGCAGCCCAAATAAGCCTAACCTAAATGGAACAAGAAAGTCTAAAATAGCTCTTTCTAAAGTTCTTTCTCTTCTTGCACAAGACATATGCCAGTATGGATTGGCAGAGTCAATATTGAGCTGTAGGAAGCTGGGCTGATTTAAGACTCCAGCAAACATGTTTCACATAATTCATAAGAGAAGTACAATGGGATATTGTTGGAATTGTCTATCAAGGACCCTGCACAGCAGCTGAAGTCCCTGAAGGATGACTTCATTGCAGTAACGGTGCCAAGTCACACACAGCACTCGTCTCCTATAGTATAGGAAGCAGTTGTTCGAAAGTCAGAAAAGTCATTAATTAATCTACTCTGTACAATAAATCCCTTTGCCAGTACCAGTCCAAGCATCACGTATATTGCAGTGCAGTAGTGCTGTTGAGAGTTCATTTACAGGATATATCTCAGGATTCCTCTTGATACCACAGAAACTGATTGTTTTTGGAGTACTGGTGGCCAGTGGCGTTATTACCATGTTCTGAGTAATCCGTTCCTCGGTCTTCAGAAGAGCCTGTCACCCGACCTGTATGTTTTATTACCTAGAAGGCTCCTTCATTACGCAGGGAGTTATTTCATCCTGCTGTGCTTTGGACTTAGGCTGTAGGCTTGGTAACCTTGTTGCAGAGCTTATGGGAAATGTCTACCCCATGTAAAATAAGCAGCCACAAACACTGACAAAAGTCTAGGAGTTAACACAAAATGAACCTACAAAGCAAAATAGTTGCTAGGTCCTTCCTCCAGTCATCCTACACAGGCATAATCTCTGTCCTGCTCTATGACCATATGCAAGAGCCAAATTATCAAGAAAACTTCAGTTAGATTTGAGTTTATGTTTGTATGGGAAGCAGGACACATTTACACCTGAAAAAACATGGACTCCCCCACTCTCCTGGATACTTTCTCTTTTCCTTCTCTAGCCATATGCACCATCTGCTTTACATATGTTTAATATATTTTCTACTCCAGTCTCCATAGCCCACAATATTTTTTGCATACTATCAACTTAGATTTGTATCATCTTCCCTCCTCAACTCCAGTCAGACAGAGTATATTTATGTATGAAAATTAGACACAGAGCTGGCACGTAAAAGCAATGCTGCTTAGAAACTCAGTCTTCTCAGTATTGGGGTGTGTAAGCCACGTCCTCTTCCCTTCTGTAAGAAATAACTAATCCCAGAGTGGCTAACACAATGTACAGTCAGTTTATGAGGCCCATTGGAACCCAGGATTTGGCACAAGAACTTGGACTGAGGAATCCAGTAAAAACTTGGCGCTCAGCTAGTACTGTTCTGCTTGTCCTGGGCATCTCAAAGGAAGAATTGAACAATTGCTACATGTAATTAATAATTCCATTGCTGTGTCCTGCCCCTTCCTCAGAAAGAACATCATCATTTCCTGGTATATCATGGCAAGAAAACATTATGCTATTTATGCTTTGTGTAAGTGATGGAGCTGAGAGAGAGAGAGAAGAATGAAATCACTGCCCAGATTTAATTGTTGTGGGTTTGGTTTGTTTTTGGCAAGAAGAGTCCTTTAAGCAGTTTGCTTTGAAAAAGCTTGGCCAAAAAGAAGTAGTAAATGTGTAACTGACAGGGTTAGTTAATGGCACACTAGAATCACTTCTTTCAGCTTTTACCAGAAGAGAGAATGGATGGATGAATGGATGGATGACTCATCTTTGAAAAGGTTTGCAGTCTCAAAATTTAAAACAGCAAATTTGTGTGTATGTCTTTCCATTGTAAAGTGACAAATAAATGTTCACCCATGCTGTTGAATTCTACCTGTGCCAACAGCTGACTGCAGGGATAACAACTGAGCAGCTATCTTGATGTTCAGGACAGCAAAGTCAGCAGTGTGGCAACGGACAGAAAGAAGCCCCATTCTACCATATTTGACAAAGATTCTACTGAAAGCTTGAACTGACTATAAATTAAAATCCTTTACTGAAGTTAAAAAAAAAAATTTAAAAGGCTTTATAAAGAGTCCATCATGATCCTTGAGTAATTGCTTGGAAAAAAATAATGTCTGTATAGTCATCAAAATGCACTCTTAAATTTTTTACAGTGATACTGAAATAAAATAAGGTATTCTAGAAAAATGATCTTCACACAAATATTTACAACAGTCCTTTATTCCATTTGTGAGGTTCACTCAGAATAAAAAGCAGTTATAATTAGAACTGCATAAAGAATTTACAATATTTGGCATCAGGTAGTGCTGAAAGAATTTTTCCATGTCCCTTCCACAGCTAGGCAAGCTGTGCACCATAGGAGAATAGTCAGTAGACATTAGTTGTATCAAATCAAAGAGTTTGAGGCGAGAAGACACGTTACTAGGTGTAAGGCGGGATGACAAGAGTGGTCCTTCAGCAAAACATTGCTTTTCTTGTCAGCACTCTGTAGCTCCTCTAGTTTTGTGTCAGTCCTCAAGGGCGAGCCATGAAGAAAGAGCAACAATAACGATCTCTTCCTATATTTTCTCCTGGATGTCTCAATGTTTCTTCAAGCTCTAGAAGCATAAAGAAAAATGGATTTTTTCTCCTCAAGCTTTCTTTTATGTGTTCCTGTACATTACCTGTACAAGTATTCAACACATGCCCCAGTATTTATTGAATCTTTTTACTTTTTTCATTGCAGGATTATGGGGTAATCTCTTTCGGCTAAAAGCCACTTCATTTCCTACATCTTCTCTTGCCCCCACTTTCCCCATCTCACTATGCTGTAATTTAACCACAGTGCAGAATTCATTATCATATCCCTTATTTTTCCACTCAGTCCATGCAATTTGAGAACTGACATCTTTCTGGTACTGAATTTGATGCCTTTTCCTCCCTCTCAAAAATTGGAAGATATGGGCCCTGATTATACCATGTTTGTTTACTCTGACGTCTTCCTCAGTCTTTGATTTCTGTTGCCCTTCGCATCGCCATCATTTCTCAACTGTGCACTTTGTTTTCTTTTGTACATGCATCTACATGGCCATCCAAATACCCACTTGCTTATTCATACCACAATAAATCTCTTCTAAAAATCCAGTTTCTCAAGTAAAAAGGACTTTCAAGTCCATAAAAGTTAATTGGGTCAAAACAACAGTATCACCACTCTCATTTGCAGCCTACTCTAGGGAACCTGCTTTAGCAGGGGGTTGGAGTAGATGACCTCCAGAGGTCCCTTCCAGCTCCTACGGTTCTGTGATTCTGTGATCCATATTTAAAATCCTCATGCACCTGTCTTGTTCTTTTTCACTGTAAATGAGAGAGTTTTGCCTGATTCGTTTTTGGCAAAATGCAAGCAACATGAAACAATGAAGGCAAATGACTGAAATTTCAAATTACCAATTTTGGTCACCCAAATCAAGACTGAGGCACTTGGCATGTTCTGGAAGTTAGTTCTGCATAAAGAGTTTCAGGTTGAGCATCAAGCCTTAAAGCATGCCGTGCCCCTTGCCAGTTTGGAACATCTTGGCCTTTATGTCCCAGTCATTGCTAAAGATACTGCTGAGAGTCACCAGTTAGTAGCTGTTAAATGCAGTGAGTCAGAGTCTGCAGATTGTCTTTTTATTTATTTATTTATTTATTTTTAAGAAATGGATGTTGCATTAATTGCTATACCTATGGAAGAGCATGCTAGAACTGTGCGTGCTGTTTGAGACAACCTCAGGACTTGGGCAGAGGGCTGTACTGGCTTTGAAAATGACTACCTGATTTGGTAAAAGAGGGGCCAAAGGACACAGAAAATACCCTGTTCTGGCAACTAGAAACCATAATAGAGGGGAACTTTATGCAGGACAGTAATAACATCATGCTGCTGAGTGGCGTAAGTCATACTCAGAACACTTCCCTAGTGATGAAAGACGTGCCAGTCTCATAGAGCTCATCTTACATTAAAACACAATACTGCAGAGAGACGTGGTTAGTTTTGAGTGTATATAACCTAGTCATTTCCTTGAAAACATCAGTGGCTACTCACAGATGTTTTGTAACAATGGCAACGACCATAGGCAACACAATTTTAAAAATACATTTTGTAAAAGAATTTTCGATTTATTTCTTAAGACCATAATCTGTTAAAGAAGTTACTCAGAAAGGGAGGCTTAAATGCCAGAACACTTAGGTACTAGCCTAGCGGCATTCAAAAACCCAAATCAGCTTCTCTCAGGCAGCGTGTAGGCAGAAGTGTTCTCTGTGTTGAGAGCAAACAGGTTTCTCTGGGCTTGGAGGAGTTCCCCTTAACTTGCTCGTCCAAAATGCTGCAGGGAGGCTGCAGGGAGCACCGTCCTTCCTTGGGCCCCCACTACACCCCACTCCCAGAGAGAGGGAGGGCCCCAGCTGAACATTTACAACCAGAATTTGCACCCATTTATTTGGAAATGGGAACCTAGGACCTTCCTGCTTTCAAAACCAGAAAAGCCTGAGCCTCCTCAAACCACAGCTGAAGGAGGAAGTGCTCTTTTCCACTAGAAGTTACAGCATTCACTCAGGTAGCAGGCCACACACTTGCTGTGTCTGAGCATTATGGAGATTCCCTATTCAGTTGCTGCAGGACATTAACACTTCCATATCCTCCCGTTAGAGCAAGTCCCTCTGCATGGAGTGTGTTCAATATTCATGGGACCAGAAGAATGTGAAGGAATGCCTCTGTAGCCCAATGCCTTCCAGTCCCTGCTCCCAACAGGATTTAAGGTTGCTTTATGGAACCAACAACAAAAGGGACTGCATTTGCACAGGAGGATGTTTTTGCTGGATATTTTACATTTACAGGTCATTATATACCTCCTGGAAAAAAATGAGCGTTTCATACTTCTGAAAGTTCTGCATGAGAACTTTCTACACTTTTAAAAGTGTAGAAGTCCGGTTAATGACATGGTTCAAATCTGTTTAGTCAAGGTCTACAATAATAGGAAAGCACATTCAGTAGCTGGGCTAAATTTCTCTACTTTCTTGCTGTTTAAATCAAATAGCAAATTAAAAAATAAAATAAAATAAAATAAAATAAAATAAAATAAAATAAAATAAAATAAAATAAAATAAAATAAAGCACCTCTCTGCACACCCATTTCCCTGTTACTGAAAGTTACACAACAATCCCATACTTTTTGGTACACTTATAGGACCTGATTGTGTACTTCATTCTTGGCTGTGAACCAAAACATCAATTCTCTGGCAAAACCCCCACAATGCCAAAACAAACTTAGCAGCATGAACCAAAAGGCTCGCGAGAAGAATACTGATTTCTTTCATAAAGAATGCCGTTGGCTTACCTCTGACCTACCTCTTGCTGAACCAGCAGCTGGCCTGGCTGAGCACTGAATTGCAAATGAAGGCAACGCAATGAAGAATGCAGGTGATCTCTCACTGACAGACCGGTTTAGGAACAATCTTGATGTGGGGTTTAGTGAAGCTGTCAGGTGGGTGTCCTTCGTACAAGAGGTGGCCAAGATCCGGACCAGCCAGGGCCTCTGAGAGTCCCATTGCACTTTCCTTAAAATTAGGCTGATTGCTGTTGTTTCATTTCAGTTCAAACAAGTACACTCTCCATGAGAAATACTGCGGAGATCTTTCTGCATTCAAGAGGCCAATTCTTGTTCCCCTTTGGGTCTGGGATGCAAATATGGGTGACGTTTATTGCAGCTGTACAAGAAACTTCCTCCATTTCTGCACCTGTGTAAGTGCCAACCAGCAAAAGGCACTCTGAGGATAATTGTAATCCTGACTACCGAATATCCTACCATTTTTAGGAAAATTTCACAGTGAGAAATAGCAATGAGGCAGGTGGCCAAGAGTACATATGGCAGCATTGACATGAACATATGGAAATTACATGGGAAACAAGAAGGAAGTAGGTCATATTTATTTACCAGAACAAACACCTCCCTGAGTTCTGGGGGCAAAGCATTCCCTGAGTGAAGGATGGCAGTTGCATGTGTCTGCCATAAAGGTTTTGTGGAGTTCAAGCTGTGGTCCATTAAGAGGAACAGACTGAGCAGAGTGCACCTTCAAAAATGCAGCAATCTGTGACAACTGTCAGCGCTGCTGAGCATGGCATCTTTCCTCTGGGAGGCTGTTGCTGCGTTACTTTTTGCCTGCTCACACAAGGAGTGATTACTTCTGTGCCAGGACTCACAAAAGCTTACAGCTCACACTCAATGGCTTAAATTAAGAGCTCTCAGAGGGCACAGCTGGCCTGGGGCCCACGGCACGAAGCGAGCTGTGGGCAGGGCGTGCCGCGGGCGCTTCGGTAGCTCAGCCCCATCGGCTTCGTGTTCTCTGCTGAGCTTCATGAAGGAAATTACAACCTCAGGGACCTACATTTAGACACAAGCTGCATTCCTTTACTTCTTGTTGCCATCAGAACCAAACTACAGCACAGAAAAAACACAGTCAACCATAAAGCAAACAAAAATCTCCCACCACATCCTTCACAAAATATGTGGGCTCCAGTTCTTCCTCATAAGGTACAATACGTGAAGTGCAATAGCTGCCTTCACTGTGAATTGGGGCACAAACATTACCTCACTCCCTGCCCACTGCTAGTGCTCAGGTTTATCAGAAGTTCCAGTGAAGATTATTGCTTCTGCAGGACTGCAAGTTAAAAAGAATTAAAAATCGATGTTCATCTTACATCCCACAAGTGCTGGAAGAATACATTACAGATAACATCTCAACATTGTGTCAGTCACTTTCTATAGCAAGGAGGCAAACTGTGCCACTGATCAGATGTGTCGGAGCAGGTTTGTCCCCTAGAGAACACGCCTTGTGCTTTGGTCAGCCAAGCTGTTATGTTCTCTGAGTTACAGGGATTCCACCATCTCCCTTACACGACTTCTGCATTCATGCTGAAAATGATCTCGGGTAGTTCTTTTACCGCTACTTAGTTTTTCCCTGTCGAATTTTATGCCATTGCTATTGCCCTGTGCTACTTACATCTCCCTTTTCTTCCCCTGGCAGCCCCACTTTGTCAGGGAATTGTTGTAGAAACACTGAGATTTTTGAAGATCTTTGGGGATCACACCTAGCAAGTAGTTATCGTTTTAGGAGATGCTTTCCTGAGACTGTTTGTGTGCCTACTGAAATTAAAAGCTAAATTCTATTAAAAAGCCTTGGTTAAAAGCAAGCTCAATTAGAAGGATTGTGTCCAAGAGCAGGGCAGAGCCCCGGCTGCAGCTCTTTCAGCGCTGTGCCGCCCACCCGCACCGCACGCAGCTCCTGCCAGGGGCCGACCCACTGCACGGCAGAGACGGAGCCGAGCCTCAGCTGCCCGCGGGACGCTCGCCCAGCTGCGGGGAGAGCACACTGAGCCCGGACGCGTCGCGTCCTCAGCACAGGAGCAGAGGCTGAGGTTGCTGCTATGGGAGACAGTTAATGACCAAAAGCACCGACGTTGCGTTTTTCTGCCTGTTTGCTTGGACGTTGCAGCCCTTTGTGAGTAGTTAGCGTCTCTCTTCCCTGATGTTAGCGTTTTTCACAAAGCTAAGAAAGAAGAAAATGGGCTCTCAAAGTCGCACAGACGCGTGTACGCATACAGCACAGGCTTTGGCATTGTTTCACGCACTCATCCCGTGCCCAGAGCACTGCCGGCAGCGGAGCACCGCAGCTCATCCCACCCTCGCAATCACTGCGCTGACTGCTGGAGGGGCGCGGGGCCAGCCGCGGAACTTGCGGCCGCTCCCCCCCAGGCCCCACCACCCCTCCCTCGACGCTCCCCCAGCGCCTTTGTGCCCGCACCGCCACCGCCGGGCCCCCTCC
>VXAV01000140.1:733601-750694 GCA_013399715.1 Alectura lathami | reverse complement strand
CGGGCCGGGGCCGCCGCCCTTCTTCGCCCGCCGCGCTCCGAGTCCCGGCTCCGCTCCCGGATTACAAAGCTCGCTCCTTTCCGCTCCGCGCAGCCATGAGCATCAGCATCAGCAGTAAGAACTCCTCGTACCGCCGCATGTTCGGCGGGGGCAGCCGCCCCAGCGCCGGCACCCGCTACATCACCTCCAGCAGCCGCTACTCGCTGGGCAGCTCGCTGCGGCCCAGCAGCGCCCGCTACGTGTCCGCCTCGCCCGGCGGCACGTTCGCCACCAAGACGGCGTCGGTGCGGCTGCGGAGCAGCATGCCGCCCATGCGGGTGCACGACGCCGTGGACTTCTCCCTGGCGGACGCCATCAACACGGAGTTCAAGGCGAACCGCACCAACGAGAAGGCAGAGCTGCAGGAGCTCAACGACCGCTTTGCCAACTACATCGACAAGGTGCGCTTCCTGGAGCAGCAGAACAAGATCCTGCTGGCCGAGCTGGAGCAGCTCAAGGGCAAGGGCACGTCCCGCCTGGGCGACCTGTACGAGGAGGAGATGCGGGAGCTGCGGCGGCAGGTGGACCAGCTGACCAACGACAAGGCCCGCGTCGAGGTGGAGCGCGACAACCTGGCCGACGACATCATGCGGCTGCGGGAGAAGTGAGTGCNGCTGGGGGCGGGAGGGCCCGAACCCCCCCTCACCCGTGTCTCGCTGCTTCCAGGTTGCAGGAGGAGATGCTGCAGCGGGAGGAGGCGGAGACCACCCTGCAGTCCTTCAGACAGGTCGGTGGGGCCGCTCCGCAGAGGGGCTGGGCTGCGTGCGGGAGGGCGGCCCGGGGCGGGTGGATGGGGCCCGAGGGCTTTGCTCAGCGCGCACAAAGGGTTTCCGTCGGTTCTCACGCCAAAGCCCCTTGTTGTCTTTAGGGGGCTGCCGCAGTCTGGGGGGAGGGCGCGGCTATTGTCCTGCTTGATCCGAGTCTCGCCAGTTTCACAAAAGCGCTCCGACGTGGAATCGCTTTCTGATCCGCTAACAGTGAAAGGGAGCCATCTGTGCGCTTGGCTGAAGGGTATTAGCGGTTTCTATGGGATTCACCGAGGAATGCAGATACAGGCATTATGGCAAGTGTGGTGGCAGCAGATTGAAATAATAGATCCCTTTGTGTCGGAGGGGAGGGTGCAGTGGGCTGCATTCTTACTAAATGTGTAATGATGTGGGCATATTTCTAGGGGAAAGTGTCTGTCTTGTCTATGGCTGAGGTTTTTCACAACACAGAGCTCCTCTTAAACGAATCGCATCAGCCTGTGCTCCCAGAAAGCAGTCCCAAATTTAAAGTATTGTGTGTTAGTGGTGCTTGTTGACTGGGGGCAGGCAGCTGGTTCCTTGGGGTAAGCAGTCAGTCTGTACCCTTCTGATGTGGGTGGCAAATGCAGAATGTAATCCCCTGTAAGTGAAGATGTTAACATCGGAAACAGGCTACACTGGAGTTAAGTCTCTGTAGGACACTGATGTTATCCACATAAACTAAAACTTCTGTGACTGCCAGAACCAACTGTGCAGTCTGCAAAAAGTTGTAAGCTCAGGTTTTGATTTGTGCAAAAACAGCTTTCAGCTTGGATGAGGCGTTGTTTGGACTAGCAGATATTTAGGAATGTGCCTTCTCAAAACAAGATAACTTCCCTAAAGCTGCTGGTGTGAAGCAGCATTGCTAGCACTCCTCCTGGCTGGAAGTGACTGCGGACAGCTGGGCACAGGCTGCCTTGGTCCCAAAGCTCTTCACAGACAATAGTAGATGTCACCGTTCAGGAAGTCATCATTTGATTTCCAGTATTTCCCTGGGCAGGGCTTTTGTGGTCTGTGAATGAGAGCAGGTGTCTTCTGAGATAGTGTGGAAACTGAGACACGTACTCTTGTTTGGTCGGGGAACTGAGTGTCTGTAAAGCATTCTGGGGACTGAAACAGCAGTTCAAGATGCTGCAGCTGCTGGGCGACAAGGGCTGAGCCAACTTAAAGGAGTGTGGAGTCAATGCAGAAGCATTTCCCTTCTTATTTTAAGTTCCTTGAGTTCAGTGAAAAGATCCTTTGACTTAAGGCTGACTTAATCTTGCATATGTATTTGGTGCTTTTCAAGGCATGTCTGCCTCTCTCTCAAACCGACTAAAGGCTGTGCAGGTTCCAGGCTATGAAATGAGCTCATCTGTGCACAGCCCCCATGCATTGTCCACTTCTCTGTGCCGTAGCGAGGCTGTTCAGAGGCTCAGCCTCCAGCTGGTCTGTGGGTGCAGTGCAGCCAGGGCTGCACCTGTTCAGCCTCTGAGGTGCTGCGTAGGTACAAGAACCCCACATCATTGTCTGGGGGAACGCGGTATAAATCCACCTGTGACATAAATAGTACATGCTAGCAAGTATGATTTGAATAAGAGTCATACCCAGACTTTATTAACTGAGAAGTACAGAGCTGTAGTTTGTCTTCGAACAAGAGATGTGTACAACTTTTCTCATATGCTGCAGGCTGTACTGTGTAAAATAAACTTAGAGATTCAGTGACTTCTTTGTGGAACCGAAGAGGCATCATAACTGGTGAGAAGGTTATTTACTGCAGCTTTGTCAGGTACCCTGGCAGCAAGAAACAGCTCTGAGCCTATGGCAAGGCTGCCAGGTCAACTCCTGGCTGATGAGGTTCTGAAATAAACGAGGTTATTCAACCTCCTATGTGGCTGGCTTAAAAGAATTTCTTAGGATAAAAATCAATACATAGCCCAGTTACTCACATGCATGACTTAAACCTTGTTTGCTCAGGCTATAAATAGCTTGTTCGTTTACATGCCTCTATACATCTAGGAAACAAGGAGTGCAGAGTGAGTGCGCCTAACTTAATGAAGATGCATATAGTGAAATACACATTTGAATAAGCCTTCAGTTCAAGATGCTTTCTGTTTATTATAAGCTGCTAAAAATTCTGGAGCTTTTCAGTTCTGGAAAAATAAAAACAGACTTCAGTGTTCAGACCTCTGTTAAATCCACTGGAAAGTCTTTGGACATCTTCCTAGTCATGTAAACATGTTAGGTCATAGTTGTGTAATTTCCTTCCAGAATGATCTTCAAGTTTTTTGGGAGGAGAACAAATGAATTAAGGATTTTTTCCTCTGGACTGGAAAATAGAGTCAAGATGAGCTGTGGGTGCGCAACTGGAGTTGATAGGAAACTTACTTCATAACACATAAGAGGGGCATTCTGCTGGATAAAGAGCACAGCAGAATTCTTCTGGTGCAAAAACTTAACCTCTGAGTAGGAGCAATCCAAGGAATGGCTTTCCAACAGTCTAAAGAAAATTGTTCCTATTTCAAAGGTGCCATAATAGTGAGCACTGCTGCTTAAGAACGCTTATGTTCTGGACAAATCCAGAATGGCTTTAAAGCAAGTTGTGAAAACGTGATGCTTATGTTAATACCGTAGGAACATAAGCATGCAACAAGAATGAAAGGATCGATCTTCCCCTTTACAGATGAGTTGCTCTACTTGCACCTTTAAAATGCAAGGAGTGGTTAGCCTTCAGCTGTTTTTTGAACAGCTTCAAGCTGCTCCCATGTAACATTCATGTTATATCTTCTGTTGTGCCTTAAATGAATTTTTGCTGTTGATTAAGACTATCTCTGTCCAGCAAAAGGTGGAGTCTTTGCCAGCTAATGTGAGGGTGTAGGCAGCGATGACTGACTCTGTTTGCATTTATGCTGATGCCTTTTTCTCAAGGGACATCTGTCAAACTGCTGGGGGAGCAACAGTCTAGTTCTTATACCTCTCTGGCTTTAACAGCACACTTTTAAGCTGTGCACCCAAGGGGCTCTGTGGATGGTTACATAGGAGATGGACAAGAAATTAAGCCATAGGCATGTGAGTATATGGGATGTGCTTAAGCCCCACTGGAAAAGGAGGAAGTCTCCAAATGTACGGGATTTATACCCACTGTGAGCTGCGTGCTGTTGGTCATGGTCAGCAACGCCTTAGCAAAGCTGACATCGTCGTATGCTGTATAGCTCCCAAAACTTATAAAGCTGCATGTAAAGATCGCTGAGGCTAGGGCAGGAGGTGGCAGAAAGATGAGCGTTTCCTCGTAGGTCTTTGTTTCTTTGTCTTGCCAAACAGCTCGGGTGTTGCACAAGCCTGTGTGCTGCTGAACTTGCTGTAGAAGACTTCACTGCCCAGCAGGTCTATAAGATTGCTAACTGGTCTTTTCTCTCTGGTCAGGATGTTGACAATGCCTCTCTGGCACGTCTTGATCTTGAGCGCAAAGTGGAATCCCTGCAAGAAGAGATTGTCTTCTTGAAGAAGCTTCATGATGAGGTAAGCTGAGCAACGAGGTCTGTGACTGGGTGCTGTCAGTCAAGTGAGCAAGTAAACTCTGCACTGATTCTGGGTGCTAACCTGTGTATGTTCTGTGTATTGTAATTTATTAACACTGAACGTCCACTTCTCTCTAAGGAAATCCGAGAACTGCAGGCCCAACTGCAGGAACAGCACATCCAAATTGATATGGATGTTTCTAAGCCTGATCTTACTGCTGCCCTGCGTGATGTTCGCCAGCAGTACGAAAGTGTTGCTGCTAAGAACCTTCAGGAAGCTGAAGAGTGGTACAAGTCTAAAGTAAGTAAACTCTGTTGTAGGATTGTTCTGATGTAGCAGGCACTCAAATTAGCTTTAGGTAGCAGCTTTGCTCTGGCACTCGGTGTTCCCTCTGTACTGGATGCTAGCACAGCCATGAAACAGGATAGTTGTTAAACTCCTGGTCTGGGAAGAGTACAGCTGGAAAAAATCAATTTCCCACAAGCACAGCATCAAACTAATGGGCTCATCTCTTGTGCTTTCCTATTCTTGTAGTTGGAGACAGCTGTTGATGATATACTGAAGGAAGGAATGAATAAATGGGTGAAAAGATCAGAAACATATCAGATAGGAATGGAAAGTCTTTTTAAGTGTAATGTTCATATTAAAATGCTTCAGGTGTTAGGATTTCCTTGTAGTGGCTTCAGTTGCCTCCAGATCCTGTGTCCCGAAGTAGTGTTACACCATTTCTGTTGAAGTCTTGTGCTAACCAGACTGGGGCTTTCCACAGTTTGCAGATCTCTCCGAAGCTGCTAACAGGAACAACGATGCCCTGCGCCAGGCCAAGCAAGAAGCTAATGAATACCGCAGACAGATTCAGTCTCTCACCTGCGAAGTTGATGCCCTTAAAGGAAGCGTAAGTAGAAGACAGCAGTTGTTGGGACATTCTTCTTGCTGCAGCTTTAAGCACTGGGCTGTAGCTGAGTGGGTAGATATGACTGCAGCCCATCCAGCACAGCAGCGTACCAGTGCTTCCTGAAAAAGGTGCTGTGGGCTCCATTTGTCTGCATGTACTAGTGTACTGGTGAGACTGGTATACTGAACTAGTCTGTGTTAAGGTGTAAGCAACACAAAATGAGCTACACAAAGCCCGAGAGAGCAGTGGAAAAGTGCAAGTCTTTCTATTTCTAGAATCTGATCACCTGAAAGGCTGACATAAAATGGATTGAACTGTGTGTAGTACACCTACAAATCCCCTCACCAGATACTGGCTGCATGCTGGCTTGCAGTGGTTGTGTTGAGCTTACTGTGTGTGGTAGAATAAATGTGGCACCCCTCTGGTCAGGCAGCAGAATAACACCCCTTGACTTTGCAAGGGGAGGATAAGGAGATGATGAATGTGGGACATGTCTGGGCACTATCAGAAAGGAAAGTGTCACCCTATTTCCCTTTTTGGAAGCTCTAATGGCCTTGAGAGTAGGGAAGAGTGGCTGAACTGCAGCGGCACTTGACTTTATTCTCTTCCAGAATGAATCCCTGGAGCGCCAGATGCGTGAAATGGAGGAGAACTTTGCTGTTGAAGCTGCTAACTACCAAGACACTATTGGCCGCCTGCAGGATGAGATTCAGAACATGAAGGAAGAAATGGCTCGCCATCTTCGTGAGTACCAGGACCTGCTGAATGTAAAGATGGCTCTTGATATCGAGATTGCCACCTACAGGAAACTGCTGGAGGGAGAAGAGAGCAGGTAAAAATCATGTGCAGACTCTTTTCCAAATAGGAATTGCTAGACGATATTCTGTACTGCTGTCTGACTTTGTTTCCTCTCCTCCTCCAGGATTAACATGCCTATTCCAACTTTTGCCTCTTTGAACCTGAGAGGTAAGCTGTTTCACTTAGTTCAGCACAGGCAGCTGTTTTTCTCTTGTAAAAGTGTCCTGGGTAGTTCTTTTTACTCTGTTATTTGAACTGGTGTAAATGCAGTCGTGTATGAAAGTTATTGTTAGAAACTACAGTATTTCAAATTACTACAATTCAAATGGGAATAGGTACTTTGTTCCTGGGCACAGGCATTATTAAATGTCAGAACATAGCAAGTAGCTGTTGTAGACTTCTGCTGAAGGTGCTTTAAGAGGAATAGAAGAAAGTAAGGAAGATTGGTTATCATTTGAAGAGGAGAGGATCTCTTCATATGAGGTCCTAAATTCCAATTAAATTGGGATTCTGAAAGTAGATACTATAATTGCTCCTTTCCAAGGAAGCACTTCATCTAGACTATTGGTAACAATGCATTTCCTTCTGCAGAAACCAACATTGAGTCTCAGCCAATGGTTGACACTCACTCAAAGAGGACACTGTTAATTAAGACCGTGGAAACTAGAGATGGACAGGTTGGTAACTTTTGGTTTTATTTCTATCTCAGCTGGTTACTTTGTACAGTGCTGTAATTTTGACTTCTGATCAGTGCAGCCTGTATGTGGTAGGCAGTGTCTGGCAGTCCAAGCTGCATGGCTGAACCTGCAGAGGTAGCAAATGTACTTCCATGGAACAGACCACAAAACTGATCTGAGAATAACTTGAGTGTCTGACAGCTCTCCATAAAGAAGACTTTTAAGTTCAGTTGAGTTGGCAAGTTCTCAGAAGACTTGTCCCATAACTTGAGAAAAATGTTGCAGTAAACAGAAGTACTTATTACGGCCAAGATACTGTTTTCAGACTAACTCAAAGTTGAAATGGTTTCTGCACACCATTAACCAGCTACACTTTCATAAGTGAATGCTGATGTCTATTTGTTCACTTCTGTGCTGCTATTTGTTCCAATTCCAACTCTTAACAAGAAGTGTCTTAAGCTTAATGCAAGTGTCTGTTTTTCAACAGGTTATTAATGAAACTTCCCAGCATCACGATGACTTGGAGTAAAGCTGAAGTGAAGATGCAGACTTAATGCAGGAGAAATTCTTACCAGCAAGGTTTTAAAAAGTCCATGTCTTAAAGGAAGAAACAGCTTTCAAGTGCCTTTCTGCAGTTTTTCCATGAGCGCAAGATTATTATGCTAGGAAATAGGTCTTAGATCTTGCAAACTGACTCTCCCTGAAGGATTAGAGTTTACAATGGAGTCTAGTTTACAAATAGCAATATCTTGTGCTGCAATACTGTTTTTAAGTATCTGAATTCAATAAAACTGCTTTTTCCAGCACAGTATGAGCAACCTGTCGCTACTTCAATAAATCTTTGGAAAATGGCTCTTGATGTGTTCTAATTTAACTTCTTGACTTTCTGCAAAGCCATAACTTAATGCTGGAATTACTATACGGTTGACAACTCCAGTACTGGTTGTGTGGAATGTTATTTTCAGATGAACTAGATAAACTGTCTTCCCATTTACTGCTTAGGTTTTGGAACCAATTAAAATGGACTATAACTGGCAGATGCATAATGTATTGATATTTCTTATCAGTTGAATAAAATGTTACTTCAAGCTAACAAATTAATCTTGCATTCATACTAGTTATCCAGTTAACAGAAGCTAAAAATGCTCAAAGTACTTTGGAACTAGGCTCTATAAAGTGTAGTAGATAAGTGAGAAACGTAGTTCATGCAAGCCCTTATCTGAGACAGCACGTTTGCAAAGCTAACAGCTGACTTGATGCATTGACTTCATTTTCCAGGAAAGATTAGTTCCCAAAGTCTGTATTACAGAAGCTGAGATGGAGACTTCGCCTGGAGTGTTGCTTTAGAGGTATCTGAAGGGTAAACAAGGTAAACAACTTTCCCTAGCTGTGACTTGGTGTCATCACTTAAACCCCTCTTTAAAAAAAGAGGAGAGCCACATTGTTTTGTCTTCTCTACTGAATACCAGCCCCAATGTAGCAGAATGGGGAAAACTCCTGTGTACCCTGACATATGCCCCTGAGAGTCACAAGTGAAAAGTTAAAGTCCTCTGTGAGTGTTTACTAGAGAAAATTTCTTCTCTTTTAGAGAACAAAACACTTTTCAATGTAATACAGCCAAAACAAGCTTCTGTTCTGCATTGCTCCTTCTGTAAATCCTCCCTTCTGTCAGCATTCAGTCAGATCCCATTTTCCTGGGATGAGTAGATGAGGACTGGAATTATTAACTAAGCATGAACTGCATTCCTTGTTTATTCAAGGTAAAGGTGGTCGTAGTTCAGTGTTGTGCAGACACCTCCAAAAACATGTGTGAACTGATCTGTGTGAAGGATTACCCAAGCAAAAACAAAACCATGCAATTTTTTCATCAAAATCAGTTATTTGTCTTAGAGCATCACTAAGCAGATGCAGTGTGAGGGTTGGTGTGAGGGGACAGTAAGAGTTCCACCATTTTTGTCATTTTCTGCAGCACCCAGTGGGGGGATCTGCAGTAACCAGTACTAAAGGGGGAGTTAGGCAGTGACTGGGGTATGTTGAAATGTTTTACAATTAGGGATGCTAGTGTCCTGCTGGCAAGGGATGGGTGCTGAGGTATGACTGGAGCGTACAACTTCGAGCCTCCTGGGGAGAAGTGCTGAAGCTGTTCTTGGCAATAGGAAAACGTTTTTGAAAGAAGGTGTGGTGATGCTGACCCTACCCTACTGTGCTCTAGTAAGCATTCACAGAGGTGCCTGGGATAAGTCCTGTGGCTGCTCCTGTGTTTGTTCTGGGGCCTCTTCAGTGCAAAAGGGCCGAAGTGACACTCAGGAGAATGCCTGGGCCTATGCCTCAGCCACCGCTTGCACTGAAGGGGAACAGTCTGGTGAAAAGGATATTGTCATTAAAAAGTGGAAGAGCAAACCCAGCATCTTTCATGCTGTGGAGGTTACAGACACCAGGCCTTCTGCAAGATAACACTGTCTGGAATGCTAAAGAAGCACAAATGAGCTTTCATGTGAGATGCCTTTTGTGATAGTGGTGGCTCTGGGCAGGTACAACAGCTAATTGCGAGTGCTTAACAGACACGGTGGCTACAACCCTCAAGTACACCAGTGCCATGAGGTCCTTACATCCTGCCTGTGGCAGCTCTGGGCACTGAGGAGCCCATTTCTGCTGAAGCTCTAGGGGAGCACTGGGCAGTGGCACCCAGCAGTGTGTGGGCAGGAGGAGCTGGCTCTGCCTTGGGACAGTGGGGAGTGTGGATGGCATTGGGCAGGAACCTGCAGCAGAGTGGGTTCTGAAACGCACGCACTGCCAGAGGCTTTCTCCCTCTGCCACCAGCTACCCGGCTCAGTGCTTTCTGTTGCCTTTATTTCTCAACCAACTAGATAAAAGAAGTGACTGTATCAAGCCCGACAGTGAAGCAGAGGAGTTATTCCTGGCTCCTTTGTGTTCAGGGTTACTCACAGCACAGAGAAATATGCAATAAAGCTTTCAATCCAGGAAATAAATAGGAAAGTAAATAAAAATAAGACCTAGTTGCCAAGGGGATAGGAAGACTGCAGGAAGCTATTCCTGCAGTGCATGTGAGTGTTCTCACAGCAAAAAGGAGAGCTGGTGATGGCTGTGTCAACTTCTGTTTGATCTGAGCAAGCCGGGCTTACGCTCATATATAACCACCCTAAGTGCCTCAGTGCTGAGCCAGCAGCTAGCCTCAGACCTGTGCTTCACATCCCAAAAGCTGATGGCAGTGCAGCAGGGTCGCCATGGCTGCAGGTTGTGCACAGACCCTGTGATGAGACCCAGGACGCTGCTCCCATCGGCTGAGCAGCAGCACGGACAGGCTGATTTTCCTCCCTTGCTGAGAAGGTGTCGCGAATGAAAGTCACCAGGTCACTTTGTGAAAAGCAGCAGCAGCTACTGCTGAAGGCAGCGTTTTTTTGGGGGGGTAAATGTTGATTTCTAACAAGAATTTCTGACACCGTGTCCTTTCCAGTTAACCTAGGCAGAACTGATTTTGCCTGTCACTTCTGCCACATTGTGAAACCTTACACAGTGTCTAACTCCAAATGTGTGAGCTGTGCCCAGTAAATAATATTAATCCTCTTGATAATCTCAAGCCTTCACATTTAGTTTATTTTGCTTCATGTGACCAGGATCTATCTTCCTCTTCCTCTTCCCTTCTCTTCATGCAAAATATGGAAACTGTTAGCAGAGTCCCCATTCCAGGCCTGTGGGAATATGTAGCTAATGCATGAAAGCATGGTAGAAAGCTGTTGAGGAGAGTGGCATGGTGGTGTACTGTCAGCTGCATTGCTGTGCCTCCCCCTACTCTGGGGCCAACCCATGGCACCAAGCTGCCAGGCAGCTGGGTTCCTCAAAGACACAAAAGCACCTAAGGAACTGAGGAAGCCTGGAGAAAGCTGATGTCCCTGTCATAGGGGTGTTGATGGCTGTCACCAAGGACCTGTGCCATATGAAGACCACATCCTGCCAGGGCACACCCAGCGCTGGGAGGGTCCTGCTCCTGGCCAGGGCTTGCACATCTGGGGTTGCTTCTGCCAGCTGGTGGGAAGGGACGTGCCCAGGGCATATGGATTCCCACATCTAGAGAGGATGAGCAGCTAAGTGGTTGCATGAAGCATCTCAGTGGTGCCCTAATGGCAGGCAAATATCAGAAATTTTAATTGCAAATCAATATTCAAGAGAAGGGAAGGGAAGCCTAGATATAATTGAAACTTTTAAAGTCCTTTGCATATAAAGAACTGCTTTAACAGACATTTGCTTGAGTGTAGTCATGCATGAAGAACTAGGAAGTGCCAAAAATAAAATTACATTTTCAATCTTCATTTCGCCCCTTTGTGCTTGTGCAGAATGCTACAGATTTCAACTGCAAATTCATGGACCTTGTCTCATATAGTGCACATAACAGCAACTCAGCAAACGCTGAAGTGAGTGTTCACAAACCCCCTGAGGTGGGGTATTATACATGGGACTGTGAGGAAAAATCACAGAGCTCAGAAGTGTAAGCTAACCCCAGGGCTCTGGTGAGGTCAGCACTATATGCTTTAAAAGCACTTACTGACTTCAGATCCAGGTACTTTCAGCATCTGGATCTCAGATCAAGTTCACAAAATGAAGATCATACCTTCAGGGGTACCAATGCAAAGCGCGGTTCAAGTGAAATTGCCAGCCTCAGATAGTAATGCTACAGTACAAGAAGAAACAAAATCCAGCTCTCCAACGTGGTGTAGAGCTACCTCAGCTGTGGAGACCTTCTCTGTCTATAACACATTGCATTGCTCATGCCACGCTTCCCTTCAGTCGCAATATGGGAAGCGATGCTCTTGCTCACAGCTCACCACAACCCAGCCTTAGGCCTTCCCTAGGGTCCCGGCTACTTCATGAAGTACTCACAGGTGAAAGTTGCTTTTGGGCTTTAATCTGCAGCAACCAAATTCATTGTTTCAGAAAAGGGCAAGTCCGTAGGAGCCCAATCTCTGTACAATGGCGAATAATAGTTTCCGTAGGAACTCCTCAGCCTGACATTTTCTGCCCAGTTCTTTTTCAGAGACGTATTGCAGCTGTCTCCTTGTGGTGGGTTACGTGAACTGCAAGGGGATGACAGCCTGTGGAAGCATTTCTTCTGTCTGTAGGGCACTGTACAGGATGGCACAGCCACAAATGGAAGTGATGTGATTCTGAAGATGTCTCAGATTTGACAGACACCAAATCAAATAACTTGCAGGATGGAGAATTGTGGGGGATTGACTCCAGCCAGCAGCCAAGCACCCACACAGCTGCTTTCTCCCTCGCCCCCAGGGGGAGAAAATAGGAAGAACAAAAGTGAGGGAAGTCATGGGCTGAGATAAAGATAGCCAAATCTGTGAAGGAAAGAGGGGAAAAAATATGAGCAAAGCAAAGGAAGTCGTACAGCACCCCCCACAGACAGGCCGATGCCAAGTCAGTCTCTGTACCGTCTCTTGGCATTGGAGACTTGTACCAGTCTCTAATGGGCAGCTTGGAAGCCCAAACCCCTTATTCTTCTCTCTTTATCACTTGTAATTGTTGGGTATGATGACCTACAGTATGGAATATCCTTTTGGCCCATTTGGCTCAGCTGTTGTAGCTGTGCCCCTCCCAACATTTTACCCCCCAAGTTTTCTCTTTTCCTGGCTGAACAGTCCCAGCTACCTCGGCTTCTTCTTGTGTGCCAGATGCTTCAAGGCTTTCTCTGTCTTTGTGGCCCTCAGCTGGACTTGCTTTGGTATGTCCATATCTCTTTTGTCCTGGGGAGCCCAAAACTGGACACGGCAATGCAGGTGAGTCTCACCTGGGCTGAAAAGAAGCGACCGTTGTCCTCAGAAAGCATAGCTTCACTGTTGCTTTACACGGAGTGGTCATGAAAAGGGTCCGTAGTCAGTGGCAACCTGGCAGAGGGGAGGGTAAGTAAAGACCAGAGCTCTAATTTGTGAACAGCCATAAAGGGTCAGACCAACTACCCAGCTAGTCTGCTAGAGTGCTTTCTGAGGAAACACAGAATAAGAAACAGGGCCCCAATCCAACAGGGCCATAAGAAACAGGGCCCCAGCCCCTGGAATATCCTTCATTTTCCGGCAAACAAGTTCAGGAAGTTTTTAAGCCAATGGCTTCATCCAGATCTTGATGAACTTGTCTGATCTAGGAACCCTAAAAATACTCATCACTGTTCTTGTGTTAGTCCTGCTACAATCTGTTTAAAACAAAGTGACTAGGACAACGAGCAATCTTCAAGACACATGCATTGGAGCAACAGAGTGACATAATGGGAACTCCTGCTTTGTGCTCAGTTACTTTCAAAGTAAGTAAAAATATCGCATGTAGAGTTTGATCATTGCTCAGTACTCGGCTGACATTTTCAGAAAGTTATCCACAGTGACCTGAAGATCTACCTAAGGACTAACAGCTATTTCAGAATGCTAGCTACACGGGGTTATTTTTTCCTCATACTTTGCAGTCATTGACATTAAATTTACATCCACTCTTTGATCGCTGTCAGCTGACTGTGATATCTTTCTGCAACTTTGAATCTGGCATTAATACAGACTGTGCTTAATAATTTGTAAGAATTGAAAGATTTGTCAGCTTAATATTTGTTCTTTGCTAGGTCACTGAGGAATATATTGAATGGTGAAGTCCAATGTGCAAGTACTTGTGGGTGCATAACGACGACTTCTCTCCACAGTGAAGGCTGTCTGTTATTACTGTCTCGTTTCTTACTTCCTGAATAAATCAGAGAAGATCTTCCCTTTGTATTCCTTGGGAATCCACAGTGATCGTTTTTCAAAAGCTTCTGGCAAAATCTTCCATTTGTCTCACTTTTCCCACAAGGGATCATCAAGTCCAACTCCCGACTCCGCACAGGACCAAGCAAAACCCAAACCCTGTGTCTGAGAGCGGTGTCCAAACGCTCCTTGAGCTCCGGCAGCTTGGGATTGTGCCCACTGCCCAGGGGAGCCTGTGCCATGCCCACCAACATTTTTCTGACCCCCCAGCCTGACCCTTCCCTGACACAGCTCCTTGCCATTCCCTTGGGTCCTGTTGCTGTCCACAAAGAGCAGAGATCAGTGCCTGCCCCTCCGCTCCCTGGGAGGGAGCTGTAGGCCGCCATGAGGCCTCCCCTCAGCCTCCTCTGCTCCGGGCTGAACAAACCAAGGGACCTCAGCCGCTCCTTACACGTCTTACCCTCCAGACTCTTCCCCACCTTCGTAGCCCTCCTTTGAATGCTCTCTAATAGCTTTATGTCCTGATATTGTGGCATCCAAACCTGCACCCAGTGCTCGAGGTGAGGCTGCAATGTGCAGAGCAGAGCAAGACAATCCTCACCCTTGCCCGGCTGGCGGAGCTGGGCCTGATGCACCCCAGGGCACAGCTGGTCTGTGGGGCTGCTAGGGCACACTGACTCGTATTCAACTTGCTGTCAGCCAGAAGCCCCCAGATCCCTTTCCGTGGGGCTGCTCTTGAGCCCCTCGTCCCCCAGTCTGTACATGTATCTAGGGTTGCGCTGTCCCAGGTGCAAAATCCAGTAATTGCCCTTGTTAAACTTCATGCAGTTGCTGATTGCCCGGCCCTCTAATTTGTCAAGATCCCTCTGTAAGACCTCTTTGCCTTCAAAGGAGTCAACAGCTCCTCCCAAAGCTTGTAAAATCTTATAGACCTTTCTACCAGATTCATGAGGCATGACTTCCTCAGGAAAAAATGCATGTGGAATCCTACCCAGTGTAGTTGCTTTTAGAGTTTCTTCTGATTTTATGAAGTAAAGATGTTAGATTTATTGCTCTATAGATTTCAGCATTGCCCTGGGGCCTTTTTTAGAGTCTGAAGTTGTACTGGCCATTGACTATTCCTCTGATACTGGATGCATTGCAACGAGCAATTAGCACTTTCATGTTGAGGCACTTCAGACCCATCTGATGGTTGCCAACCTGTATTTCTCTTACCTGTCAATGTATTGATTGATTCCAAAACCACTTCAATTTGAGATTGTTCTTCATCTGTCACAGGGGGCTCTGTGACCTTGTTCTTAACGAGCTGTATTCATGCAATATTTTTCCTATGGCATTATCTTTGTTGAGTAATCCTTCTGCCTCTTCATTGCCTCATTTGAAGCTCCACAGAATTTCTGGCAGGCATTATGTTTTGGATGTGTGTGAAAGTGTTCTTTACTAGAAACTTGCCTCTTGAGCTGGTATTTGATCCATCTCACTGGAGATTCGCTTTTCATTTGCCAGAATTCTCTGATTTTCTCATTTGAACATGAATTTCGTCAACCTCTCACTGTCTTTCTTAATTGAGCTGGTTTTTTTTGTTGGTTTTTTTTTTTTTTTTTTTTTTTAAGAACGTTTTCTGCAAGATAAGAGGCAGTGTTCAGTGTTTAATGGTATCTCAAAAAGTCTGTGGCTTTTGTGGCTTATCAACTTTCAATGTTTTAGTTTGTACTTTTTTTTTTTTTTTTTAAACCTGTGCTAACATTTGAGGAAAGCTCCCTTTTGATGTTCAGGTTGATTGAAGTGGACTTCCAGGGCATTATTCCCTCCTGGTTTGATATTAAATATCAGTATATTCAACTGCTATATCCTCTTTACCATTAACCTCTTCATTTTCCACACAGGTATAAATTACACATCCCTCTTTCCTTTACAAGGTATATTCTTAGAATTTCTCTCCTTTTATCCATAAGTATCTAGCCACCTCTTGCTCCATGTGGTGCAGCACCTATGTACCTAATTGAACTCTGAGCAACTGCTTTGAACTTCATTCATTTATTTTAGACATGAAAAAGTGTTGTCAGATGAAAGTGTTTAAAATCTTTTCCCCAGATTTGTTAGATGGACTAACAAAACACAGAGCCTCAATCCAAACACCTTATCTTAAGCTGTGAGGGAAGGGATATCAGGGCATTGGTGCTCATAAACTTCAACAAAGCAAAATGCAAGGTCTTGCAGCTGGGTCGCAGCAACCCCTGCTATCGATACAAGCTGGGGGACACAAGGATTGAACAGAGCCCTGCCAAAAGGGACTTGGGGGTACTGGTGGCTGACAAGCTGGACATGAGCCAGCAGTGTGCTCTGACAGTCCAGAAAGCCAACCGCATCCTGGGCTGCATCCAAAGAAGTGTGGCCAGCAGGGCAAGGGAGGTGATCCTGCCCCTCTGCTCTGCTCCGCGCTGGTGAGACCCCGTCTGGAGTTCTGCGTCCAGATGTGGAGTCCTCAGTGCAGGAGGGACATGGACCTGTTGGAGCGTGTCCAGAGGAGGGCCACAAAACTGATCCGAGGGATGGAACACCTCCGTGTGAGGACAGACTGGGAGAGTTGGGGCTGTTCAGCCTGGAGAAGAGAAGGCTCCGGGGAGACCTGATAGCGGCCTTCCAGTATCTGAAGGGGGGCTACAAGAAAGAAGGGGACAGACTCTTTAGCAGGGCTTGTTGTGATAGGACTAGGGGAAATGGTTTCAAATTGAGAAAGGGGAGATTCAGACTAGATATAAGGAAAACGTTTTTTACAGTAAGAGTGGTGAAGCACTGGCACAGGTTGCCCAGAGAGGTGGTGGATGCCCCATTCCTGGAGACCTTCGAGGTCAGGCTGGACAGGGCTCTGAGCAACCTGATCCAGCTGTAGATGTCCCTGTTCACTGCAGGGGAGTTGGATTAGATGGCCTTTAAATGTTCCTTCCAGCTTGGATGATTCAGTGTTTCGTTGCAGGCACTCCCCTTCAGGGCTGTCATGGCAGGGCCTCACCCACCAGAGACTGTCCCACCTCCCCAGCCACCTGGTGCTCAGCTCACTGAGGGGAACTCTGGCTTTGTGCGAGTGCGGGGCCTGGCCAAGATCCTTGCTTACACCTTTTCTGGTTGGTATCACCAGTGCCAGGTGAGCAGCACCTGAGTCAAGTGTACTACTGAGTCAGAGTGACCTAGCACAAGTCCATAGATTAGCCTCTCTGCCTGGCATACTCCTGAAGGACTGGGCAATAATGTCCCCGACTGCATAGTTACAGGCCCTCCATACACTGTACGAAGATTTCATTTCTAGTCCTCTCACAGGTGGGTCTCTACAGGAGGCTGCATTGCTTTGGAGGTACCGGTGAAGTGGACCACGTGAAGGTGGTGACTTTGGAGTATGGCCTGGCACATCTCAGCTCCTCATGCTGCTGACGTACACTGCAGAGACAGTGAGAAGCATTGTGCTTCCTACAGCAACGAGGCAGTGTGTCTGTAACTCAGTCTGCATCACTTTGCCCAGTAACTGCAAGACTCCCCTTAGCTACTCCAAAAACATCACAGACATCTGCAGACTGAACAGTACTCAACAGTAATATGGTAGCTTCAGAATATGCACTAACTGCAGTCCAAATAGAGAATATAAGGCTATATCTGGAGACCA
>VXAV01000140.1:713931-733583 GCA_013399715.1 Alectura lathami | reverse complement strand
CAGAAGGGAAACATTTATAGTGCTACTGCTAGAAAGCATCTGACTTTAACTCCTAGACTGAACACAAAGAGAAAGCTATAGTAGATATTTTTCTCTAGTGGAACATGAGAGGTTGAGGAATGAAGTCAGACTTCAGAGGGAGGTGAGTAACACCTCCACCTGATATTCCACGTCAACAGCCTCCAGTCTGAGAGATGCACTCTACTACTTTGCAGTTTGAGGTATGTTGACATTAAGGGGAGGTATTATGTGGGTAAAAGCCTACATGAATAAATTCTGCAGGGTTTGTTTGCCTGTGGCCTGACCTGAGCCCGCTGGAGCTGTTAAGGGGGTGAGAAGGAGACAGCAGCAATCTGAGCAGGGGAAGCAGAAGTGCCTCAGGACCTTGAAAAGACGGATTGGTATAGGCTTGCATATGAAAGGCTTAGAAGACCACTATTTTATATTAAGTTTATGCATGAGACAAAGCAAAACACTTGGCTGGCCTTCCAGCTTTTTTTCAATTTCCTTTCCATGTACACAAAGCAATTTCAAGCAGAGGATTTGGTTTTCAGTGCTCAAATATTATTTCCGTTCATCCAAGAAACCCTTCCCCAAATGCACCATCTATCACCAGGGACCTGCTCCACACTCCAAATGCTTTTTTCATGTAATAAATACTTGACATTTAGAAAAATCGCTTCTAAATTTACAGAGTGCCATGCTCACAGTTTGAGATTACCCTCTAAACACCCTGAAGTACCAGGCGCATAAATAAATATCTTTGCAAATAGATTCTAATTTATTAGTTCTGCAAGTGTATTTTCATTTCTTGGAGATGGATGATGACTACAGCAAGCAAGAAAGAAAGAAACAGCTCTGGTTTAAATGAAATAGTAAGAAACTGCAGGAGAAAGGCTGATCAAAAATGTTAAATTCTCTCTTTGTTCTTTTGAGTTGTTTTCTGTCTTTGTAATTCGAGTTTCATAATAATGGCACTATGCATCAAGACCATTCTGCTGCGCTTTATGTCATGGTCCAAACATAGATCAAGTTGTGAAAGAGAGCAAGAAATAACTGCAGTTTTAAGAGAGAAGGAAAGCCGTCTGTCTGCAGTTTATGTGTAGTCTCCATCATATAGATCTTAGATGAATCTCGAGATGTATTTTCCTCCAAGAAGAGCAAGCATCACTTCTCCCATTTTGAAGAGGGAATAATATGGGACAAAGTGTTTGGCCATAGAGAAGTCAAGAGACTGTTTATTGCTATCACTGGATGGAGATTAAAACCAAAAGATCCTTATGAAGGCATCCTTCCCTCTGAACTGCAAAGTCATGTCTCATTTCCAGAAGTGTGTATGGAAAGGAAAGAGAGAAAAGATTCCTGATGATCACAAACTGGTTAGCATCCCATCTCACCAAAAGGCCTGCAGATGGTGCCTGTGTTGCAGAGGCTGGAGCATTGAAGCAGTTAGTGGTGTCATGCAAGGATATGCCCTTAATCAATGAGCAAGATGATCTTTTCATCAAGAAGTTAAACCTCCTGTTCTAGCTGTCTGTCTGTTGTCAGTGGAGGCACATCAGCACCATGGTGGATGGGACAAAGAGTCTCCTCTTCAGCACAGGTTGAGCCTCAGTGACCAAAAATAGAGTGACCAGGATCCTTGAGGCCATGAGCTGAGGGCCTCCAGCTCAGGAACTGCCTTTGTTTAGCCCTGTAGAGGAGTAGTGTGCTGCTTTTTCTGGTAAATGTTAGATGAAGCCGTGTGGTACAGATCGAGGATGGAGGTCCTTGTTAGCACAGAATCATGCTTTTGCTGCTGCCCACCTCTTTCTCTGAGCATAGATAACCAGATTCAAGGAATATGCCATCAAACAAACTTCACGACACCGTCTTCATTAATGCTGCGTTACACTGAGAACAGGCACCCACCTACCTCTGGTTTTGTTCTCTGGGGAAGATCTAGCTCACGGCTCCCAAAGCCCCCCAGGCTCAGTTAGTTTATGTCTTGCCAATGAAGGCATTCATCTGAAGGAGTGACAATCCCTATGGGAAAGCAGTTTTACTTGCAGGGCTAGATTGCCACACTAAGCTAAAGCCGACGTACAATAGGATTAAACTACTTTTAATGTGTTCATTTTTAATGTGTTTAATTCAGGGATGCACCACAGCTCAATGACACAAATTCAATACTGATTTCAACAGTGAACATTTCACAGAGAAGAGCTTTTAAGTTCTTATTAACTTCTCATGACTGTGAAAATTGTTCAAAAGATCAAAGAAATTAAGTTCACTATGCTTGTTATTGACAAAGGTGTAGCTTCTTTCAGAGAATCCTTACCAATTTGATCTCATTATGTGCTGTCTTTAAGTCATGTAATACATTCTCCTACTTAGCTCCAGTTTCCATGGTCATGAAGTCTAATGCCACGGTGCAGTGATCAGACAAGCCCATGGCTGTGTACAGACAAGGCAGATGGCACCTCAGTCTGGGCTTGTACCTGCACTGCACCAGTCCTGTGGGCCCTGGGGCTGGAGCATCTAACTGCAGAAATCATGCCAAAGCTTTACAAACCCGTGAGTCTAGGGCACAGTTTACCACATCCTGATGTAGATATCTAAAATAATCCAGATGAATTATGCTCCACTTCTCTCCACAGACCATGACCACAGTCCCACGAAGATCACCTTTGGTGTCAAAATGCATCTGCTGTGGTTCACTGCTAGACTACACAGCACCAGACTCCTGCTCTGAGCCACATCCTCCTCTTTTCATTTTCTTTTTCCCTGATCTGAGGTCACTCTGCAGTGATCTTTCATCTCAGCTGATCTCTTGCTGTCTGGCTTTCAAAATTAATATCCTCAGCAAATCATTCAGCTCCTGCAGAGCACACACAACACAATCAGTATAATTACTTCACGTCACACCTCAGTTGTCACTTCACTTTAATGGACTGAAAGTAAGATGAACTTTAAAAGTACTCTAAGTTAATGTTCCTAGAGTTTCTATTTTAGACTCTTATAAAAGAAGTTAAATGTATTCAGAAAGAGAGATTTCATCCTAGAAATTATTATCCATATTATAGAACAGCGAACAGGGCCAAAAGACTTCAGAGCTCAGTAATTAAGGCACTGTTATAAACCATTCAACGTAGACAGGAAGAGGGTAGGACAGGAATGATGGGACTCCTCTAATAAGGGTTTATGATGTAGAAAATTATATGCCAAATAGTCTCTCTGGCTGTGAAGTAGCATCCAGCCACTATGGACGACAGGGCTTAGCATACGGGTCATCCTACCTTGACGTGGAGGCTGTGGTTAGTGAGATGAATCTCAGGCTGTTTCCCTGTACCGCCTCTCTCAGCTTTACAGCAAAGTGAGGTGCCCAAAGGCAGCCAGCAGACCTGTGTCACAGCTGCTGGATCTGCCTCTTGCTGTCAGCATCCAGATCTTCAACACGTTTGGCACTTTGAAAAGAAGTTATTCCGCACTAGTGTTTGAGGAACAACAATGTATGTAACATCAAAGGACCGTAATCTCCCATTGTAGGTCATTACCTGTGCCACTTAATAATCACCACTCATCCTTCCTCCCTCACATTTCTCCATGATGTGTTGTGCACAAGCATATCCAGAGGATATTAAATCTGGTCCCTTGTACTTCTATTCCAGTGCCTCAGAGAGTATTTTTGTCTTCTCTGCAACCAGCTTTGAAACCTTTCCGGAGAGTGTAACAGCTCTGGATTTTGGAAGACTGGAATTGATTCATTTAAAATCCAGCTAGGATAGGACTCCTTTGGTCCTCATTTATATCATAACCTAGTTCTAGAACATTTAGCATGCATCCAGCCCAACTCCTTCTTCTACAGATGATTCAGATTTGCAATTTCTGCCTTGCTGGAAGGAATTCTAGGCACACTGCTGCCCACCAGTCTGGGCAGGAGGCAGTGGCAGCCCTTGAGCAGAAGCCAGGCCCATGCAATGTTAGATGGCAGAGAAAGCACCAGGCTGCCCCATCCTGGGGTTCACATCTGGGCTCACAGCAAACTTTTGCATAATCTATATTTGTTCATGGTGAAGCTTAAATTGAGGGACCATTACTGAGTGTTTTTACCCTGGCAAAGCTCCATACATGGTAAAAGTGCAATTTTCTTTCTTATAAATTAGATTGAAAGCTAAACAAAAAGAACTAATGCCACTGCAGGTTTAGAGTTACACAAGCAGCACTGCTTTTAGAATTCAGCCAGATTATTTCTGCCCCTGAAGTCTGTCAAAATGCCTAATAAGGTAATTTAGAAGATGAAAGTTTTTCCATTCCTAATACTTAGATCTTTTTCCCAGCACACCCAGCATTTCTTCTTCCAAAAACAGTGGCGGGATGTGAGCTTCTGGACTAATTCAGCTTTGATTCCCTGTGCTGCAGAAAACAGGCAACAGCTTAAATGCAGTCCTTGCCGGGCTCTCTCTGTTTTCACTTACGTGATAAAAGAGTTTCATCCACACATGCACACTTCAGAGCTAGTGCTTTCACTGTGGCACCTGCATTTACCAGATGGTTCAATCTATCAGATCCCTCAGGCTGTGAGACCCTGCCACTCCCATTTGCTCTTAATTGGCTCTGGCTGCAGAGTGGGATGGCACAGATACTCCATGGAGGATGCAAGAGACAAGCTGAAGCCATGTGTGTATCTCAAATCCCAGGCACATTCTGATACCAGAACAAAGGCATACTAGCATCCCCAAGGAGGAGGCTCTCCCCTCTCTCTTTTTAAAATGCTGATGGCCTTCCTCAGCCCTATGCATAATTTTCCAGCTGATGACTGTGGTTTGGCCACGACTCTAGGTCTGCTAGCCCACTGCCATGACTTTCATCTCATGGACTGGATTTTAGCCATTCTCTTCTCCTGGTCTAATCCAATGAACATAAGTGCCTTGACATTGCAACATCTTCACGTGACACTTTTTGCCTAACAGTATTCTGAGGGAGGAGAAGAACGTAGCCTGGTTTTGGCCAGTCTTGCTGCTCCAAAAAAAAATTCCTTCTTAAGTCCTTTTAGCACCAGTGACCGTGTGTTTCCCACACAGGAGTGCTACCTCCGTGTGAGATGCTCTGTCCATGGGAGGATGGTTTCAGCTTGCTGTGATCCAGAAGCAAACTGGCAAGCAAACTTCAGCGCGCAGCCACTTCCCTCCCGCTCTCCTCTTGCCCAGCCAACTTTTTGCACGTGGCTCCCCATCTGAGCAGAGGATGAGGAAGAGGCAATGCTTTTGTCTGGTAGCACTCAGTTATTCAGTACCTTGACCAAGCAACTCTAATCACCAGGCAGTGCTGCTCTTTTGGCAGTTAACTGCTCATCATCTGATTTGAGATGATTAAATTCATTTTAAGATGCTTTCCTTCCACAGCAGAAATTGCCACTTTAGGAACAGTTCAGCTTATGAGGACATATTCGCATCTGTATCACTCACATGAGAAATCCCACCTGTTAGCATAGCAAACATAAGGAACTGTTTGTTTTTGATCACCTATGAAAGACCGACACACTATGGGAAGGAGAGAGGCGACAGCCACCTAGATCTCCATCTTCACGCAGAAGCCACTTGGTGGTCTGCAATGTCAAATTAAACCTTTCAGCTCTAATCCTCTCTTCTGGCTGCAATTACATTTGTCAGTTTCAGATCAGTCCCTAGAGGGCCCTAAAGGATAATAGTCCACATCACAAAACAGCTGTATGTAGGTTTGGCCCTGATTTGATGAGACAGTCATCTTCTATTTGGAGAAGTCACGGTAAGCAGCTCAGAAGCTATATGGCCTTATTTTGCCCCAAAGGAAAAAGTAAATGCAATGGAAGCAAATGCTTTCTTCTGAAACTCATCTGTTTGAAATTCACTCACTGCAGGTATCTGCGTATGTGTCCTGTGAGCAAAACCTTGAGGTCTACTAGGTATGCGTCTACTAGATGTGTACTCATGGTCAGTATTTTCAAAGAAAATCTTCAGCACAACTGGTTTTAACATTTTCAGTTACACACATTTCCAAGTGTTCAGTTACTTCTAAGGGTATTCTTCAAAACTGATGGCTATTTTTAGAGAAAAACTGTAACATTTTTTTTCTTGTTTAGCTCCTTGATTGATTTTTCTTCAATTCACTTGCTGAAATAAAAGATAAAATTATTTCAAGTCATTAGAAGTAACAAAAGAAGATGGTTAATTGTGTTGTCATACAGGAATGGGAAAGACTGCAATGAGATAAAGGAATTATCTAAGGAATATAGATTTATAGATGCATCCCCTTCCCCTCCACCTGTTTTTAAGCATAGCTTGCTTTTTTCCTTGCACATTTTTAATGAACTGTCTGTATTAGCAACTGACAGTTGCTAACACTGCTGTGGAGAATTCAGACTAATGCATTTTCCACACTGCTGTGTCTCAAAAGATGTCTATTTCATTGTTAAGCCTCAGCAATTCGAAAGGAAAACAAAACAAAACAGAAAACCAACAAACACAATTATGTCTAATAAATCTTTATTTCCAAACAGAAACTGCAAAAATATTCTATTACAGAGCAAGTAACAAGTGCAGAATTCCAAGTATGCATTATAACAGTGGAACCATTGCCTCCTCGACAAAAAAAAAAAAAAAAAAAAAAAAAAAACCATTAGGCACTTAAAACATGAAAACAAACCATCTAACAGATAACTCAACAATACAACTTCATCTTGGTTTTCAGTAATAAAAGCACACACACGTTTGAGGGGCTTTCCATGCCTCCTCCTAAATCCTGCGTAGAGACACGTCTATGTGAGGCTGCACACACGCTACTCCTGTGCAAACAGACAATATCAAGTTCACATCTGCAAACATAAATAAGTTCAGCATTGAGAGAATTTTAGAGAACCTTTTTGGAAACAGCAGCTGCAGAGCCTGTGCTAGCAGCTCCACACACAGTTTGGTGCTTGAGGAATACGATACCAGCTCCAAGGATGGGCAAGCTCTGCTTGGACAACGGCATTGAAAAGAGTGGACCAGAAATGAATGCAAAGAATGCACCTTCAGGGAGACAATGAAACCTCCAGGAAAACAGCTACTGTGGAATCTTCATGAAATTACATTTTGACACATGGAGCAGTTTCTGAAAAGAAGGAAACATGCACTTGGCATCCCTTAGCAATAGTTCCACACAGAGCCTCTTCATTTACCAAACTTCTTACTGGTATTTCCTGACCTAAACCAGAAGCAGGGTGGTCTTAGCCCTGCCCTAGAAACATCAAGCAACTAAGCAGCAACTGTCCAAAAGACTAATGAAAATATCCCTCTAGAAGTCAGTCAGACACCCTTAAAAATGACTTTGGGTCATAATACTATTGCTTCAGAGGTGCATTGGGAAGAGTGCTGCCAGCAGAGTGAGGCAGGTGATCCTCCCCCTCTACTCAGCCCTGGTGAGGAGACACCTGGAGTGCTGCTCCCACAGCCACAGTGCTGGGCTCCCCAGCCCAGAGACATGGAGCTGCTGGAGAGAGTCCAGCAGAGGGCTACAAAGATGAGTAGGGGACTGGAGCACCTCCCATGAGGAAAGGCTGAGGGAGCTGAGCCTCTAGAAGAGAAGGGATCTTATCAATGTATACAAATATCTTAAAGAAATGTGTCAACAAGGGGATGGGGCCAGACTTTTCAGTGGTTCCCAGCAACACGAAAAGAGACAACAGGCACAAACTGCAGCACAGGAAGTTCCACCTGTCCTGCGGGCACAGAGCACTGGCACGGGGTGCCTGGAGGGGTGGTGGGGTCTCCTTCTCTGGAGACACCCAAAACCCACGTGGACATGATCCTGTGCAATGCATTCTAGGTGTCTCCACTCCAGCAGAGGATTGGACCTGATGATTTCGAGAGGTCCCTTCCAACCACAGCTACTCTGTGTGCCTCTGTGTGCATGATTATATAACTTTCCCTGCAGCTTACTCTGGTAGAATGAAACACAGTGAACACTTTAAAATAAATTTAATTCAGTACTTGAAGTAAAGAATATTAACATAACAAATACATCCAAAACTACTACAAAAATGTGCGTATAAAACACGCAGAAATTTCAGCTACTGCATTTTAATTTCATAAGAATTTAGGAATGCTTCTGTACTATAAGCACTAACAATACACTAAGAAGTAGAAAGAGGTTTTTTTAAGGAATCACCTCACATCTGAGCCAAGAGCTGAGAAACCTACCAGGCTGCTGAACCACAGACTTGCTGTGACGAAATCTCCCCTTATCAGGGACTAGAGTGTACAGTGAAGAACTAAAAACCCAGAATCTCGTCTTAGACTAGAATATCCTGCCCCAGCCATTACCATTTTTCATTCTGACAGCCTCTTGCCGTGATACCATGACTTAACAGTACCATGAATTCATGATATCATGAATTAATACAATTCCACCATGAATTAATACTGGAATCATTCAAATACTTCCATCATTCAGTTTTCTGAGTTGTCTCCCTCAGTGGAGAAACGCGGAAAAAAAAAAAAAAAAAAAGTCAAAACAGTACTGGGTACAGCAACTTGTGTGGCATATTCTATTGCTGCAGCTACGCCAGAATTTAGCGAAACCCTAAATTATCGATTATTTATTTGATGGCAATGTGAGAATGTCCTTCTTGTATTTCACAAGGAATAAAACAGGATCCAGCAGTTCTGGTATCCGCAGTACAGCACAGCTGGAGTGTTTTCATATTTAAGTCAGTCCGTGCCAACACCAGGCACTGAAGGGCAGTTACTACCCACACACTCAGCAATGTTGGTTCAGTAAATTATCACACGTCACAAAGTTTAGTTAATGCATGGAGCTCCTTGGTCTATAGCAAATTCAGGCTGATGTAATCCTAACGGTTTAAGCTCTTGTCATATTACTTGAATTTGCTCCTCATTAAGATTGTGCTGAGGCTGCTGCGCTGGCTGGACTGGGGCGCGGCCCCCCAGTGACATGGGGCACTGCCCTCGTGAGCCAGGGCTCAGGAAAGGGAAGGTGTTCTGCGATGTGACTTGGCAAAAGGAGACCACTAAATAACAGTGACAGTGCCTTTGCTTAGTGGTATGCTGCACATCTTTTCATGCTCTGCTTGGCCATTATTATAATTTAGAGCCAATTAAGAAATACTTACTATGAGCCTGATGAAAATCTGGAGCAAAGATTAATAAATATAAATTTGCCCACTCATTGTGCCCTGCAGCTGAAAGCCTCAAATGATTTCTCCAGAGTATCCCAGGAGATCAGCAGCCTTTGAAACTCTGAAGTTCAGAGAAGGATGTTTTTCTTGCCCAAAATGATACAATCTGAAATCAAAAGAACCAGGCTTTATGTGGTAAAAACACACCCCCTGTCACTACTCATGGCTAGCAGACCCAGAGAGGAGGGAGACCAGCTGCTGAAGTGCTGCAGCATAAGGGACAACATGGCTGTGAATATTTCCAGCTAAGATGTACTTAACCAGCAAGCTCCTGTGTAAGACGTTTACTGCTTCAAAGTATTGCAGCACACAACAAGCGGCCATGAGCCGTTTCAAATAAAGCTCTTTCAGAATCAAGCACACGGCAGAACAGCCCTTGGGCTTGATCCTGCACACACCCCTGCACACAAGTGGACAGGGGCTTTACAGACCTGCCAGCCCCTGGAGGCACAGTGGCATCCACCTTGAGGATCTCACTCCACAGGTTTGTCCCAGGAGAGTGAGAGGACAGAGAAAGATCTCCAGATCAAACGTTCTGTGAACATAGATGGTCATATCTGGCTGCAGCTCCACCATTGAGTCCTCGATGGGTCAATGTCTGTGTGATTAATTAACACAGACCAATTAACAGATCCAAATATCTGCACTGTATAAAAACAAATGCTACACAGAAACAGGATTCTTTTTCTTCTGAGGTGCTGGGTCACCTAAATCACTTAGTTTCTTTTCCCGAAACACATAGGAAAGAGAACTTGACCTTGACTCAGGCAGGGCAAGCTATCAGATGTTTCACTACCGTACAAAGGATGGGGAATCAAAGTGAGGCTAACTGCTCTCAAAACTGCCAGACCGTGCTCAGCCCTGGTCTCTGCAGACGTTGCTGGGATGAGCTGAGGCTGAAAGCACAGGTGTGCCGCATTGTGTGCAAGTTTATGCAGGCTTACGATCAGTGGACTGAGAAATAGTGTTTCCAGTCAAGTCTTTGCTTCTGAACCCACTGAAGGTGGGTGATTGCTCCGCGCTGCCATCCTGCCCCAGGAGAGCCCGTCATGTCCCCAGACACAGACTGGAACTACATAATGCCCCAAGGGAAAAGAAGAAACCAGCTGCAGGCAGCATGGGATCCTAGAGGAAAACACAACACTAAGGACTTGGAGGAGAAAAGGGAATAAAAGCAGACAAGCGGGCTTTAATCTAAGGATGCTGTGACGCAGTCATGTGCAAGGACACTGCCAGCCTCTGCAAAGGTACAGTGGAAATATTAGCACACTGTCAGTGCTTCTATCTTTAGAAAACTATTTAATCTCTGAATTCACTCCACAGCATGCGACAGCACTGGAGGCCTGCAAACCCGAGAAGTGCTTATTCCTCAGATGGAATAAAGAGAGCTGCACGGCCCTTCCTAACCCCTGGTCAATAGTCCTTAATCAAAACTGCACTTGGCTCGGTCTTTCAGAAGTGTCATAAACATTCCCAGCCAGGTACAGACCCCATTTATTCATCATTAACCTAGCACAGATGTAAAATAAATGAGAAGTAATTTATTCAGTTGTCAGAGAAAATATCCTTAAACACGGTGACTGGAATTCAGCAAGTTTTGACTAATCTGGCTGTAGCCCGTCACACAGAGATGCTGCTGTTAGCTTGCCTGGCCCTAGTTAACAAGAACTAGCCACGAAGCACACAGCAGCAGGAGCTGTAATAAAACCAAAAGCAAGATCCGCTCTCCTCTGATGGAAGTGGATGAGATGAACATCACGTAACAGCCTCACGTCTGGAGCAAGGCCTGAGAAAGCTACAATAAAAATACATTCTGTGCTCCACATAAACCACTGGTAGCTCTGAGGGCGTAAAGGAGCGAGTGTGGAGGTCAGTGGCAAGTTTAAACGTAGCTGAAAGCACTAAAAATTGATATGCCTGTCTGTCACAGAACTTTGTTTGCTCTCCTTTGTGACTGATCCATTAACTCCTTCAGTTTAGACCTGTTCTGTTAAGGAAACTAGAATTGGTTTCCTTTTCTCACATAGACATCTCTTAAAATATATTCCAAGAAACTTTCTGGTTGCTAATATACGTGTGTTATAAATAGCATAGCTGCACAGAAATAGTCCAGACACACCGTGACACAGCTCTTCATGGTGTGTACACTGTACACCACATACACCCATTCACTGACATAAGGCAATACAGTGCTATCAAATATCTTTGCAAAAAGCTGTTTCTCCACTTCTCTACTTCCACAAAACCAGGGTTTTGCACCACACTCATACTGGGTAGTTCACTGAATTTAATTTGAGCACCTCTCATGAGGAACAGCTGAGGGAGCATCACCCCTAAGTACACCCAAATTCTGCGACTGCCTAGCCCTTCTCCTGCCACTCCGAGTACTGCTCTCCTACGCAAAGAACAGGAAGAGTCCAGGGAGATAGACTGGTCTGGGGTCTACTGCAGCTGTCTAGTTGCAGCCACAACATCCACATTACAAATCTGGGGCTGGCAGGTGCTTCTTACAGCTTAAAAATCGCAGCAGATCTCAAGGAAAATGGAGGTCTTGCCTGGACACAAAGTCTGCTCTGCTTTATGTGGCAAAAAATATTCTCAAGCTCTGAGGCCAGCTGTATGGCTGCATCAGCAAACCCTCCTTGCCTTGAAACAGAACAGTAGTTCTGACTCTGAAACTCTTTAATGGGAATGGTGCCTGGGACAGTTGAGTCCCAAGCCCTGCTGCACATGTGGTACCAATATCTCTCTGGGCTGAGCTCAAGAAAGAGGAGCCAGCCAGGAAGAAGAAACAGTTGTGGGAAGGAATGAGAAGTTCCTGTGGAGCCCTGTGAGATAATGATCTGTAGGCAGAACAGAACACAACAAGAAGGAGGAAATGCTACACAGCCAAGATGACCACACTAGGCAGGAACAGGTTACAGCCCTTGCCTGAGCAGAGGTATGCCTTTGACTCCCGGCTGAAGCATGAGGTGGGTCTCAGACTCAGCTGTTTGCGTCACCCAAGTACTTCACTTTGCACAGCTTCCAGTTACACTCAGGAACAGTCTGCATGAGTGATTTCTGGCATAGAGGAGCTCTTTTTGGAGCAAATTTGTCTTTTATCTGTAATCGGGGTCTTGCAGCAGGCAATCATCCACCACACTCGGAATGTGGATGCAAGGTCTCACAGAGCCAGCTCTCTGTGCCAGTGGCAGATGCCTGTGGCCAGAAACGGGCACAAATTCCACTGCTAGTGAGGACAAAACGTGGATGTGTGGTGCTGGAACCAGAACAGACCTCAGTGAATCAAGCCCTTGTGCTTGCCTCTTCCAGCCACCAGCTGGTAACGCAGCTGTGCCCTTCGGCTCAGTTATGACATCTTTGCTTCTGTTACAAGCCCTACTGATATTCAGAGGCCCACTTGTGTATTAGTGTCATCCAGTGCCCCAAAGTACTATATATTTCTCTAAAACCTTTTTTTTTTTTTTTTTTTTTTTTTTTTTTACAAGAGAATGAATTTATTGCTGATATATGTAGCCAGGTTTACGGACACTTCTTCCTGGGTAGGAGCAGTACTACATTCCAATATCATTATCTTGGAAATGGATCAAAATGCTCAACATTTCTCAGCTAACAGACCTGCAGTGATAATGACTGATTCTAACACTTTTAGGATTATTTATGTGATTATAAACCTGCTGCAAGGTAAGCTTTCAAATCTTACAGCAATATAGAAATGCCCTTAGAAGGTATCAGCCTAAAAGTATATTTTATAAGGTTCAATACATTTAAGTAGTTGTTTTTTTTCTTTCCAGAAATAATCCTCAATGAGTGGAATATTGAATGCTCTGTAAACTATCAACTGATTGGGGATTTAGTGCTGCTGTGGTAAAATGAGTTTTAGTAAGGAAAATACCTGATGGTATCTGGCTGTAAAAGGATAGGAAGGACACTCTATCTTCAAACTGATCATCCAGTAGACTCAAAAAAGCCTCTTGCAACAGAAACTGGTTACTAGATTTTTTTTTTCCTGCAGTAAAAAATATAAGCAGTGATATACAAGCAGCCACAGCTAGGGGAACAACTGCTTGTACTGGCTCACATAAATGTTAATGTGATTCTTTTTTTCACTTTTGCTTGTTGCAGGATGTTGCTCCACTGGACCAGATGGAAACCTTAAGCACAAGAGCTGCATGAGTTCTGAATTAACTGACTTCAGTTTTCTTTCTTGCATGTTCTGAAATAGAAGAGTTTGGGGTTGGCTCTAAAAAGAATGTTCTTCTAATACTGCTCAATGCACTTTCTTTATCTGTAGTCACATACGGAAAGGTGTTATGCTAGGTGAAAAAGAAATAGAAAAAATGCTGGGGCGGGTATAGATAATTTTTCTAGTGAATGGTCCATCTCGTATGCCAGCACAGATATAGATCTGGGATTGCAGGAATGTGAGCAAAGTCATGCCCTACCAGGACTCTGGGGACTGCAGCATGAAACCTAGTTTATTGTCCTCGTTTGGAGCTGAACTGGACTTTAGACAGGAACACAAGAAAGAAGAGGGGTTTAGAAATAATTATACAGCTCTGGCCCTTCAAACACTTGTTTACAGAATTAACGTCATTCACATGAGTGAGCCCATTAAACCCCCAGCATTTCCTACTGGCCACTAAATTAACGCACATAAACGACTTGACTATCTCTAACCTGAGGGACAATATGTGCACCCCGGGACAAACTAAGAATGACTAAGCTCTGAATTAATTACTCCATTGTAGCTCTTCTCATCACCTTTCTCATGTAGACAAACATTAGTGTTTACAGGATCAAGTTCTTAACTGAAAGTGCTCACTGCTAGCTCATGCAGCTGCCACACAGAGACCATTGCCTGTGTTATGTGATATCAACTAAACCACAGACCTTACATCAAAATATTTTAATGATACTTCAAGAAGCAAAACATGATGAATGTCACATATTGCCACCATCCTGAGATTGTGCTTTGCTACAATTAAAACCATAGTTGGGAGTTTCAGAATTCACCAGATAAATGTTATTTTGTATTAAAAACTGACTACTTGAGATTCAGAAATGTAGCAGTCAATGTGTGAAAAATCACTTCCATTTCTCCTCAAGTGTAAAATTTTTATCTATTGTAATAATGCAGTTTAATGATCACAAAATCACATCAGATCAAATCCAACACCGAGTTGCTGAGATATACACAAATCCTCTCCTTAGGATGATCACCCTGGAATTAAAACAACAAAACACATTACTGATATTACCTGTACAGTAGGAAAACTGCTCGTTGTATTCAAAATCAGCCAGTGTCTTTGCCTTCTGTGCATGTATTTCACGTACTGCATGTGCTTTTTTAGCTTTATTTCCAACTGGAAGTCGGTGACATTTATTATACACTCACAGGCTCACAACATTCTCCTGGGTACCCTGGACTGCCAGTGCCCGATCTGGCTCCGGCATCTGCCCCTTCTGAAGGAGAAGCGCTCGACTTCAACACCCCCCCTGCACCGCCTGCAGCCTTCCTAAGCTGAACATGGCTGGGTGTAACCACACCCACTGCTGATCTGACATGGGTACATTTTAAATTGTATTACCTTAATCATATTTTGAAGTAGCTAGAGAATGATATTATTTTGTTCCTTCAACAGGCTAGTTCTGCTGTTGAAAAACAAAATAAAACCCTCCTAAATCTGCACAGATTTTTTTTCCCATTTGATTGAAAATCTAACATAAATTCTAATCTGATTTAATCTATTTTTTTTTTTTTTCCTAATCTGCTGGGGTTTAACTAAACAGAAGCAACCTATCTCCCCTTGTTTCATTACTGACATTACTCTTAGCACTGAGCTCAGTGGCTGAACACATGAGCGAAATCCATACTTAAAAGCTATACGGGATGGGAACTACAGCAAAGACCTTTTTTTTAAAGCTGCACACATCTATTAGTTCCATGCAGGATAATATTTTCCCATGTCAAGGCTAGGCTGAAATTTGGCTGCCCGGCAGGAATCCAGACGTATCCTTTCCTTCAAAATGTGGCATCACTTTTCTCAGTAAGAATAAATTGTGATGTAGTTCATATTTCTCCAGCTACACTGAGACATCACAAGGATAAAAGAATTCCAGCAGAATTTAAACTCATGTTGGTATCCTACTATTATAAATAGGCTACTTATAACAATTACATTTATAAATAGGGTATTTATAACTGTATTTATAACTTATTTGGATTTCTAGCAATTTTCAGAATTAAGAAAAGATCACACGCTGGCAGCCTGGAACAACCCAGCTCCCTCTGATGAGAAGAGGATCACGAGCAAGCAGGCAGGCAGGCAGCCACCTGCTTTGCATGATGCTGCCCAGCAAGTTCCACCTTGACTGGAGGTGTGCACGGCTTCTCCCTCTGCCACACATAGCTGGCTTTTCTTCACCGGCTTGCAGTCAAAAAGCCCAGACCCCGCTGTTACTTTCCAGGTAACTTACACTCACACTCTGCCGAAGCTCAGCCACTCTTTCTCTCTGGGCACCTGCACTTCCCTGCTCAAGCTCTCCTCCCGCAGTGCCTTCTGCTCAGCTGACTGAGCACTATTCCTGCCCCAGGTCAGGGAGTCTCAGTTCCATTTCTACTTGCTACGTTTTTTTCTGTTGACTGACTCCTCTGAGCAGCTGCTTAGTGCTGCTGTGCTGTGTGTCAAAGCCACACATACTCATCTTCTCTGCTGTCTCTTTCTAGCAAGCAGAAAACCTGACGGTTTCTTGGTCAGACATTGTTTGCATTTTAACCAGGCTTCTGAGCAATCAGATTTTTGCCAGTCTGATTAATTTATCATCTGACATTTTTTCTAATCAGATGCTTCTTTCTATTTCTAAATAGGAATCAAGCCATTTCTCCTCCTTGAGCCTACGTTTACTTGACGCTAATGACATGCCCTTCAAGCTTGCCAGGTTCAAGCAATGAACAAACAAGACTCCCTTCAGCTGCAGGCCATAGGAAAAATGATTTTGTAAATTAGTACAAAATAATAAAGATCATTATTTTAATTACATTTCAAGATTCTGCTGATGTCTCATTTCCCACCTTTCCATCTGTGGTAGGTATGCATCTACTGTAGTGAAGACATGCATACCTGTTAAGCGTAATCATAATGGTGTGGGAGTGGATCCCACATTGTTCAGAACCAGTTCTACAGGACTCTCATACCTGACAATCCCTTCTACCCAAGAAAGAAAGTGCATCTCTGCAATGCCAAGAATGATGATTAGGAGCAATACTGCAGAAAAGATTAATTGGTATGATCTCCCTGTAGTACTCCAGCTTGCACCACGGGTGCTTGCAGCACAGCACTTCGTATTCATTCACTTCTTATTTACAGAAGCAGACTTGTGTTCCAGCAATGTGTGAGGGAAATTCTGCCTGGGACTTTTGTGAACATCCTGTGATACAAGGAACCTTCAGCTACCCACTAAGAGGAAAGAGTGGGGAGCAGGGAGAAGAACATTAAAGGGAAATTGAAAAGAGAATTGAGATTGTTCATTGTTAGAAAAGGTCATCTTCAGCGAAATATACTCATTATAGGATTTCAATTATCTCTAATAGTTGATAATAGTAGCAGAACGATAGCTCATTCTGAAAGCATTTAATTTCTTCTTATTAAAGGACTAACTTTTCCCTTTGTAAATAGAAGTGATTAACATAGTGGAGAAAAATCTTAAGGCAGCACAACTTATTCTTTTAGTTGCTCTTTCCTTTACAGCTCATTTTGCAAATTTGGCCACAAAAGTCATTTTCAGTCTGCAAAGCATGGACAGCACTTAATTAACCCATACAGATGCTTAAACATTTTTGTGTCTTCTATCTGCTTCTCTCTAGATGAAAAATTCATAAGGAGCTGCCTTTCATTTTCTTAGCTGGTGTAGTTACTACCATTAAAATTACATGGAATGTCTCCAGTGATTTATACTGTAGGAAGAATAAATACAATGGAAACTGCAGAATGTAAACAGTTAGCCCAAAAAGAAAAATACATTATGTATTTCTTAACCTTTCCAATACACTGCAATTTTTTACAAGCAAAAAAGCTTACTTTTGCCACCTGAAACTGCATACACATACCTCTCCTTTTAGGTGATCTCCTACCACAGGTCTGTGGACAAGATGGATTCACCAGATAGTTTCTAGGGCCCTTCTAGCCTATTTTGTATTATGCTAATAATACATGAAGGCAGTTTGTTCTTCCGTCTCTTCAAAGAAACTTAAACTGGGAAAGGTTGTGCCTTCTTGGTATTAGCAATCAGCCAGTTTAAAACTTTGCAGTCTCTGCCTACAAACCAACTGCGAATGCATCTTTGACAGCGTGTTTTCTAAGCAGCACCAAAGGGTGCTTTCAAATATATTTCATAACCTAGCCATAAGAAAAGCCCTTAGCTTTCAAACTGAAAATTTCTGGCGTGAGCAAGCTAATGCTATTTTAACTTATTTAACTAGAAATACATTCATAAGATTATATCAGTCCAATTAAAGCACACTGGACGTGGTAGTTCTACTGTAGAGTTCACTTACTGTTATATTAACTTGAACCCCCTGGGAAAACAGAGTTCTGTGAAAGGCAGATCTGATGACAGTATTCTGAGCTGGGGAATTTCTGAGTTAGCTTAGAAGATGAAGAAAAACAGGCCTGGAACAGGCAGCCCCAGGCTGCCAGAGTTCAAGCAGTGTTTGGACACTGCTCTCAGTCACAGGGTTTGGGTTTGGGTGGTGCTGTGTGGAGCCAGTACCTGGACCCAGTGATCCTTATGGGTCCCTTCCAACTCGGGATATTCTATGACTCTGTTCTAAGTATCTGTACAAAGGGGGCAAATCAAAACTGAATACTTGCAGATAAATATTTCCAAAGTCATCTGTGATCAGTATGCAGTAAACTGGCTCAAGGTCAGGGGCCAGGTTGCTGCACTTCCTTAAAGCAACACACAGAAGGCAGAGGTCCAAGAGGGATGGGATGGTTAGAATGAATAGAGAGGGAATGACACTACTATATTTGTAACTCCCAGATTCTGAGCTGCCTTGAGGTAAAACGCTCAGCACGATCTGCCGTAGTGTATGGCAGAATCTCCTCTGCTGTCCACAAGCTGCTCCACAGCACAGGGCTGAGGGAGCATTCTGCTCTAAACATGTTTTTCCCTAATCAGAGGGAACAAGGGTGCATACACATGCTAGTCCTGCACGGGGCAAACTTAATCCTTGACCTCTGTATACTCCTTGAAAGAATATATCAGAATTAGTTGTCTCTTCTTGCAGATTACAGGACGTGAGTGCCTTAAATACAGTGACTCACAAAGGAGGCTGGTTCAAACCAAACACAGGTTAGTAGAGACATTTATCTGAGAGGAAGAGATACTGCTGACTGACTGAATCGCAGCGACAATGCATGTTTAGCTATGCCCTCCATTTAAAGCTCACAATCACAAAGACTTTCTCAACTCTGCAGTACATTATATTTATTCATAAAACTCCAATCTTTCTCCTTTTTATGAACACAACATTTGTTGATTGTAAGGTAAAATGTCTCTTTAAGGAAGAATAGAGACAAACAGTTTGCCAAACAAGTTCTCCTTTGACACATTACTTAAATAAAGCCATTTTATGTCATAAGAATGCGACCTACCTTTTTAGTCTGATTCACATCTACCAAACTGCAACTTCAAAATGCCTTTGCCATGAAGCTGAAGGATCTGGTTGTATTCTTTGGGCATTGCATGAAAACCTGGTTTGGGCAGCTGGTTGTCATAATAGTGGTGGCTGATTGGCATCTTCTCTGTGGATTTTGAGAATGGCCAGAAGCCATAAAGCTTCACATTCTCACACAGCTCAACCGCAGCACTAGTGATCATAAAACCGGATGACAACCGATAGGCCTTCACGCCCTTAGTTCTCCAGAACTGAGCAAGACTTTTCAGATAGGTGGGGTGAAAAAATATTGCCCTCTGGGTAGCTTTGAACTCTTGCAGAGTGTGGTAGACTTTAAAAGATGTAGCTGTGTTGCTTCTGAAGGAAAATGCTGGCAATAAAAGGAAAGCATCTCCATAGACCGCAATGTTCTCCACAAATTCAGCCTTCTTCTCATTTAGTTTGTTGTATCTGCCAAGTACAACATTTTAGGAAAAGAGTGAATGGAATATACTGTTGATGTAAATATATTACAGGCCAAGACTGTACAACTGCACTTGCACACAGGAGTTGTGAACTCTTCTGTACCAGTTTAGCCTGACTACACTGCAGATTTATTTCAACCTGCTACATGTTGTCATACGTACTGTTATGAAAATCTGGCTTTATTGTATAATAAGAACATATCTCATAGGATTAATTTGGCAACACAGAAGTTACTAGAGAAGAAAAATTCATCACTACTCAGACTAGGACCTGTTTACAGAAGAGATTAATTGATAAATTCAAGAC
>VXAV01000140.1:683630-713851 GCA_013399715.1 Alectura lathami | reverse complement strand
AAAAAAAAAAATCACACTTCTACTCTCTCTGCTTAAGAATACTTCCTTAATGGTATGTACTGCATGTGTCTGTGAAAAGTGTTTCTTCCTTCACACGTATACAATAATCCCTCTTCAAATCCTGGGTGTCCACCTTATGTGGAAATACAATTATGCATGTGAGCCGTCTTGAAGCATAAAGACAAGTGTGTGCTCAACTTTTGCAGGGTTTTAGCTGCTTTTAACATGCTTTTAAAATAGCTGAAAAGATAGCATGTCTATGTGTCTCCTTTGACAACAAAGGGAGCAATGGAGTTCTGTAAAGACTTAGAGGTCTGACTTCACAGATGAAGAGGATTTATACTCAGTTGCTTTGGTTCCCCAACAGCCAGCAGAGATTTTTCTAACCACTGGATAATGCAGTGCTCCCAAATAGTGAACTTTACCAAGTGAGACAAGACACAAGGGTGTCACTCAATTCATTTCCTTTATAGATCTTAGCTGTATGAATCATCCAAACATACGGCACTCACAACCCCTTTGGGAACCAAAACAAAACTGGTTGGCAGCTGCCCATCTGCGCACTGCACTTTCATCTTTTATTGGCTGCCAGAGACCACTGTTCACAAATGGTTCCAGCAGAAAATGGAAAACCTGATTTCATTTTCCCTTTGCAACTTGAGCAGGTTCAAACTCTCTTTTCATGCACCACTTCAAGACAGGGACAGCAGCTACTGCTATTTCCATTCAAAACTCCCTGCTGAAGTAGTTATCAATTGCCTCTTGCACAACTGAACTCATGCAAGGAGAGATACAACCCCTCTCTGAAGGGATTTAAACTTACAGCTTACAGAGGAATCATGCACCAGGTCAGCAGTCACCAGTGAAGCTGAGTCACTGGACCAAGTTTTCCTTTCTTAGATTCTAGTGCACCGCACTATGAGTTAAACCAAAGAGCTACGTCTATGTTGAGGCAAGCAATAATTCATCTTTATGTAAGTTACAAAGGGATGGGTAACCATCAGAGTAGTTACTAGTCATTGCAAAAACTCAAGTTCTATCCTGAAGCAATTACAAATGCCTGTTAGTCATCACTGCTTACTGTACCTTTCCTTCTGACTTTTAAGGAAAAAAAAAAAAAAAAAAGCTTAGACTGATGTTGTCTATTTGACAAATACAGATATGACAGACAATAAGATACAGTAAGATCAGTAAGCAGTAAATAACATGTCACAGCAGTCCTTTTCATAGATATGCTGCAGCTCCAGACTGCTGAAGATGTCAGATTAGTCAGTCTGTCCTTATTAGATTTTCTTTTCATAAAGGAAGTAAAAAAAAACTTTACTGAGAAAAGCAGTGTGTGACCAGCCTTTGTATGGATTGAGAAAATGGATTACAGTAATTGGGCATCCACTGAGGAATTATCCTTCATCAGAACTGCCCTTTAGCACATTCACCAGGAACATGTGTTTGCAGTCCTACTGACAGAGCTGGACACACATTTCCAAGATTTCCTGATTTATGATTACAATTCCTTTCTTATTTTGGGGGTCATGAAAGGAAGAGGCTTGGGCTTGCAATCATCAATTTCACCCTGGCACTGGAACAAGTTGCCCAGAGAAGCTGTGGATGCCCCATCCCTGGAGGCATTCAAAGCCAGGTTGGATGGGGCCCTGGGCAGCCTGACCTAGTGACTGTCAACCTGTCCACAACAGGGAGGCTGAAACTAGATGATCTTTAATGTCCTTTTCAACCCAGGTCATTCAACGATTCTACGATTCTGTGATAAAGTGTAGATTGGTGCCAGCTGAGGAACTTGCTGATCTGGGTACTGCTGACTCCTTTCTGCAGCAAAAAGGCCAGGTTTAACAGATTTCCATTTAGAATGGTACATATTTTACATGGGAACTAAAGCTCATTAATGAAGTAATCTGTATGCACTGCTCTCTGTGTTGGTATCCCACCAGACTTTTAACAAAGTCTAAACCATGATAAACAATTATATGTTATTGCACAGAAACTGATTTGCAGTATTACTTACTTCTGAGCTATGATACTTGGATTAACTGTCACCAGGTTTGTTTTATTGCCAACGTCTTTGCTAATGCTTCCCGTTGTTGGAGGGAGGTTACACCTGAAATTGAGAAACATTTATTTAAGCAGATGCCCACTAGAAATGCTTCACAGTAGTTATCTGCAAATTCCTCTCTTGCGCAATGACACTTTCATGTCAGCTCCCAGGGATCTCTAAGCACTTTACAAATATTAAATAAGGCTTACAGCACTTCTGGTAAAAATATTTAATCTACTGTACAGATGGTTAAAATAGGGCATGGAGAGCTCATTTTCGTAAATCATCTCACAAATCAGAGGCAAAGTTAAAATTCCATAAGGAGCCAGTCTGTGAATGCCCTAGGTTAGCTGCCTGAAAACTCTGTGCATCTTGCCTAAGCAATGCATTTCATCTGAAAAGTTTTCTGTTATTTTCTCTTTACAAAGAGTGATTGATACCAATCCCTCAGCTGGCACAGCAATGCGGATGGATGTTTCATGAGATAACAACAGCATAACTTGCCCAACTGCATAAATAGTGGTTTCTGTTATAAGGTAAAGAAGGTATTTTTTTTGAAGTCACGTATTTAGGCTTAGCATCTTAGCACGCAGAATTCCCATTTGTATTAAGATCAGTTATCTAGCTTGAAAGACTTTTTAATTATTTGAAAAGCCCTTATATTACTCAAAGACAGGGAAGGTTGGCAACCCTGTCCACAGCAGGGGGATTGGAACTAGGTGATCTTTGAGATCCCTTCCAACCCAAGCCATTCTATGATTCTGTGATTCTATGAAGGAAACAAAGTCCAGGAGACTGTGTGGTTGGACATCTCTGAGAGAAGAACCTTGGTTACTGTTTCCTCGTACAAACAACAATCTCTGACTTGCACCAAAAGAGAGGGCCAAATTATACTCTGAATATGCCTGTTTTGTTTCACATTCTATCGAGGGAGCTGAAAAAAACCTACTTAAATCAGATGCTCATTTTTTCAGATGGCTAACAGAAGGTGAGACAAATACTGGGGGAGTTAAGCAACTGCATTAGTTAGCCAGCCTAAGACTAGCCATTATAAACCCAGAAGCAAAGGTAATCGTGGTAATTTAACAACAATCTTTCTTGTTCCAGCTTCAGATATTTTTTCCTCTCTTCTCCTGATTAAAAAAAAAAAAAAAAAAAAAATANAAAAAAAAAAAAAAGTTCCCTCTCCTAAAGGGTGTTAATTAGAAAGAAGTACCAGATTCTCAGATAATCAACTGCACATCATTGGCAAGGTACCTTTCTAATTTTGGATTATACATGGATTCACATAGTCCTCTCTTTACTAAGGAAGCGGAGTCCTGAAATCCATACAGCCGGAGTACCCTTAGGGAGGCAGGGGGCAGAAGATCTTTCCTCATTGCTACAAACAGGCACTGGCATGCTTCCAAGCCTGCCATGCTTGTAGAAATGTTCAACACTCTTCAGTGAGATGAAGCAGCTCTTACCGAAACACAAAGTCAGAACGATCGATTTCAGCTCCACAGCTGGAATTCNCAGCTCCACAGCTGGAATTCTTCAGGATGCCTCCGTTTCCAACCACTGCACAGTTGTTGAAGGGATAAACTGAAAGAGGAGAGGACTGCAAACAAAAACAAAGACACAGTGTATGCTTTATAAATATTTTGATTGTTTCTTTGTGTCCTCAGTCATTTGTCCTTGCAGGTTTAATCCTGCAAATCCCAGTGAAAGCATTCACCATCTAGCAGACAGCATTGCCAGGCTCAGACAGCCAAAAGCCAAAAATAGGCACCAACAGACTGAAAACTGCTACTTTTGTCTTCAGTACTTTGACAGAATAGTATTGGATTCTTAAAACGGGATGAACATAATTTAAATTTGTGAAACAAAAATATCTAGTACTGGGTTGACTCCTTGGCAAGCTAAGGAACTAGCTCTTACTGAAGACAGTTTAAATTCACCCATTTTCCTTTGCACTGAAGCAGACTGGGAGTTGTCACAGTCATTGAGTCAGATAATAGAAGGTAACTTTGCAAATGCTCATTACTTTGTCATCAGTCAATTACATTTGACGTAAAATGATAAATTTAGTGGAACCTGAAGATGCTGCAATGGGTAAGCATGCGCCCTGGCTTAACCCACAGTGAGTCGGACTGCTAACTGAAGCAGTTACTGTTTCTGGCTGCTCACCCTCCCTACTCTCTTCTTGTCAGAGGTTGCTGTCTTGTGGTGGGGAATCTGAATGGGAGCTAAGTGAATCACTTGTGAATCAGCACAGATCACAACCTAGCAAATCAATGTAAATTGTTGGCTATTTCAGTTGACATTAATACAGCTGGCTGTTATCCCAGGGTCTCCAAAACGTCTCATACATCTCATTCAGTCTCTCCTGCTGTGGGAGCACAGACATTCAACAGAGGCCAACAGCTGGGCTACTTCAACCGCAGAAACTGAATCTACTTGTAAAACTGAGTCAACTGCTTATATAAAGCATTATCCCTCTTCATATTCTCATCAACTTACTCAAAGAAAAGCAGGAAGCTACCAACAAGGTAAAAAGTGTGAGGAAAATGTCAGACGTCATGGTGCCCGGCAATACAACTTAAAACAAGGTTCAAAGTACAAGGTTCAAGTACCTTGTTCAGTTCTGGAAGGACAGTAGGAGAACACAAAGACCAGACATCTCCATCTAGCCAAGCAAGTACATGCATACATTAAAGAAAACTTTTTTCTTTCATTCAGTGTAAGTCTGGAACCACTGTAACCTCCTCCATTGCAGTCTTCAGTGATTCACATAAGAATAAGAAGTGCAGCATAAGAAAGCACTAGGCTCATCTCACAAATTCAGAATGCTGAAGAGGAGTAGAAGGGCTCCCATGCACTCTTAGATTTGAGAAATTAAGCACATCTTTGTCTGGTCTCCAGAGCTTATATGTCTGTTAAAAGTACCTAGCTACAAAATCTGACTCCTTTGCTCATGCTGTGTTTCTGGCTGCAAAGGCCCCACCTCACCATCAGGTTTATCCCCAAAGCAGCTTCCGTAAGTTCCATGCCTAAGCCTTCACTGGAAATGGCATGGGAACACAGGGAATATGAAACGTTCAAAAATGAAATGCCCTTGAAAATGGGAATGGGAAAAGAAAAGCAATCTTTCTTAGAGGATTCAGTCCGGAATTCAGCTGACTGCCAAGACAGGTTGCACCTTGGATTCTGTAGTAACTCTACCTACAACCAGATCTATGATGTGCTGTCCATGCTTCCACCACTGCACATGAAGGCTAAAAAAACCCAATGTCTGAAAAGAAGAAGTGCGTACATGAGGTGAAGGGGCTTTTAAGGCTGTATGTTAGCAAAAACTTGTTCTCAGAAAAGAGTGGTCAGGCATTGGAACAGGCTGCCCAGGGAAGCAGTGGAGTCACTGTGTTCAAGAAACGTGTAGATGTGGCACTTGGGGACACACGGTTTAGTGGGTTTGGTGGTGTGTTGACAGTTGGACTAGATGATCTTGGAGGTCTTTTCCAACCTTAATGATTCTATGATTCCAGAGGAATGAAACAAAGCAGCTCTATTACTAATCCAAAATATATATGATACTGTAATTATAGTAACAGGCAAAGATACAGTTCTTACCACAGGCAGCATCCTAAAAATGTCTTCTGTAATGAGAATGGTCTTTTTGCTGTCCACTTCATAACTCATGTTACTTCCCAGTGGGGTGTTGTTTTGAGAAGCAATAAAATTGTGAACTGCATTACAGCAGGAAGCTAATTCTGACCTGCAAAAAACAAACAGACAAACCAAACCTGCTCAAAGACAGGCAAATAGAAAAGAGGTGGTAGAGAACTAGATGAATGAAAAACCAGTTCTAATAAACTAAGCACCAAAACTCTGTATGAAGCCCATATAAGAACTTGCCCTGCTTTGTAAAGCAAGCCCACTTCCACAGAAAATACTTAGAAACTAAACAGTTCAAGAACTCCATTTCTTACCCTGTTTTTCTCTCTTGGTCTCCCTTTTCTATGCAGGAAAAGTCACTATCAGCCTTCTCTTTATTATTAATTGTTATGATTATGACAGAAACATTGGGAGACTTCAGACTGCAAAGAATTAACAATGAGGTTTCAATCAGCATAGAACAAGTGATTGTAAGAAACTAGAAGGCTGAAGGAAGAAAGAACCTAGAAGGTGAAAGGAATGGTGATGAGAAGTACTGGCTACAGTTCTTGGTGAACAAATAGATGGTTCTAAGTCAATGAATTAATAATTCATTTCTGACACTGTGCAGCACAGTTTTATTGTGCACAACACCACAAATGTTAAATAAATTCTATCACAACTTCCAAATAAGAGGACAGCTATCTTCTCTGAGGTAGAGACAGCCTAGCTGTGCTCCAGAATACCTAGCAGAAGTCCTGGAAAAGATAAAAGGTATTCACTCAACCCTTTTGTTGGAGTGAAGTCTCTATCAATCACCTTGCAACTCCTATTACCTCCAAATTTATAAAAACACCCATGTATGTAAACGTCCTACTTTGTTAACTGTGAAAAACCATGCTAAGCCCCATCAGAACTTTGAAATCAGACATGAATCCTATCATGCATTCAGTTTGGGGAACAATGCTCTTTCTGCTGTCACCAAATCCAATTTCCAGATAGTGAAGCTGAAATACTCACGGGCTGCCATTAGGTATCACTGGGTAGGACATACCTATCTCATCAGGTGTGATACAAAGAGAACTATGAACCAATTAGAGAAGAAAATTCATTGATAACAGAGTTGCTTGGAATTCTGAAAAAGGTAGCACAGCAGGGAGAAGATGATAACTCCTGTCCTAACACAAAAGGTTAATTGTGAAGATAAAGAGTAAATACATTTACAGGAAGAGCCAGAGCAACTGAAAAGTTTTATTTTTGGACTTTTTCAGTGGGTGAAAAAAAAAAAAAAAAAAAAAAAAAAAAACCTTGGAAGAAATTACACAACATAGGCCAGATTCTTACAGCTATTTTCTCAACTCATTGACATGAAGAATAGCATAAAAAGGCAGCTTGTGGACTGTTAACCAGCTTGCTGTGGGGTCCAGGAGTGGCTGTTTGCAACCGCTGGAGCTGGCTGATGGGTTGTCAGCCTGACTGCAAGCAGGAAGAACAGGGGAGCCATCCCCACCCTCCCCACAGGATGCACCGCAGGGGTCGGCCAGGCCCGGCCAGCAGCCCCAGGCGGTGTCCCAGTGCCCAGTGCGCAGTGGTACAGCGCCCGCAGCCATGGGACCCCCACCCACGTGGGCGACACTGCCAGACTGGTTCCCGTAGTGTGGGCGTGCCCAAGCCTGCCATGTCCCTACAAGACACCAGCCAGCACCCCACAACAGCCCGTGAGGTCATGCCTAGCAATGGGTGACAGGAGCTTTCTCCTCAGCCTCCTGCTCCTGGCAGCTGGGGCTGCACTGCTTGGCATTGGCTGGTGCCCAAAGGTATGGGGCCTTAGGGGACAACGGGCGTGGGGCCACAGGGTGTGGGAGACCAGGGTCTTTGGCACCAGGGCGGTTGGATCGGGGAGTTCAAGGTCAGCCCCACAGGTCACGGCCCAGGTGGGTTGCTGTGCCATGCTCCTGTGCCCATGGGGTGTCGGCCGGTGCCGGAAATGGCAGGCTGTTGCTGCATGCCGTGGGTGTCCCTGTGGGTGCCACAGGCTGTGCCCCCTGTCCACCCATGCTCTCCTGCCCACAGCAGCCAGAGTCACATAGGCAGTGCATGCTGAAGGGGATTTGCCCCCAGCCTCTCTGCAGGCAGTGCTGGCAGTGGGGACCAACAAGCAACACCCTCTCACTGGCCCGGGGCAAGGAAAAGGTGCCCTGGCCACACAGATCTGCCACCGGGGCACTCTGACCCTCTGCACATGGGGGCTCTGCAGCAGCCCACATGGCATCCAGCTAATTTCTTCTGGTTTGCAGGCACTGGGAACTTAAGAAAATCTTCTTTTCTGAAGCAAGTCTTCAAAGTACTGAGACAAGCCGAAGGGATAATGCTTTCCAGTTGCCATGCAGTTAGTCCGTAGTGAACTGTGGGCAGTAATACAGGACCACTGCCTTGATTGCACTTGTGTCGAAAAACCTCTGCATAACACAAACCCTTCTGGTGAATAGATTACACTATTTAATCAAGTGGAAGTCAGAGGTCTAAGTATCTGCAGGACCTAAACCTGTGGATACAGTTTCTTTCGAGCTTCTGTAGTAGCTGCTAGCCAGGAAGCTCACTCTGGACTACTCTGCCCCTCCCAGCAACAAAATTAGTTAGCTCAGCTTGGTTCTGCAAAGAGCTTCTGTGAGCTGAAGAACTCCTGACTTCTCCACACTACTGACTTAAGCAGCAAGAGGACCTTTGCTTCTTCCTCCTACAGTAAGGATGACAGTATTTATCCAGAATACCTTATGTCATCAGAGATGCTTAGCTCCAGTCATTTTCTTCTACATTTTTCAAGAAATATCTTATTCAGTCAAAAAAACCTGCAGGCACTTGCTTCTGAACAAAACTTTACACAGCCTCATACTTTGGGACACAGAAAAGAGAATACAGCATTGAAATGGTCTGCTCCAACCCACAGCTGGACCACTGGCCACCAGGGAGATGTGAGCCCGTAGAATCTGACGTAACTGTGTGAACTTAATAGGACTGCACTTCAATGTGACACCAGTGCCTGCAGACGTGAGGCCAGAGGGCATCTGACATTGCCAAGGACAGCTGCGTGAAATATCCCAGTGATCATACATTGGACTAAATTGAGGTGGGAGAAGGGGAAAAGTGGATGGAGAAGGACGCTGTCTAAGTATTAAAATATGCAAAACATTGTTCTAAGTAGGAGGTGCTCAACTGTCCACTAAGGCCACAGGGGGAAGAGTAAGAAGAAATAATCTTAATTTGCACAAAAGAAAGCTTAAATTCAGTATTAGGAAACACACTGAAACAGATAGCTTAAGTGAGCTGCCGAATTTCAACAACTGGAGATTTTTAATAGATATTTGGCCAAACATCTTTCAGTAATGGTCTAAGTCCATTTCATCCTGGCTAAGTCATGATGGAATACAAAGATAGTCCAGAAACTGCATAGTCTGGAGATCCTGTCCAGCTGTGTATTTCCACAAACTGAACTCTCTTCAGTTCACCTTTTACAAACATCTGTACAAGTGAATGTTTGTCTGCAAGAAAAATATCATGTCGCTCCTGTTACATAGCATTTGCACATTGTCCATGCCAGCAATGCTTGCACAGTCACAACTGTTCGGGGATCTTCAGTTACTCCATCAGGAATTGAAACACCACATAAAATAGACAACCGAACACATAGTAAGAACAGCAATTATTTAAAGCTGTAATTCCTGTAAGCCTGCTGGTAAGTGTATTTCACAATATGCTTTTTAATATAACATGGAAAAAGGACAAAGTATTTCAAGTCACAAACGTCTGTGGATTACTAGTAACCAGAGAAAATCTTTGTTTGCCCCATAGCTTTTTTTAGTTGTCACCTAACGTGGGTATTTGCAGTCATCAGATCATGTGTACTGTATTTGTGAAGACAATGAAGACTGTGAAATTTCATACTGAGGAGATTGTCATGACAGTTCAAAGAACTTACAAAAAAATTCACAATACAGCAGCAAAATTTAAAGGATGCAATCACAAGCAGTGAGGCAATCTTTTAGCTACGCTTACTGCTGAAATGTTTTATAATGGGCAAGCAATTACCTTCCTGTACTGCACTGGGGGCTATAGACCATGTTACTGGTTTCTCCAGGCTTTTGTCGATCCAAGTCAATAGCATCAAAGTGCAACGAGGCATATTAAGACACACTGCAATCTTTTAGAAAAGAGCAGTTAAATACATCTGAGACAGAATGTGGTGAAGGGATATGCTATACTGACAGCCCCTGAACTATTCGTAAATGAAGTAACACCATATACGTCCAGGGCAATGAAATACAAGGTTGAACCTGAAACCAAGGCCAAATGCAAACCAAAGATTGTGTCAAGAGTCAACACAAAAACAACAAAATCTGATCCAAAATTAGTTCTCCCTTACAGGAATTCTTCAACCTTTAGGAAAGTATAAAGTCTGCAAAGCAATTAAAAGATTGATCCATTTCTCCAAAGTGTCACCAATTCCTCTTGGACCAATTCCTCTTAACCCCGCCTTTTTCTTTTCTGAAACGGAAATAAGTCTCTGAATATATACACCTGATTTTACATATGGTCTACTAAACAAGCAGCTAATGTGTTCTTAAATCACACTATAATCTCCAAGCTCTGTGTTATTCTTGTATACTGGAATGGAAGATTTCAGAGAGTACAGTGGAATTATTGACCTGTTTAGTGTCTGGAAAGCTAATGATTATGTGGTGGTGTGAGCTTATGTAAGCATAAATTGACCTTGCAGGGTATTTTATTCGTGTTTCGGCTGTGTTTTGTTGCAGTACACAGATGTGTTAATCAATACTGTTCTATATGTGAGTGTAACTCACTGCAAATTATTCCTTTCAAGAAGGAGTGGGATTTTATAACCTGAGAGAATGTTTAACACACTTTTCAGAAGAGATATTAAAGCTGGAAAAAGGCAACAGAGTTTGAGTGGAATAAAAAACAGGAAAAATGGGTTGATTTCAACTATTTTTTTTCAAGATCCAGGGTTCTTTTTAAAGTAGTATTGTTTTGGGTTTTTTTAAATAAAAAAGTTATAAATATTTTGGTAGGAGTGAAGTGGTGTGCTGGCTAAATTGTGGTGCAATATCTGGATTTTTAGAATCATATTTTACAGCTAGGAGTTTACCTCTCTCTTCGTTATCAGATGCAAGTAAGGTTTGTCAGGAATGGCATTCCTGTAAGGAGGGAGAGCAGAGCCCACAGCTCACGTGGGGCTATCACAGCACGAGACCGCTCCTGAAGAGCTGTTGTATCACCTTGCCAGGCTCCAAGCTATACAAGAGAGCCCACAAACACAGTGCCCAGAGGTTTCTTTGAAACCAGCATCTGCTCAGCCCTTCTACATATCCTCCCTCCCCTCCTCCCCAAACATTTTGAGAGCTTTTTTTAGCTATTTGTTAGCTTTCAGCAAAAACAAGAGTAGCAACTATTTGGAAGAACTGCAGATATTTTGCTACCATGGGAGCATAGCCCAAATGAGAATAAATCAAGCTTAAAAGTCTGTGAAGAAAAGGGATGTGGAGGTGTAAAAAACAATTACAGCTTGCACCCAATTGGGCTCGGTAATTTGTTGCGCTAATGAAACATTTCTTTTAAGTGGAAAACCTTTGAAGAATACTAATATAATAATTAATATTCAGGTTACCTAGGGAACCTAAGGCTCTACTGACTGTAGCTGGAAGTTCCTTTGCAGAGGAAGCCACCCAACACGGCTTTTTTTCTGGAGCTTTAAGACCGACACTTCCAGGCAGCTGTGAGATTATTTCACCTCCCTTCCCCAGTTTGCACCAATCCTCTCTTATAACCAAGAAATTCAAGGAAGAGCTTTGTCTAAAACAAGTTAAAGCTGGTGTAAATCTGAAAAGAGAGGAAGAATTCAGGTGAATTTAGAAGTAAAGGGATAATGTGGAGATGCCAGACGATTGTAGAGCCATAAAGTACAAGAGAAATAAAAAAAGACCAAGAGAAGCACAGCTGAATTTTATAAAGGAAAGATCTGAATAAAAAACTTAAATATTTCTCTATATGCCAGTAGCATATATATAAATGCCAAAGAATTTCCCCAAACTGCTGTTAGCAGGATGCCATTTACACCCGTAAACTAGGTCTTCTGCTATACACAGACCCCCTCTGCTGCACCTATCGTGCAGTTAGATAGGATAGCTCTATCTAACTAGCTCTCTAGTGGTGAGCTAGTGGTGGTTAGCTCACCACTAACTGCTAGCGGTGGCTGGCAAACAGTTCCATGAGGCACTCCAAATCTTAACTGGATTGCAGGAGCAATGGACCAAGTGCTTATATGGGCTTCTCTGAGGGCAATCTAAATCCAGCAGTACTGATGTCAGCATCACAGATCCTGAACTAACTGAAGGTCTGAGAGCCTGACAGAGGCTTGACAAAAATCCACCACAGAAGAGAGACTGTGTATATGACAGGTGTTAAAGAGGACATCATGGCTTGCACTCATCTCACGATTCTTTTTGACTTTGAGAAATGCATGGGTAAACACCACGCAGTTGTCAAGAACCACTGACCGCTACCAGATAGCAACGTGCTCTGGTGTATGTGAGCACACACACTGGAGGAGCTTATTAGACAACACGTGGAAAGTGAGAAAGACTGCTCTGTGACAACAAATGGACACAGTTTGCACAGCTGCATGGCAGAGGTCTGCCACGTAGGGGACGGTCAACCTAGAATCCTGCACTCTGCTTTTTGTATGATGTCTTGGCACAAACACTGTGGCTTGTGCAAACCTGGGCCATCAGCTCTATCTTTTTTGCCAATACACAAAGAATTTATTTCTTCCATGGCAGTTCTAGTTCATATATATATATATATATATTTTTTTTTTTTGGCTTGGATCTGCTGGGACTTCAGCTTACAAAGAGAAATGATGTTTACCCATTGGCACACAATGCTGTCTTCTAGGAACATTAGAGTTTCTGGATTGGATCACATATTAATTCACCCCACGGCTAGTGTGATAGTAGCCAACAGCAAAAGCTGCAAAGGAAAACACAAGAAATCTTCTTTGAGAAATTCACTACCCCTGGGGAAGCTTCCTTTGAACCTTATTAATTAGAGGTTAGTTTACGCCTCGGAGCACAAGACATTAAATCCCTTATAAATATTCATGTCTCTTCCTTAGAACTTCCGAATAATACGGAGATGTTATGCAACTGATGCCACGCCTGAGAAGCATGTAAGTGTTCACTCCATTTAACAGATGGGCAAACAGGGAAAGAAGTCAAGCAGCTTCTCTGCAGTCTAGTCAGCAGGCAGACTTCTGGTGGCATTGCAGGTGAATAATGTGACAGGCAGCTTCACGCTCCCCTCCTGAAGGTGGCTAGCTGAATTACCCAATGCCTGCTGCACAGCTCCTCTGAGATTAATTTCCTCTTCTGCAAAATGGGTGTGTTTATCTACCCACTTAATGAGATTTTTAGAATTGAGTAATATTTATATTACACAACTATTGTGCATTACTGATACTAGACAAAGTTAGAAAAAGGAAGAGATGCGCTGCCAAGGGATTATTAAATCATTAATTTCACCACATTTCTAGAAGCTCTGTTCTCCACTGAGCTCTGTCAATGCATCACTTCTCAGGTAGAGTGTCCTTTCAAAGCTAGGCTCTTAAGTCTGATAAACACCTCTGGGAGTGCAGTAAGCATGGAGTGTACACTGATTTATTCTGTACATTTTATACTGAATTTCTTTCACTTTTTAAATTTTATTTTATTTAAAAGCTTGTACTGACCAACGGCAAGGGGACTGGAAGCCTTGAAAGTCTCCAGTATGGTCTGGGAGTGAGGACAATAGTAAAATCTTAATATCCTATTTCAGAAAATAACAGAGAAAAGGAGTCTGAGAGAACAACAACAAAAACAAACTTATGCAAAAGTACACATCTTTCGAATGATAATCAGCAACATCTTAAACCAAAGTACCAGTTCTTGGTCATACCGACAGAACTCTCGAATGTTATCAAAGCAGGTCAAAGTTCATAGAGACAGAAGAACATAGAGCACTGTCTTCAGAACTCCAATACACTATATATAAACTGGTTAGTATTCTAGTAAGTTTGAGAATTAAATAGTTTTTGCAGAGCCCTTGAATGTCAAAGGAGTAACTGAGTTTGTCCAGCTGGGGCTGAACCATGGGCTGCAAAAGATGTTTTTCACTTGGTGTTAGAGCTAAGCTAAAGCTAGCACCTCAGTGTAAACACAGCAACACAGCCGACATTTTCTAGAGGGCTCAGTGCACCCCACAGTTTGCTCTTTTGTACATTTCTAGTCTAACTACTGGTTGCATAAGCCACCTTGGCCACTTATGACCCACACTCCTTGCCAGAAGGCAAAAAGTCGGCAAAAGAAATAGTAAGCATCTGGTACTTAAAGTCCAGCAGTCATATAGGAGGGTTTAGATAAAAAGTGTCGTGCTCTGTTCTCATAGGCCTGGAAGATGTAGAAGTTGTCCCACTGGAAGGAAGATTGTGGAAGCAATAAATGAGAAAGAAGCTGAGCTGGAACAGGGAGTGGTTATTCTGACCCTGACTCGTGCACCTAACACAGCAGAAGTGGCAAATTGCTCTGAAGTGGTGGCTGGTCCCATTCAGAAGGAAGAGAAGTTAAACTGGAAACAAAACCACAAACCGCAGCAGACAAAAGACGTTCCACATCTTGTCAGTTCTGCACAAAACACCTGCCTGTTGTGACACAGAACGGACTGCTTCAACAGCTCCTCACCTTGCTCCCGCACCTCCGTGTGCAGCTGAAGCCTGCCCGAGCTAACTGAAAGTTTCATAAACCTTCACTCCATGCAGTTTACTACCTCAGCATCAGGAAACATTGTTAGCCACCTCTGACACACAGCAAAGACAGCAATTTATGTTGCTCACATATGAAATCTTCACTCCAGCCCCTCTCCACCAAGAAACCACTTCTTCCCCTAGGGCCAAGCTGAGCACGTGGGTATTACGTTTCCAATGCCAGTCAGTTCCACAGAGCTGGAAGGTAGGACAGTTTATTCATTTTTAATGATCTTGACAGAATCTTTAATTCTGACCATGTAATAATGTAATTCAAGGGAGTATTTCCCCCTGGAGAAAACAGAGTTGGCACAGGGAAGCTGATCTCCAAACGCAGCATGATCCACTTCCAAACGAGCGGGGCAGCTTTCAGGGATCGCTGTCCCCACTGAGCACATAGTTACGTGACACTCTGAGCAAGGACAGATGCAGTCATGTGCTCACATGTGTGGGGACCATGACATACAAAGTCAAAACTAATGAGTGCCTAGGGCACTTCTGCAATAGAAGCCATGGTCTTGGGGTAAGAAATATACAGCTTCCCTGCACAGCCTTTCACCAGAGCACCACTTCAGACGGATAACATCACACCACTCATTTTCTTTAACACTGTAGGTTTTGTGTCAGGATTTTTTAATCTATTCTAGATAAGTTAGTTAACTATTTATTACAGAGGAGATAGGTGAAATTCCTTCATTTGTGTAGTTCTTTTATCTTGCTCAGTTTGCACAGTTCAAATAAACAAGAACCCCAGCATCAAAAGAATAATAGGAATGTATAACTGCGAATGCAGTCTGAAAGCAGTACAAAATCATCTTTTCAAAATGGAAGATCTAAATTTATTGCTTGTTAGACAAATCTAGGGTAAACAGTTTTTCTGAATGAGACAATTAAAATACCTGAATTTTGCAGATTCTTCTGGTCTCCTTATCCAGGTGCAGTTCTGCAGTTTTTTGACTATGTGAAGATAATAATCTTCTGAATATCTAAAAAAGGCAACATCAAACACAAGAATATATATATGCATATTTAGAAACAGTCCCTAAAACATTCAAATGATGAATGTATTAATAATAATGTGCATGGTGCATATATAATAGTTTGCTTTTAGAACTCCATGACCTATTTTATTTCTCTAATTTGTAACAATACTGTCCTCATTTAATTAGCATGACCTATTAAACATTGCTTCTTTACAGTGATGTCCTAATGAACTTATTTTTTCAGAAACTTTTATGTGCTCTGGTTTCAAACTTGTGTTCAACCACAAACATCTTGAAGTTATTAGACCTCTCAAAAATTGTCTCTTGTGAGAAAGTCAAAAATACAAAAACCCTGTTACTTATATTTGTTCAAACTTTAAAAATGTTTTGATGTGCGGCTCATGCAAATAAAGACTAAACTTATGGTTTTTATGACTTTTCTTTTATCCAGTCCCCAAAGCTCAATTCAGTCATCTTATACCATAAACTACTATTTACAGATAAAAATTTTCCTTCAAAATATGCATCTTAAAACAAAACAAAAAAATCTGTTCTACCCCACTAAGCACCAGTGGGGTACACGCAACCAAAGAGTTTTCTGCTTTTTTCAAGGGTTCAAGAGGTTTAAATTTGTGCACATGTGAAATACTGCAGAGCATGCAAGCCAAAAGACTGGAGACATTTCTTCCCTCTAGGCTCAGTGTTAGCACCTCTCCCATTTGTGCTTGGTTCCTACCACAGTTTTTTAAAAGCAGTAACTCTGACCTAAAAGGAGGATTGGGTATGTGGGAGTAAGAGATGATGCAGATGTCGCTGCTACAAGTTCCATGGGATCCATGTCTCCAACAAATAACTACCTTGTATGATTTTAACAAAAACGGCTTGGTGTTGGCCCAAAACCAAATGATCATGAGTTTATTTAAACTGGAACTTAGATCTGTGTATTTTAAACAACCTTGGAACTAACGGTGGGAAGGCATGAAACCTCACTTGTTTTTAAATGGAGCATGAGAACTGATAAAAGGAAAATAAAAAAGTAATGGTGGATTGCAGAAAGGCACTCAACAGCCTGAAAGCTTCCTTCTAGCTCTGTGTTTGAGATGCTTTTAGTGCCACAGCTTTATGGTAAACCTTTGAAAAAACAGATCCCTTTTTTTGTTACCTTCATAAAAGAACTGCTACTGCTAGAGTTAACTGGTTTGTCTACCCTAGTGTAAAATCACTTTCCATTTCCGTCTGGAAAAAGAACTGAAACTTTTCAGAAGAATTCTGCACTAGAAACGGTCTTTGGCTCAAGTTTGCACCTGTGAAGACATGTATGATTCTCACTCTCTATGCACAAACAGTTGGTTAGTTCACTACCATGGCAAAAAAAAAAAACAAGAAGTAAAAACAAAAACAACAAAAAACAACACACACAAACTGGCATATACAAAAAAGCATATGCATTTTATTCTACTTCAGTTTGTTAACACGTATCAGGAAAGATTCCAGCAAACACCATAGCCAATATAAGAAGTGATGGCAGCAGAGAAACTGGGAACAAGGCCTTCTTATTTGGGCAGCTGGTATGTTGTGTCGGCAGCCTTGCAACTGCAGCCAGGGAAAATGGAACCACTCTCTTCCTGAAGCAGCTACCCAGGGTCAGATGAGTGTCAGCAGCAGCACAGGGCAGGACAGGCAGCGTGTGGCAGGGGAGGGTGGGATAGAGGCACAGGATCACAATAGCCTGCACTGATGCTGGTGATTACCTACTGGGTTTTATTCCTTAAGGCTAAACAATAAGTAAATCTTAGATGCTGGGACTTAGGGGGAAAAAAAATAATAAGATAACAGGGTGTGGAAAGTTATTTATGCTATCATTATGTAGGAGAAAAAAAAAATATAGAAAAAGGCAGATTCTAGCCTAAAGATATAGAATATCAGAGTCAGAAATGAAAAGTCACCAGGAAGAAATTGCATGGACTGACAAGTTATTAGCAAGTAAGAAGAAAAATCAAAGTGTCATCCACAGCACTAGCATTAAGGCCCCACGAGAAACACAGGCGTGCACTGCCAGAAGCCAGGAGGGCCTGCTGGTGGGTGTGGACCTGCACCTGCGACAACACCACCTGGGTGCAAGGACACTGCTACCTTCCTGCTGCTGTCTGCTGGATGGAGTCATTCTCGGCAGTGACCAAGGACTCACCAGCCCACCCCAAAGCCGCCACTCCCAGGTCAGGTTCTTACACACTGGAACACCCCCTCTGCTCACCCTGTGCCTCCGGCTGTGATCCTCTTGGGACTTACAGACACTGCAGTCTGTCAGATCCTACCTTTGCCAATGCACAAGCATCAGAGACATCTCAGCAGCAGATCCCGGGGACAGGAGCAACGTGGGGCCACCACAGCCACCCACACCAATGTAAGGCTTTGTCCTGTCAGTTCCATGGGATGAACTCTACTTGAACACAGAAGACGTTCCCATAGATTTTTTTTTTTTTTTTTTTTTTTAAAGACTCAAAGTGAAGCTGTGGGATTTGCTGCAGCTGGGTTTACAGCCCCAAAAGCTTTGTTTTCCTCTCAGAAAACCTATTTTAGCATTTCCTGCTCTAAAGGAGCCTCAGGGACTCACTCCAATGGAATCAGTCCAGGAAGGCCATCAAGACATCATTCCGTGGCTCCGCTGTAAACTAGACAATCCTCTTCTCCACTATTTCATTTTAAAGAGCTGGGGCAATATGTATATCTCCACTGGCACCCAGAAGCTAACAGTACATACTCACTGGTGCAAAAATATCTTTATTACCAAGATAAAAAAATCTCAGGTAAATTGAACTATAACAATATGTGGACAAGACAGTAATTACAGTGCTGAGAATAGTGAAAGAAATGTGTTTGGTCCTGTTTTGGTCTGCCACCTGCATCCCAAACATTGTGATGATTCGCTGTAGTAGGAAACAGCCTTATGAGCCTTGGTGGAAAGTAACATCTGGAAGGGTTTTATGCCTGTAGTAGTTGTCAGGTACTCACTGACTTTTTACATTAACTGCAGTGGCTAAGGTGGAATTACCGTGCATAGCTGAGGCACTGACAAAGTATCTTCTAATGTTTGGCAGGTATCTAAAGGACAACAGCAGGGACAGCAGCGCTGAGATAGCAGGGAAACAATAAGTAAAACGTCAGAACAGAGACAGATACAGCCCCACTGGTTACTTGCTAGAACAAAACATCTACTTGGAAAAAAAGCTATTTGAATTAGAAGGAAAACTGAGCAGCAGGCATGAAAAAGGGAGATTTCCCTACTTGGCAGCTTATGTTCATAAAAGCCCCAAAAAACATACAAAGAAAAACAACAGAAGGAAAAACAAGTGAAATGGAGGATCTCTTGTGCTTTTGGACACTTTAATACCACAAAAACAACTATCGGTTTTTAAAGCCCTCGGGAGACTGTACGCAGGGCTTGCTCTAGAATAAAAATCAAAAGCTGCCAGCAGAACTCAGCATTTCAAGCTCTTTATCACCACCAGCGCATACCTGTTATACTTCCCACTTACACAGCATTTTTTACTACCAAATCATCTGACAAGCTTACAAGTAGTAAATTTTTCCAGTCTTTGCCAATTTAAGAGGCCAGAGAGTCTGGAATGTCCCTGTAATGTAAAGCGTTTATATACCATGCCTGTGGTCACACACTAAAAAAGCAGCAAAGATCCCAGCACCTCCTCTCAGTGAAGGGCAAGGAGTTGCAACATTCACAGCACAAAGCAATCCTTTGCTCCTTCATTCCAAATACCAGTTTCTCTTCCCACCTGCTCAATTCATCTTCTGCCTTATTTAATGGTTCAGTTCCTTTTTGTTAGCCATAAAATAAAGGTGTGATACGTCCTCATTTCTGCATTCCTGCAGCCTCCACAACTTTGTAACGCATGGGGTAAATAACAGTATTTATACTGCCATAGCCGGATTTTGGAGGCAATACAGTGCCTGGTTGTCCTTTTGGTGTTAAACATGCCCTTCAGCTATATTCCTGGACCTCTGCTTCAGCTCTCGCTAGCAGCGCAACACCAGCATGGTGGTCTTCCACCTTTTAAAAGAGTAAAAATTTCTATGGTAGTGTTGCTGATGAGAAGGAATAGTGGTAGGAGGAGAGGCTGATAGAGGAAAAAAGAAAAATTGAGACAGTGAAGACAGAAGCTGGGAATATAGTGACATATAAACAGGTGACAAATCTTAAAGTGCAATGAGAAAGTGAGCAGGGGCATAAAAGACAGGAGAAGCGTTAAAATCACGATTTAATGGTTCTTCTTTTACACTAAGGAAAATTTTGACTTCTCTAGTCCTTTGAATGGGGAAAAGCACATAATTATTTTTAAGTAGAGTTTTTGTTTCTCATTCCATTTCTCTTCTCTTCGTAAATGGAGTAAAAAATAGCTTCCAATTTTAAAGGCACTGTGGCACATAATTACTTTTAAGATGCCACTTGGTCCTAACGCTCTTCTTACTTACCATGTTGTATTTGTTGCTGCATCCATATAAGCAAGATGTTATATGTCAAAAGTAATGGGCTGCTTCTCCCGCTTCCGCTTTAGTGAGTGGGAAGGAAATTGAGCAGGGCTGATAGCAAAGATTTTTTTCCATGTCAGGTAAAGGCAAAACAGCAAGTTGAAACCAGAAATAAATTTGGAGAGAGGTTTCTTTGATGCATCTAAAATTGAATAATTAGTTTCCTGTGGACTAGTTATTATAATTACGAGTGCAATTACCAAGTAAGCTTTTATACTAGTACATTTCTATATTTACTCGAGTGAATATGCTGAAAAGAACCATTAACTAATGTTGCTCGCAGCAGGAGCATTTACCAATCAGGAAGAAGACATTCAAGGATGAAATTATGTCGCACAGATTCTGGTCTACGTTTTTGTAAATATCTTGGAATAAAATGTTGCTAACTGGGAATGAGAAATCTTGTTGACTTATGCTGACATTTTAAGAAAAAAAAAATCCAACCTAGAATAACTCTAACACATGAAAGAAAAAATGCAAGCAAACATTGGTTGAATAACTTCAATTTCCTGTTGTGCAGTTCCACATTAATATCGTCAAGAATTATGTAAACGAAGAGGACAACCTTTTAGCCTTTTACATACAACAAACAAAGCAGAAAGCACAGCAAGAACCTACCTTTTCTTCTTGATTGATGATGACAAAATGTTGTCCAGAATCGGCTTACATTTTGAATCCTGTTCAAACTGGTAAATTCCATTCTTACTAGCTGTTGTTCTGTTAAAAAGATTGGGCGTGAGAAAAAGCAATGTACTTTAAAAAAAGAGAGCATATTCTGATAGCACTGATGCAGTTTCTTTGCTATGACAAAAAGCTTAATTTAGCTGAAAACATTACCAAAGAAATTTTATTCACTTCTACTGTGAAGCTCTTGTATAAAAGGAGACTTTGCTGCCAGTGACTACAACGTATTTGATTATTTAAAGAAATCCTCTTTCACAGTGTGAATTATATTTTCTGCTTTACATTGTAATCAGAAAAATCTAATTAAAAATAAATTAAACAGGACCCTCTTGAACATTAAGAAGATGTTTAAAATAGTCATATTTAAATATTTTAGCAGATGTGATTTCCTAACTTTGATGAAATGCAGTAGGCATAGGAAAAAACACAGGTGAGGTTGATCTTTGTACTTGGACTTTCATTTATGGACTTGAGTTTAATTCTTACTCCCTTGCTCAATCTTTATTTATACAGTGAGAATAAATACTTGTAAAAGGAAGTAATGCAAGTGCCAGACAGTGATCTTTAACTCTTGTCGCCTCATTTTCACCAAAATCCTGTGTGGTCCTCTTGCTCTGGCAGTCCTGGTAGAACACTGAGCTGTAAACCAGTAAATGACAGATTCCAAGGCATTCACTACTCCATTCACCTCAGCTCACCATGTATCTAGGTTTAACCTCATATTATCACCTTCTTCCTTCATCAGCCATGTACTGAGTGCATTATCACTGATCACAAAGTTCTTTCCTCTGCCACTTCTATTTTGCTTTTCTTCACCATCTTCACACCCGCCTCACCCTTTTTGTTTCTTTCCATGGATTCACTGCTTATAGAGCACTGCTGCCTATTTGCCCACCCAGAACTGGAAACTCAGGAGACATGGATGCTGTCATTTGTTCTTGAGTATGAGCGGCAGCAGTGAACAGAGCCCATGCTGTTCCTAGAAGCACAAGGATCTTCCTGCTTCATGCACAGTACACTCCATTTCTGCTTCATCATTCACTAATTAACAAGGATCAAAACTACGTTGGCTTCTCCTGTCAAAACACTGAGACCACTTATCAGCAAGATTTCTGACAAGCTGACTCTAGCAGCCCTTACTGGGGAAAGATGCCATTTCAAGTCAGGTTGGAAGGGACTCCAGGAGGTCACCTGGCCCAGCCCCTGCTCCAGCAGGGCCACCCAAAGCAGGTGACCAGGACCTCCTGTCAGGTATTTGTACACATCCATGAGATTCCCTGAGCACCCTCTTCTTAAAAAATTAAAATCTTAAACAATTTAAATGGGAAGAAGGCTGACAAGCAAAATAAATACTTGTTTATTTTGCCACTAAACTGTCCGGCATTTTCAGACCTATGACAAGGGACAAAAAGTAATAAAGCACATTTTCTTCTCTTTCCGTTGCTCATAATTTTCCACAAATGGGGAGCAATTCACCTAGGAAGCAGGCTGCAAAGGACAGAGCTCAGCTCTCCCCCTTTCTTTCCACTGTCAGGAAGTTCTTCCCAGCTTACACTCAGTGCCCCCAGGGAAGTACACAGTCTGCTGTTCCTTGCTGAGGGGAATGGTAAGAACACAATGCAAACCTCTGTCCTTCCTATTCTGCTGTGACTTTAGCAGACAGTAACAGCTGGCACTGCCTGCTGAGAGCTCCACAGCTGATTCTGCATAGAGCTTCTTCTCTAATTATTTTTCAATGAGTGACACACAAATGTGAGGGCAGAGGGCTCTCAAGCACACAGTTCAGAGGGTAAAGCACACAGCTCCGCAGGATCTTACAGGGTAAGTGACAGCAAATGCCCTGTTTACAGCACCAAGGTACACAGGTTTACTGCAGCTTGGCCTGAGCGTTTCCGTGCACACAGAAGCACCAGGTGGGCCGCCCCTTGCTTTCACACAAGGAGCCAACCAGTTCCCAAACAACTTTAGTTAGCACTAATTCATGTTTCCTCTACCATGCTTCTCAGTAAGCTGAAAATCCTCCTGAAGCTGCAGCTTAAAGGAAGAGAAATGGCTACAGGCGAAGCTTAGCTGTATAAACAGTACCTTATAAAAAAAAAAAAAAAAAAAAAAAAAAAGAACTATTGTTATCATGAACCAAGCGCATGTAACTACTGCAAATGGTCTTTCAATACAGCTGAAAAATCAAGACACCAGCTGCTGGCTTGAAGAGTGGCCCCAGCCCCTCCAAGCTGCAGCTGGCCAGAGGAGATGCCTTAAGCACAAAGAGCCACAGGGGCTGGCTCGCAGGTGTGAGCAGGTCCTTGCCAGCTGCAGGTGCGGGCATCATCAGAGGACTGCCAGCCGTCCACAAGCAGGATTCCACTCCGTGCAGAGAATCACTACAAGATCCTTACAGCTCCCTGGCAATTTAAGTCCTGAGGTCAGTGGAAGCAGTGAAAAATATTCTCTCAGCCAAAGAAAAGCTTTAATCAACTGGCTTTTAACATTTTAAATTCACAGCACTGAGGGCAAATGAAGCGGGTTGTCTTGTTTTTTCACACGGAATTGTTTTTCATGCACATATTTACATGACTGGAAAAATTCAAGAAGGGAGAAGTCAGATAAAAAAAGAATGAGAGAAATAAATTACAGTTTCATTTTGTCATTAAATGCTGGTAATCACTTTTACAGCCATTGGGGGGGAGGAATAAGGAGTCTTCCCTTCCCTTCCCACGACTGATGTAAAGATTGGTGAAAATGGCACAACAGTGGGGAAAACAGAACAGGATTTTTAAATCCAAATTCTTTATCTATACCATGCAGACAGAAGATAGATCACCTAAGTGTTTCTTCTGTATATTTTTCCATACAAATTTTACTCAATGTTCTTCATATGGTGCAAAGAGATAGGTAAATAAAACAATTCATTTGCAGTGCCTTCTTCCAGTAAAGTGACATTTCTGAATTCCTCTTTCACTGTTAGAGTGGCCTCTGTATCACGAGTGGAAACCTTTTGCACTCAAACCAAAAGGCGTGTGCAAGGGGAGTTCCAGACTTCTACTGCGTTACTCTCTGCGGAGTTATGCAGCCATCAGGCTCAGATGAGACTTCTCCTCACTTAAGACAGTCATGCTAGGCAACATTTATCACTGAATGAATTTACCTCACTAGTGGATGGCAGTCTTTGTTCAATACTCAGAAGTGCACTAAAACTTTTTCAGTGGAATCAGGTAACATGCCTAACAATTATGACACCAGGCCACATGCAGCTGATTTTGCAGACTCTTAAGAGTGAGAACTTGATGTGAAAACCATGGTCTATTCTGTTGGCTTGAACATGTAAAACAGACAAAATGGCCATTTCTGCTACAATTCCCTTAGAGTTTTAGATGTTCTCAAAGCCAACTTTACTGGCACAAATATGAAAGAAGAGTGGTTTTTTTAAAATCATATATGAATAGCTTGAGGGCCACATCCTTCCTATGGCAATTCTAGAAACTCAGAAAGCACACCATCTGTACTTTAATAAAGCCATGGCACATTAAGATCGTGTGCATATATATCAGCATGCTGTTCTTCTATATTTTACTCACAGGAAGACAGAATACAACATTTCCTTAAACTGCCAAAATCTTTAAGACATGGATTGCACCCACTTCCGTGCAGTAACAGACTTCAGATAGAGTACAAGAGTCAGACAAATAAAATATACAATTTTAATAAAATCAATGGGAAACAAATTGACCATGGTGAATACCCTGTAAGTCTGTGTGTCCACCTCAAGAAGTACCTGTCTCTTCTCCCAGGAGAATGGTGAAAGCAAATGAAAGGAAACCAGGACTGAGGAGAAAAATAGTGTCATCCTGTTTGTAATCATGTTCTAGCGAGTGGACTGGAGAGGCAGGTTGCTCCAGTACGGGAAACACACAACCCCTTTTGCTGCACCTGTAGCATTCAGTCCTGAGACTGTAAGGAGCCTCAGTGCAGGGAATCACCAGACAGACAGGCACCTCAGCTAACATGGAACCTTGGGGGAGCAGTGGTACTGCATGAAAAGAGAAGCCCTTCAAAAACAAACAAACTCATGCCCCTACAAAAAAAAAAAAAAAAAAAAAAAAAAAAAGAAAAGGACAGACTAGGAAAATGGGTGGATACAGGATGGAAGAAGAAAGATGGACAGGAGAAAAAAAAAAATAAGTATGTAAAAAGATGGAACATAGCTGTGAGTTTCACCGTAACATGGGCTGAAAGGCCAGTCCTCCACACAAATTCACACAAAAACTGCTGGAGAAACTGCAAGCATGTGAGATCAGTACTGGACTATCTGGTGGCATCAAAACCAACAGGAATTTCACTTCTAATTTTCAGAAGGAATTAAGTCCACACTGAGCATCAGAGGAAAATCCCACTCATTGGCTTTATTTACTCTTTGGCCAGCAGAACCAGCTGTTGCATTTTTTTTTTCCAACTTCCCATTCTTGTCTCCCCAAAGCAGCACAGAACCTCTGAACTGCGTTCCAGCAGAGCATCTCCAGCTAGGCAGGATAACTTCTGCATGCAAAACTACACATTTACATCCTTCTGGCACCGACAACACTACACAGACTGTGAATATCTTCTGACTTATTTTCTCCCTTGAAGAGACCATTTACACTTGAATCTCATACTTTACTAGTTGAACACTAGTTGTCAAAAACCTGTAATCCATTCTTCCCTAGGAAGGGTGCTCTTCACGGCTATCTGACACCACTTCAAATGAATCAGATGATAAGAATGCAGTGATGTTTTTAAGGTTCACAACACCTTGATTAATAAGGCAATACACAATTTAAATGCTTGGCGAAACGGACTACAAAAACGGCTCTATCGAGCCATAGGAGTAAGAATTTGTCTGTAACATTAATCACAGTAACTGTGAAAGAGACTGATCCCACTATCCTTGTTCAAGTTCCCACGGAGATTTGCTTATCTAAGGAATGCTAAATCAGGTCTTCAAGACAAGCTGCATTCTGAAATTATTTGGTAGACCTTCCAGTGCATTCATCAGCATTATACACAACATCAGATATTTTTTATTTATCAAGTCCATTAGCCGCATGACACACAACATGACAAGCAATATTCAGAGTCTCATGGAGGGTAAAGTGAAAAAAATAAGGTACTTACACTAAAATGATGTTAGAATAGTACATGATAGGCAGAATGACAGCGCAGTTTCACTTGGACCAAGTAAACAGAAACAGAAAGAGGCTGGGAAACCTTTCACCATTGCCAGAACATAAATGTGTCCTGGCAGCAGCTTTCAACTGAACACCTATTCATTTAGACAGCACTAATACATGAGGCATGCATTAGAAATGTGCTCCTAAAATATGTCTGCATGCATCACTTGGAAATGAGGGGAAAGAATACTAAGACAGCAGCAAAATTAGTGAAGAGCCACCACTGCTGACTAATGTAAAGTGTAGCAAATTATTTGTGCAACACACTAAGCCACTGTTTACAATCTTGGTAATAGCTTGTCTCTTCTTCCCTTTCTGCCTGCCAGAATGCAATATTTTGACAGGAGACAGAATGTACAGGTCTCTGTAGCATAGTTAATTAAGCATAGTTGTTTATTCCCTAGGCCTGCATAAAGATCTGCTGCTGAGGGTGGAACTGGGTAAGCAAAAACTATGAAACACTGTATCAATACTAACTTGTTTACTTATAGCTCCTCAATCACTTCCTCCCACTGTCCAATTACCTCAACAGTCTCTACCCTGTGCTTGCCTTGAACCTGGAAAGACAGAGTCAGTTAGGGAAGCAGTAAGAGAATGCCCTAAAACAGGCAATACAAACTGCTGCCCTGTTCTTACCTGTATATAAAACTGATATACATAGTGCTTGCTTGAGAAGATGATTTTCACCTTCTCTGTAGCAGCTGGTGTTATTTATCTGCTCTGTATCCCACACTACAAAAGGAGCTGGAATTTCTGCTCAAGTTTAACATAGCACACTCTGGGCTTCATGACCAAGGCCAGACCCAGACCCTCTTATTACAGACATCCTCCGCTGATGAGCACTAGCAGCCCCAAGCCTTCTATTTTGCTGTTGGTGCTGAGATTACACAAACACAAATGCTGTCCCAAACACAAGCAGAGAGGGAGGACCAAGCGTCTACAGGTGGGACAAGTGCAGGATTACTTTTTTGGTTGCACCGTTGGCTTATGCAAGTTTAAGCTGTACTTGCAGTTGCAGTTTAAAATACAAGGGGATGGTAAGAGGTATGGACATGATAATTTGCCAGAGAATAAGGATATTGCTGTATAAATGATACTGGTCACAGGGAAAAAATTGGGGACTACTGAAGAAACCTTGCTAACTGTGGTTCTGTGTTTAGTAAGAAATCCTAACAGATACAGGCTGTGAAATAAACTCAAGTCAAAAACTGGAAATCACACTGCAGAGGCAGTCAGGTTGTTTGAGATCTCTAACATTTAACAAGGAAAAGAGGTATGAAATGTCTTGGAAGAGACAAACCACATCTTCAAGGTTACTAAGACACAGATCAGAGAGCTTTAGGTGCCCATTCACTATCTAATTAAACACTGCTGTGCATGGCAGCTGCCTAGAAATCCAAGAGTCTCAACCAATCTCCCACTTTTCATCCTTTCATCCCTCATCTTCATCCTTTTAAAAGAGCAGATTAGCTTCCATTATTGCACAGTAACAGCATAACAGAGTCTCAGAGATTCTTCAAGAGATGTTTGATTACAAATATGCATCCAACGGCAAGGGAAATCACGGTAGAAGCAAACATTAGTCTGTGATTCTGAAGATCATCTAGGCTACTAACTCTGATTGGAGCTCAGAGAGGAAGTGCCATTTTTTTCTTTTTAATTTCCTCCCACCAAAGCTGGTGACAAAAATATTTGCTTGCCAGAGAAATGTGTCAAACTGATGATGAGATCAGAGTTTAACCTACCAATCATGCATATCCTCTTACTCTTATGCAGGAAGGGATACTGCTGTCAGCAACAAGGCACTGCTAATCAAACCTTCAGGGTACTTCAGGAGAACTACACCTGGGCAGTGTGCACCAATAGATTGTTGCTAGTTTTATGCATCATCACACTAACACTGTCTCACTTGAAAAATACACTAATTCCTACACAAAGTATTTCAGTCAGAGACTCTTCTGCCCTTTTGTTATACTCACGGATGCTGCAGCAAAACCCCACTGAAAACTGGAATCTAATTCCTGTTGCCCACATCATCCATCTCCATCACTGAGGGATTGCTCTGAACCTCCTGAATGAGTCCAGATGCTCTCCAAATCCCATCTCCCCGGCATGGCCCTCAGCCAGGCCCCATCCAGCTGCTGTCTGGATCAAATCCCTCCAGCGTGGCTCCCTGCCCGCTCCAGCTGCTCTCTGGATTAAGTCGCAGTTCCTGGTCGGTCCAGGAGCTCGCTCCCTCCTTCCTCAGATGCCAAACGCACCACACACAGCTGTCAGGACAGCCTACCAAGCACAGTCACCCAGGTGAGGGAGAACATCCCTGCCTGGATCCCACCAGCGAGCCACCCCTCCAAAGAGACGACAGCTACAGGAGCTACAGTTGAAATGAAACCTTTTTGGATGAATAATTTACTTGTTGCACTTCTGCAGTCACTAAAAAATACCATTACAGGTTGAGGAAAACTAGCTCCAAATTGGTGACAAAATCCTCCAAGCAGTTTAATGAAAAACATGTAAAAACACCTCGTGCTCCCTCTCACTTGCCATATTACTGAGATTACCAACCGATCCACATGTGCCATGAATTTTCAGCCCTCTTCAGTATGTGTTGCTTCCACTTTCTCTGCTCCAGTTGTGAGTACACTAGGAGCAGATGGGAAGTGGCTCGACACTGTTCTCTGAAGTGCCCTCTGCCAGCGTTTCTAGTCAATTTGACTCCACGGTTTAGCACACAGAGCTGAGTGTCAGAGGAGGCTGCAGCTCAGAAACCAGCATATAAAGGCAGAGTACAAGAAGACGATTGCAGGGGGGAACCACAGACATAACACAAAACAGAGTGGAAACAAGAAGAGAGTGACAGCTACAAAATCCAAAGCAGAACAGTTACAGCATACAGTAAAACCAATATATTGTAAGGAGTGGGAAAGAAGTAAAAAAAAGCAGAAAGGGAAAAAACAAACACAAAAAAGAGAAGCAGGCTACAGGAACATAACAGCAATTAGAAGTCCGCAAACTCTCCTGTTCCTTTTGTTTCACACTAATTTTGAGCAATGTTATAAACTTACAGAAGTTCTAAGTTTTGTGGCATGGAACACAAGGCTCTCTCACTGGAAAGGCGTAAGAGACCTACTACTAGGACATGTTGCAGTGGTTATTAAGACTACTGTCACTTGCATTCACTTAGGGAAAGCATATGTTGTTTCAACCTCAAATTTCAGCTCTACCGGGGGAGATGTTGGGCTCAGTGATGTTAACTGCATTGTCACCATTGACTTCCTATAGCCAGGACATCAGAGTTTCAGTTAAAGACCCAGTTCCCAAGTTCCTTCTATTTTTTAACTGCAACTATAATGTTAATGAGGCCATATAAGTAAAGGAGAATAGCAAAATATTTACAAACTACTTCTTATACAGCAATATCTCATGTGTGGATGACACCATCCTCTTCTGCACTGTTTTCCTGCAGTGTGCAAAGACTCAAGAGAACAAAAACGCTGTCATTAATGTTGATACCCACACCTAAGACACAACTTGTTTCACAGCTAATTTTACCAGTTGTTTTCACATAAAACTTCAGAGTGCAAAATAACAGGCTGCAAAGCAAAGATCTGAGTTGATGTAAAAGATTAAGGCACTGGATCAGACAGAAGGTCTCCTGAGAAGTAAGATGCTACATGAAATGAAAAAAGGCTTCATATATCTGGCCTAGAGCCAATGTATTTTAAGGGAGAAATATGCATTTTTAATAAAACACACATTACAAAAATGGTAATAGAGCTACCAGCTCCACCTTCCTGGAAAGAAGAATAAAAGATAGCAGGCACATGTCGTCCAGGACTTTCTACATCGTATGTTAACAAAACTGTTACCGGCAACATTTTACTGGGCTCAAAAGCAATGGCAGAGTGACGGCCGTCATTAAGAGGCCCTACTAGCAAATAACATATTACAGTTAAAGGGAATTTTCATTTTCTCAGTCACATAACCTCCTACACTCCTCGATTCAGGTGCCTAAAAACAGAACACATGAACTGAAGCAAGGGCAATTTTTTGCTGCCGCAGACCTTCCCAAACCAAACGCCTCAACAACCGAAAGCCCACGAGCCCCTACCTGTTCTCGGTCTGAGGAAGGGACGTTAAGGGAGACCTGAGGGCTCGCACCACTTTCGGCGTGACAGTCGCTACTTCAGCCTCCTGCTCCCAGCCCCTGGCGAGCAAGACGGGATAACAAAGTTGTCAAAACCGGCCGTCAGCCACCACCGGGCGTCAGC
>VXAV01000140.1:642836-682712 GCA_013399715.1 Alectura lathami | reverse complement strand
TTTTTTTTTTTTGGAGTAATTGTGCCCATAGTGGTGTTCTTGTGGCTGATCACTGCTATGAGAAACCTAGGAAACTGACAAGGCTCCATTAATTAGGCACCCTTTATTATGAGAATGGTTAATTGAGATGCTAGATCTTAAGCAGCTGCTTGATCATGAGTGAGCAGGCTGATGACTTGTATTTGCATCTTCCTCCACATCCTTCCTGTTTTCTTTATCTGTAACCCAGACACTTTGGGGAAGCTTATCCTTGTTGCTGTGCTCTGAAACAACGGCTTGAAAGCCTGAAAGGTGATGCCTTGTTGTAGTTCTGTAAACAAAATAACCAGGGACTGGGGAACGTGCGGGCTAGGCGGTTAGATATCGCAATGAGCTGCAGCGTGCCTACGGTCCGTCGAAGGAGCTGTGTGGCACCTGCTGCGATTCTCAATGTCAGGAAATATCTAATTAATTGGTTTAGGGCACTTGTGAAGTCACTGGAGGGCTGCGCTGTGGGCGCTGTCGGGGAGCTGGAAGCGGCTGCAGCGTGAGGGGCAGCAGGTACCGGCCTGGCTCAGCACTCCTGAGCACAGCTCAGTTTTCCTCCTGGCTTTGAAATACTTAGTCATAATCCAGAGACAAAACACAGCATTAGGGCTTCTGAAGTCCTGGAAAAGTTTGCTGATCTAAGTCTGTCACAAATGATGACATCTTGAAGAAACTTGAGCTTTTCTAAAACAATTCCTTCACTTTCATGCCTCTGCTATAGACCCAGCTGATGCTGTATGTGAACACGTAGGGGCAAACAGTCAGGCTTTTCAAGGTAAATGTTTGCTGGTTAGTGGATATTAGAAACTCCAGTTCCACAGTTATGTCAGAAATAATTCTGCTGATCTTCATAGATACTATCAACTATTTTTTATTTTCCATTAAATACTGTATGAAACAGTCTTTCATTTTAGAAAGTCTAATGATACTCCATACCAGCTGTGAAGGAAAGACAACTAGGAATTACAGTCCAGGAAATAATGCTGTATTTTTTTATTATTATTTTTTCCCCTCCTGGTGTTATTTCCCTGTGAAAGTACAATTTTTTCCCCTGTGCTCTGAAGTATCACTGTCAGCTAACCCATGGGAAATTTAGTGATATCAGTAGGGACATCATATTTCAAGCTAGAGGTCTACTGCCAACACTGGTCAGTAAAATATCTTTTTTTTTTTTTTTTCTCCTTTTTTCCATCTGGATCAAAAGGTTAATCTGTGTCATACTAAAGTGCTTGCAAAGTAAAGGGGAAGGCTATAAACCATATCTATGTAATTAGACTTAGCAGTTGGTGCTTGTTGTTTACAAACAACTTCACAGACACTTATTGATTGTCACAGTATCTGTAGGTGTTATCAGCTTTAATTCTCTGTCAGAGCAGCTTAGTAGGGAGGTTTAGTGACCTGCCTAAAGGGTGAGACAGGAAGCAATAATAGATCAGGATTTGAATTTAGGAAGGCTGGGTTCAATGATCATACCTCTTGCATCATGTTGCCACATCAGGAGCAACAGTATCAGCTAACCTCACGTGGGGGTCAGAAAGGTAAAGACAGGATTCTGTGCAGAAGAAGACATACCCAGAGACTGTCCCACCCCATCCCTTCGTGACAGCTGGAAGCCACTGCGTCTTGGCGGTGTCCCCCAGCTCCTGATTCCCATTAGCTTGGAAGTCGGTGAGAACTGGTAATTGCTGGCTTGCACAGAAGGAAAAGATCGCTAATCAGCCAGGTGGTGTCACGATGGCTTTTCCACTGAGTTCCTACAACTGGACTTAGCTGCTAATTGGAAAAATAAAACATAGCCTTGGGTATCATCCATGAATGGCTGCTTCCCTGAGGTAGACAGGATTGCGTCTTGGGAGTCTGGTGGTGCCTGTAGGGCTGCCTGGTCACATGGTGCTAGTTTAGCCTCCTTATTTCCAGCAGCTAAATCATATTAAGAAGCAATTAGTGTTCATTAAATGCTTTCCTAATGCTGCCTTATCATCTAAGCAATGGCTGTCACAGGAATATTAGCTATTGCAAGTAGGAGGGGAGGTGACGGGTACAATTAGAAAGAAGACACAGGTACCAAAGTTTTTCAGTGAGACTGGAGTCTCATCACAGTAAAGCCCAGGAGACTCCAGAGTGAGGTGTAGCTGTGACTCTAGAATTTGGGTATGAGTTGAGATATCAGTGGGAATGGGTGCTGTTTGCAAAAATAAACAAAACAAAAAAAGCATTTCAAACTGAGAGGAAGTCATTGATCCATTGAATTTCATTGCTTTTTTTTTTTACTTTTTTTTTTTTAATATTTCTCCCTACCCACATTTTTGGGCAACATTAAGTAGTCATAAGCAGCAAAAACTGAGTTGTCTGCCAGGATCCAGACATCAAAATGTCCAGGCACAAGACAAGTACCCCCAACAAACAGCCAAATAATAAAAACCCTTGAAGCCCAATCCAAACCTAATAAGTACTTTGTGTGGTTATTGGTGCTTTGCTTTTTGTTTCAATCTCTTCTTAATATTTTTCAGTATTTTTTTTCAGATCTTGCAAATTAGACTTTATTAAAATAAGCTAACGACTGAATTCAGCCAGCAAACCGTATGTTGGGGTCTGCCTAAAACAAGTGGAAGCGTTAGGTGTTTAAAAGCAGTTACACGTACCCCAGTTTCGAGAGGGTCATCAGGGTCAGTGACAACTCATCCTGTTCCCTCTCCACAGTCAAGATAAAAAGAGGGCACATGGAGAACTTTTTGAGATATTGAGCGTCTTGTGAGATGTCACACTGGTGGCAGGACTTGCCTCCTGTGCACAAAATGAATCTGATTTTCACTGTTTTAAATTTGACCATGCTCTGTGTGTGTCAAAGGAATGCATTGCTTGTGCTCCACCGGATCCTTCTATTTCATTTAACCAAGTAACCGTCTTCCACCGCTCAGTAATCGTGATCCTGCCTGAAAGCAGACAAATGCTCATTGTCTAAAACGCACCTCATAGCACAAGCAAACTGGAGGCCAGTAACTACTGAAAATCAGCGCTCCACTGCCAGCAGCCATGCAAGACTTCACCCAATTAAGGGCACGGCTGGCACTGAAATGCCCGTGATTGCAGTGCAATCCAATGTGTATGTTCTTCCTAAGGAAGCTAATGGGAAGAAGAGGATCTGAATACTAATGAGATAGAAAGGAGAATTTTAATGTGGAATTCCTGACAACTTGCAAGCTGTTAACCTGAAGGTAGATATTTTTTCTGTTCCCTTCTTCCTATATGCACACAGCGTGGCTTCTTAATGTAGCACCGCACGACAGGCCTTATGAGGTCAGGTGAAAACAGGGTGTTCTTCAGGCAGCGCTCGGTAGCAGACTCCTAGGGAAAAGGCATGCAATGATCTGTCCCTAGACCCTGTCCCAGCTCCCATCAATCAATGGGTTTAGTTGCCTTTCATAGATTTTTCTTCCATAATTGTGTCTAATTACTTTTTGAGACCATGTAAACTTCTGGCATTGACAGCAGCTTGTGTCAATGATTTCCATCCAGTTTGAAATCCTTCCCATTATGGTTGCCCCAGGAACAATTTTCTAAGAAAAATTTCTATGGTTATTTGGAAACTCTGGTTTCCTACGCTGAAGGACATGAAGTGCTAAGTATTCTTTTGCAATGAATTTTGCTACACATTGCACAAATCAGCACTGTTGTTAATAGAAATTCACAGCATCTATTGCTAGTATCGAGACTGAGTTATTACAGAGCATACTGTGAGTGCAAATTAAAAATAATGCACGACACTCAACCAAATCCTAATGAACCAATGGCACAATGTCAAATCCATCAGGAGCGAAGACTTTTAATACTACTATTAAAACCCAAAACAAACAAAGCAAGTAAATCGACACTGGCAAAAAGTGTTTGAGCAACATTTACTCATCACAGATCAGCATGCAGATTGATGGTACAGCCCCAAGCTGTTCTTAAAATGCCTGCACAGTGGAAGAGGGTTGTGCCTCCAGGGGTGTCAAGTAGTGCAGGGATTTTCATCAGGTAGTGTGGTCAATAGCTGGGCTAAATATGTCAAGCTTAACATTTCTTTCCATCAAGTGAGCGTGGACAGCTGCTTATTTGTACAAAAATCTAATTTGGGATCATGTTTGTTGAAGTGTGCATGTAAAATAGCGATGAGAATGAGAGACCACGATGGAGTCAGTCATCCTTAATGATACAGTGGTCAGGCAGCATTGCCTATGCTTAGGCGAAGTGAGATCTACAATATGCAAAAATAAATGAGTACATGATCTAAGCAAAGAGCAGGAATTACTTGGAAGAGGAGAAGAGAGGGGTGGCTGTTGGAGGGCCTGATCTTGGCACAGGAGGATTATCTGTTGAGTTTGATCCAAGATGGTAGCCTGATGGCCCATTTCTAGGCCGGCTTTTTAGGATCATAGTGCACTGAAAAAAGCTAGAGCTGCCTTTTTTTTTTTTTTTTGCACTCTTACATTTCTTTTGCTGAAATTCACATAGAGTACAGTAAATAAAAAATAAGGACACATGCTGATATGTGGGGATAAATTACTTTGTTGGTGCTGAAGGAAATAGCAGATGTGATACAGAGCACCATAAACTCATGGGTATAAAGGAACCAGGGTGACAGGACCTCTGTCTTTAAACTGAGCAAAAGCCATTAACCTCATTAAATGGAGTTAAAAATATAACTGCCCAGATTGCAACCTAAATCTATTTTCACAGAAAACTGATTCTCCCATTCTATTCTGTGATAAAAAACGTTGAACGCTCCATTGAAACATTGGTGCTGCGAATCCCAGATTCTCCATTTTCCATTGTCGTGTCCTTGTGAAGCCATTTGCAGAGCTGTGCAGTGAATGCTGATAAGGCTGTGGGGCAGGTGAGTCAGTGTGCGGGTGTGCCCAAGTCCTCATGCCTGCAGTGCTCATGCCCCACAGAGGGATGTGGGAGTCTGAACAGAGCTCGTAGCTGCGAGGTGCCAAGCTGAGAACTGGCACGGGGAGAGCCCACATCGCAGTGGTCACGTAGGGTTGTGGATCGTGAGGGTGCTGGAGGGTCTGTCAGCCAGCTTAGTCCTTCAGCTCAGACTCTGCTTTAAGGACACGAGTATTTCTGTTAAATTGGGGCCAGTCTCATGCTTTTGGTGAAGTACATGGCAAAACTGTGCTTAAAAAAAGCATATATTGAAAGCTCAGTATGTCTCCACGACGAACCATCAGCGTGAAACATCAGGGCACGGGGGCACATCCATGCCGCGTTGAGGAAAAGCAGGACAGTAACAACTGTCAGAGCACACCCCAGGAAGAGAAGTGACATAGGAGAATAAGCCATGCAAAAAAAAAAATGCCTCTTACCATTGGGACAGCCTTCCTGGTTCTGGAACCTCAGGGAAACAAAGCCCAGGGGGNGACCAAAAAAAAAAAAAAAAAAAAAAAAAAAAAAAGCCCAGAGAATTCTTTATTTGTGTTTGTCTAGTAATGCCCTGAGCTATTTATAAACTGGAACTGAAAGCCTTTACCTCCAAACAGAAATAAGTCCCAGCAACTTCAACAGCTGGCAAGATACACAGGCATTTGGGAAGGCTTGCTGTCAGCTGGCATTGCTTCTAACGTTTTTATTCTCCATTAGGTATTCTGAAGTAATTTTATGTCTGAATGACAGCGTTTGCAGGCTGGAGTCCAGAATGGACCAGAACCCACTGGGATTGCACCAACGGTGGGGCATGGCCAGAGCGGTGCTGCTGCTGCTGGCATCAGTGAGGGTGGGGTGAGCAGGGCTGGGAGCAGCACAGCCCCACCTGGGGCCGGCAGCAAACAAGAAACCATGGCCCAGCCTTAGCCAGGGACTGTGGATGGTGGCAGATGCGGCTGTGGGTCTAGGACTTCTTCCCTCCCCGAGCAAACTGTCACTTGCGCTGAGCTCTCTACCTCTGTGTCCTCAAAACACATTGTGCTACATAGAGCACTACATCCCTACAGCTAGATCCTGCCCTAAGTACAGTCTCCTCCGTGATTCATGCAGTAATTAAAAGCAACAATTATTTTAAATGTTACCTTTTCCAATTCTGTAAATAGCCTGATAATCTGTACGTCAGCGACAGACCTTGCTGATCATGTTGCGCTCCCGGCTCGCTTTCATTAGGCTCTGCAAATATACTGCAGTTCTCACAAAATCCATGTGCTAGGTAAGCCAGAATCTCTCTTACGGTTCTCAGATATCCACTTATGTATTTGTCTCCCTCTCAATTACTGTACTTCCAGAGAAAGCACATTGTTGTTTATTATTCAGTGCTTTCAATGTCCTGGCAGGAGAGAATTAAGGTCTGGCAGAAAGGAAAACTGAATGTAGCCCAGGAAAATTGACTGCCATCTGAACAGAGGGATAAATAAATACTCTTATGTTTAGTGTTATTTTACAAAACAGGCATTCAGTACCTCACTCCTAGGTGATACTTCTGCAGTACACGCTCATTTTCCCTGTGGATACTTACAGATTGATCCACCTTCATTTTAACCTTGAGGGCTGTAACACCCACAGTACTTACGTAGAGTCGTGCTGTGTTAGGTGCCATTAGAAATGCCCCAAAGTTAACAAGTCCAGCTAATGGATTAAGTTTATTAAGTGTATGGTTTACCTATAATGGTTCTGAGTAATTTTTATTCAACGGTATTGGCATAACTATCAGATCTGAGAGTCTAAAAATGCGTTGGTGTTTGGAAGGAGGACCCAAAGGGGAGAGCTGGGGGTGCTGGGAGCTCCACAGGGGCTTGGTGAGAGCCAGCAGCCCCCAAGCATGTGTGGGGCCCCAGGGGTGAGGGGAGCAGCGGGGAGGAGGATGAAGGCATTTTCATCAGAGAGAATGCTGATGCTTAAAGTACCATTACCATGCTGCTGAGGAGATGTGCATTTTAAATACCCACATTAAAATCTTTCGCTTTTAATTTTGTTTTTGCATATTGCATGAGTGTGCATTTGACCAAATAGCTGAGTGTGTGCAAAAGATGATTCTAAAGCAAGGAGTCATCACTTTAAACCTGCAGCTGGAGAAGATTTATTCAGGCTTCCCAGATGTGCTCAGGCTTGGCTTGGCTGTGTTTAAGAGCAAACTGAGGATTAAACAAGCAGGCAGTATTTGCTTTTATTGATAACTGTTGGGTGTGACCATGAAAACCTGAATACGACCTGCCGACAGCAGATGGGGTAGGGCAGGTGGCAGCAGAGCAGCGCAGCAGCCCCTCTCTGTACCAACCCAAACCTGCCTGTGTCTTCCCTCGGGAGGGGGACTCGTTCAGCCCTGCACTGCTCCTTTCCCCCTTTTGCAGCTTATCCATCAGTAATGCACATGGTGCAATAGTTCTGTGAAAAATGATATTTTTGCCAAGAATGAGACCCTAAATTCAGCCCAGACAGTGGGAACTGGAACTAGCTCCCTTTCTCAGGCTCAGTGAGCTAAATTATCTGCACTCAATTGCATGTTTTCAGTTCTGTGGCACATTAAGCTGCTAGGTAAGGCTGACTAATATATAGTGGCAGGTATCTGGAAGAGCTGCTGTGTATGTAGCATACCGAGCCCCCCAACAAAGGAACCAGTGGTCGTCCTGGGGCTCATGTGGCTGCCCCAGTGATGCATGTCAGGAGCTGAAGAAAAATGGTGTTCTGGAAATTCAAATGTGGAATTCAAAATTGTGACACATTGATTTCTTTGTTCAGACATCGTATTATTTGTCAAGCCACAACACAGTGCCATAGCTCAATGTTTTTCTCTTTAATGATTGCTTAGCAGCCCAGTTGTAAATACCGTTTTCCTATTTACTGCCATTTTATATTCACTGAGCATATATTTTATCTAGACTCATAAAGATAGTCCGGGAAGGTTTTAATAAGCATAAAAATATTTCAGGCTAAAGAAAGAGCATGTGGCCATGGGAGTGTGCTCCCAGCAGGCAATGAAGAGATGCTGCCAGTTGTTCTGCAGGAAATTGGAGAAAATAAGCACTAGCCTGAGAGCGTAGAAAATTACACTCACAAGGCACCAACGCGAATCCGTGCCCTGGACACAGCTGGGCTGAGCCCCTGGGGCTGGTGTGAAATGCTTTAAGCTGCCCACAGAAGGCATAATCCTGACCAGCAGCAAGCATTGGAGGGACAGCAGGGGTGGGAGCCCTGTTTGCCCCAGCCTCTGGTGAAGAAGCTCTGAGATGGCAGAATGAACTGCAGGGTGGGCACACTGGAATCATGTCACCGTTGGTCTTTTCTGGCTAGCGCAAGCAGGCATTAGGTTTTTCTAACTATGGCATCTGCACTCCTGGGTCAAGGTAGTGTAATAAAATAGTGACAGAACCCCTTTGACTGTACTGATCTATTCTGGAATCATAAGATTCAGACTGTATAATATTTGGAAATTTATGTTAGATTCCTAATTCCACATTTAGTCACCTCTGATATTTATGCACAGTATTTTTTGGAATTAAGTAAGTTATTAAATATAAACTTAGAGAGCTAACTTCCCATCAACAATTTCTTTTTAAATAGCTTGCACATACTCTTTTCTCCTAGGCAGGATAACATCTAAGAAGAATAAATGATGTACGAACAACCTGGCTTTCCGGTTTTAGGTACAAAATCTTATAAGGACCTCTGTTTTTAAAGGGATGCTCAAGTGATGTGTTTTTCATGCAAACACCAACCTCATTAGATGTAGTTAGTTAAAAGACCTTGAAAAAGATAGACACACCAATGACATGACAGGTATGCCATAAGAACATAGTCAGATTCAGTCAATTAAAATATACACATCCAGATGTGAGTCCTTCACCCTGGCTCTGCTTATATTTAAAGTAAAGACATCACTTCTGGGCAGAAACTTACCTAATCCAAAAGTGAACATACATATGCTTGGGTTTCATACCGTGTATATAGGGGGACCAGCTCAGCTTCATATGAGATTAAGTCCTCCTGCCTGACAGAGTCTTAGGGGAATTCAAAGCATTCCTGTCCTGATCTGAACATGCAGATTGTTTTCTTTATTCAATGTTTTGTGCTATGAGGTGGCTGCAAGCTTGTAAGTATTTCTTACATAGCCTGCTACATAGCTTCTACTGAAGATGCATGGTCAAATCAAGTCCCATTTTGATGGTTGGACTTAATGATTGTGAAAGTCTTTTTCAACCTAGATGATTCTATGATTGAACATGAATTTGGCTTGATGATTCTGGGTTTTAATTGCACTTGCATTTTTATTTACTTGGGAAAAATAATTCACAGATACCTGGTGCAGTGCATGCACTTCATAGACATATTTTTACAAGTTCATTTTCCAAAACAAACACTGCATTCCCCTCTGCAAACCCCAAACCCAGAGATCCCTTCTTTATCCCATTTCAACTTCTGACTTAAAGCTATTTAATCCGCACAGTTGCTGCTGATGAATAAACATTTTGGAAACTTGAAGGAAATGGGATTATAGTTTGAAAGAGTGCTATTTGTAATGAAGGGGCTGCTGCTCCTCCTGCAGAGCCACTGCTGCTCTAAAGCCCCAGAAAGGAGTTATGGATCCCCGTGACTTCTCAGCGACCGCGTGACATACAGCAGGGTACTGGAGTCTGAGCTATTGATTTTCATGGTATTTCACATAACACTAAGGGATGGAATACGGGATCACAAAGTAGCGAGAGTTTGGCTAGGACTAGGATTTCAGGCATTGCCATCTGTCTGGTAACAGCAGCATGCCCCTTGTTATATCCTCTACCCTCATGAATAACCTAATTGACATTAGTTGTCCTGTCAATGGACGCTCTGGTACATTCATTTGGCCTATTTCCATTTCCCTGGAAATCAGAGCAGAGATCCTTTATCCTCCCTTCTCTTTTCCTACAGAACATAGATGCCATGCACTCCCCACACCACCCTCTGGGCCACAGCAGGCTGGGAGTTTACCTGCACTTACCGCTGAAATCAAAGGGGATTTGGCTGATAAACTCTACACAGAGCAGAATTAATGAGCAGAGAGTATTCAGAGAAACCCTGGCCCCGCTGGAGGAACTCTCCCAGGGCTGGGAGAGGCCCCAGCCCTCTGAACTTGGATGGCGTGGGAGTGGGCAGTTTGCAATGGTCACGTTGGGGTCACACAGAACGTGTTTGCTGTGGCACTGAGACTGCAAAAAGCCCATTCACCTCCAAGTTATTTTTCCTCTCAGTTATCAGAGGCTAAGAATGTTGGGTTTAAATTTTTGTTTATATCCTTGAGAGATAAAATGTTTAATGAGTGGCTACATGCAGTAATGTGCCAGAAAGCTGAGAGAGGAGCAAATCAATGAAATCCCATATTCTGTCAGGCTGAGCATACTCCTTCAAGAAAATAAGCTGCCAGCGGTTTTATTGCGCTGAGCCACTGATGTGCGAGGTGGTTATGGCAGATAAAGCCCCAGACGGAGCTCCCAGAGCCAGGCACGCCGGGCGCTGAGGCCTCCGCGGCCTGGTGGGCAGGCCGGCCCAGCGCTGCAGGCCCGAAGGAGGGCAGGGGCCAAGCTCCTCTGCATCAAGGTTGGCAATGCTGTAAGGAAACATCCTTAAGCTGCAGTAAATAAAAAGAAAGACTCACTCTGCGATTCCTGGAAACTGACAATAGAATTGAATCCCTGCAAGTAAGCTGTTTCTAAAACCTACATGTCAATCTGCTTCAAGAACTTTTCTATGCTGTGTTTGAGGCATTGTATTCAGCTAAAGAAGCAGAAGCGTTAAAAGAATTTCCTTCATGGAAAACATTCAAAGCTCTTGTAAGTTCCTCTTTATTAAGTAACTTTTCTATGGAAAGGGAACCGTTAATTAGTGTAGACGGTGCTATCTCAGAAAACAGTGAGCTTGGCTGCAAGAAGAGTTTGTTCCATGCTTCTCCAGCCCCTACCTTGTCTCAGAGAATATTTATTGAGGAATCATGATAGCTTGAAATAATAGTTACCACAAGGTTTCTTCAGCACATGTGCTTTTCTTAGTTTGAACAAAATAGACACTCTGATGAGCTGTCTAATACTTCATACTCTATGTTTTATGTGAATACTTTACTTTTTTTTTTTTTTTTTTTTTTTTTTTTTTTAACCTGAGCTTTAATCAGTCATAGCCTGTGACACAGCAATAGATTACGCTGCCATGGAATGTAAAAGCAAACAGTTCGGTCATGGGTTGGCATCATTGCATGCCAAAATTAAATTAGATTAGGGGTGGTTGCCTTTCCCTGGGCAGGATTAAAATGATAGCTGATTTTGAGATCACGGAAGTACTCCCCAGACAAAATCTCTAGAAACCAAAGGATGCCTAGGATTTAATTATTCATCTTGTGATACTTAGTGTTTTTCCCACTGCTCAGTCACCAGAGTCATGAGATTCAGAGAAGCTGAGCTTTTTTGTTAAAAGCTAAATTCTCAGCCTTTAAAATTGTGAAGGAAAAAAAAAAAAAAGAACCTCTGGAGTGTTAAAGAAATCTAAGAGAAAAAAAGATTAAATGTTTTGGAAGAATTACTGTGTTCCTACACAGTTTTTGAAAATCTGTGCTTGACAATATCAGCCATATCTGTCTTCAGCGGTGGTAAGAATCAACAAGAGACTGTGTATTTAACAGGGATAATTTTTAAGCCGTTTTACACCACCTGGTCGCTAGAGGAATGCCCCAACACATCAGCATAAGGCAAAGCAGCCCATCCCCTGCTGCAGCAAGCCCTGGCACGGCGGAGTGAGTGCCTCCTGGCAGTGGCTGATAACTGGGGGCCACTGCCCTCAGCCAACGAGCAGTATTAATTCTGTATTCAGGGAGCAGAGTTTTAAGCCAGGTTGTCCTGAAAGTGAGCAGATCTGTGCTGACACACACACCCTGTCCTGACAGCCAGGCCTTTACCTCTGGAATGACAGCTGGACAATGACTTTCAGACATTTAACATCATAACAATGACCAGCTTGGCTTAGGGTACCCTAATCCCTCTGTCCAACCATGTCCAAGAGGAGAAATATAAGGAACCGTGGATATATACAGAAGGCTTTCCCTTACTGTGACTCCTCAGCTTGCAGCAGTCAAAGCACTGGGAAATCTCTGAGTTACTAGTGATCTTCAGGCTCTCTTGTTAAAAACAAGCAAACAAACAAACAAAAACACAGGGATTTGTCTTCCAGGAGTTTGTCTGAACTCCTCTTACCATGTGGAATCAAATCCCTCTCCTGGGTTGGGCACTGTGTGAAACAAAATACTCTGTAACTTTGTTCGGGTTAAATCTGACAATTTCACCACATGATCTCCACAGTATGAAAACAGTGACTAACATTTTCTCCTTTATCTTCCTCATACCAGTCACTGATTTAAATATCTTTGTCTTAACGCTTCTAAGCTGATGAGCTGTGTTATGTTCTATTTCTTTACGTCTGGAAGCAATTCTGAAAACATGAAAAAATTAGGAACATACCTTTTGAAAAAATCCAATTTTTCCGATATCTATCTTTAGAACACCTCTTCATTGTTTTTGGTAACTAAGTTGCCAATACTACAACCCATAATTCTAACAAGGTCTTTTTGTTCACAAATAAAAGACACAATAACAAGGTTCTGACTATGTTTCAACTGTGATTGAATGAAAACATTGAAAAATAGCCAAGCAAAATGTTGATATAAACAATCAAAATAATGTCATATTAAGGGAAAAAAAATGTTATACTAGTTTGTATCTTCCACATGCAGTAGGAAAAAGTGCAAGAAATGTCACTTCAAGGTTTTATGGAAGAGTCTAATTTGAAGGAACTATTTATAGGTGCTGCACATTATGTTAATTTAGGTTCTCCTGATGTACAAAGGCTTCCTTTGAGAGCTTTTGTAGTAAGAGAAGGAAGAGAGCAAGAAAGGGAGGGACTCTCACAAACAGAGTTATGATAAAAGCTGCTGTCGTTATAACAGATCATCAGAATGAGAAGAAAATGGTGAGACACTGTTCATCACTTTGAGAAATGCTGATGAACAGATCATGGTTAGGTAGGACTGCCTACAAAATTTATGAACAGGGCTATGCTATCAGAAGAATGTGATTTTTCCCCTTTGCAGGCTGTTTACAAACTCATTCTGCTTTCCACCATACTATTTGTTATTTGCAAGAATTTGTTCATACACCTCACTCAAAAAAGGAAGAAAAAATTCATTTCTATTTGACAATGAATTTCCTTTNTTTTTTTTTTTTTTTTTTTGCATAAATGGGATGAGAAATGTTCAGCCTGTGGATTGTATGCAAACAGGCTGTATTAAGTGGATTACATTCATTATACTGAGGTCATTGATCATCCTGTTTTTTCTACTGTACGTCTGTATGCATGGAAAACAAGCTCTTTGAAGTGGAAAAATAGACCAGAACTGATGAACTATTGACAATGAGAATAAATAATAGATAGCAAACAGAGAAGATCTGAGCATCATATAATTTCAGGTCGTATTTTTTTTTGATGATTTCAAGGGGACAGTGGCACACTGGCCATCTTCACAGGTTGTTTTACTCATAAAACTCCCTGAAAAGGGAGACAAAATCTTTACAGTTGAATGTCTGCAAACAGCAAATACGATATGGATAGAGAATAAACGTAATCTCAGAAATGATGTGTTCGTGAACACTGCTTTATGGTCAGGGTTTTTTCACTGCCTCTGCAGATGGCGACCAGCTACCCCTTGACCTGGCGAAGCTGTCCCCTCACAACGTACAGCTCCTCCAGAAACGTGGTCCTGGAGATTTTTTGAAACAATAAAAGTGAAGAAAAGCCTAGAAGTAATCACCTTGAGGCTAATTATGACTTATCTGTGACAAAATATTTTCCCGCTTGTCCCTACCAGCAGCACTAACAAGACACAAAACACAAGGCACCGTGGAAGCGTTAGAAAGAAGCTGCTGCCCCGAGCACCCAGCAGGGTAGGCCACAACATGGGCAGGCATCTAGCGCTGCCTCCGTGAGGGCACCAAGCACAGGGGTGCTGGAGAGGTTTCCAAATTCATTGTCTCCGCTCCAAAATCACCCGGCATGTTTTGTGTATAGCCCAGGTAATGTGTACATGTAAGCTGAAAGCAGTGGCTCAGAAGGGCTGATGTCCATGCAGCTGCTGCTGGCTATGGTGGCTCCACGGGCGCTGTGGGGTGGAGAGCTCTGCCAGCTTGCACGGGGCTTTTGCTATGGTGTGTGCTATCTGGTGTTGTCCTAACGTCACCCCGGATTTATTAGCTGAGTGAATTCACACTATCAGATCACATCTTGGCCAGGACATCTCCTACCTTTAGACCAGATGTAAGGATGTATGTGAAGTATTCTGACTATGGCTTATAATTCTTTTTCCTAGCCCTAGTCTCCCGTTGGGCTGGATATTCAAAAAATTAGGGCTTTCATCATTTTTCAGCTCTGGGATAGAAAGTACTCGTTAATCAGCATCTGCCAATTCAATAGTATACATTAAAACATCACCATCACGCTCTCCTCCTTTGAGCTGTCAGCTCAAGACTACACAGTCAAAATGAATTGTTCTGGACAGAGGCTTAATTCAGCATATTTTCTTGTCTTATCACTCCATCCCTCAAGGCTAGAGGCATCCAGATCTTTGTTCAGTTATTTACGTAACTACCAAGAATAGAAATAATCTTCAACTTCGTAGGTCATCATAAGGTGTCAGTGTCATAAGGTGACAGCCAGTGTCACCTGCAGATGCACAAGAGCAACAGGTGTCAAAGGAGCCCCAGTTCCTGTGATAAAACATCCGTGTGTACATCCTTGTAGATTGTTAGCACCAGGGGAGCTTGCTGTGCTGGCTCTAAGAGATACTGCATGGAGGATGGAGTGAGGTGCAAAACTTCATGGCCAGCCTCTGTGATATGATTGCAGGGATGGGAGCTTGTTGGTACAATGGAATTGAGCAGTCACCCTGAGATCACAGCTTTTCAAATTTCTGTCACACCAATCACAACAAAGATAGGTATGATTAGAGTATTTCAAGCTCCACCTGAAGATAGTATAAAAATGGCTCAGGAAAGAAAGAATTTTGGGGAAGATACCATCACAGACAGGATGGATGGACACTGCTGGCTTCTGGGACCAGTGATAGGCTGAGCCTCTCTTCCCCTGCCATAGGGACGCCCATTGGGTGAGATTCGCACACTCAGCTATACCAAGTGCTTCCCCTGGAAACTCAGAAATCTCTAGAGTTGTTTCATATTGTAACATGTTTTGTGGTTGGCCGTATTATTGACATTATTGGTATTCACACATGTGAATACCACACTGCAGACAGTGTTTTATCACCAGCAATTCAAAAGAACGTGTTTTCTGTTCCTGCAATAAAGAGCACCCTTCTATAAGCTAGCTGTGAGAATACTCACTGAGCGCAGCCACGTTCTCTAAGGTTGATTGAGTGTCTCTTCGAAAGCAGCTAGACGAACGTGGCGCGCTATGGGTGAAACCGTGATCATGAGAGTTCTCATCGGGCACAGCCAAGATCCATAAGGTTGGTTGTGTGAGCCCATTGCACTGCGACCGGGCCTGTAGCTCTGTAGTGGGTATTGACCCTTTTAATGCAATGCTCTGCCACATTCTTCCTTTGACACTAATCTCTGACGAAGGATGGATTAACTGCTTCATTAAGCTTAGGAGAGTTTGCCCCCATCAATCTCCATCACATGCCTTGGAAGCTGACTCTTAATGCCTGATAGAGCCTATAGCTAGGTATGACGGCAGCTTGCATGTTATATGTAACAACGTTTTCCTCAGTAAGACTTTAATTTCACATTCTAGATCTGTTTTATCTACTTAATGATAAAATACTATTTCAGTAATATCCTTACAGTTTGAAATTAATGTAAGAGGGATGCAGCCTTTAATCCTGAGAGCCCCTAGAAGCGGCTCAGGTGCCAGAGTCAGGTTTTGCAGCTGGTGATCACAAGTCTTAATAAATCTCCTCCCATTATATCAACTTCTCAAGGTTTAAAAATTTACCCAGACCCAGATTACTTGAAGAAAAATAATCCAGATTTAGAGAAACACTTTCTTCCTGCAATAGGACCTACTTCATTGTTTATTCTGGTATTGTTCTGGGTGGGGACAGTGCTATTTAAACTAGGTTAGTTCTGCTAGGATGATTGATTTATTTATATTCTTCTCCACAAGTATCTTTACCAGACTCTGGCACTGAGCTACTCTGAATTTTCAGTGATGCAACCAGATAGAATTGAATTGGAAAAAGCTGACATTTCTAAACATATCCAAGTAGGAAATGATTCAGTGGTTCCAAGGAGAGGCGCCAACAGTGAAAGACCATTTGCAATCTGATCTATCTGGAACCCTAAGCCAACCTTTTGTTTTATGAGCTTCTAATCTTTCTATTTTAATGTGTGGTGCTTTCCTTTTCCATCAGAAGCTTTTGATCACATGCCAGTTTCTTTTGCATCTGGTAGGAAGAAATTGCATTGTAACTTTCTAAGGAACCCAACACAGAGGAAGCCGGGGGTCCCTGCCTTCTGTTTGCAAAAAGCCCGCAGGATGCCAGTCAGCCCAGGACAGGGCAGCAATGTGTGCACGGCAGGACACACATCCAGCAAAGCTCATCACCAGCAGAGCTGCTGCCATTGGAATTATAAGAGCTCAGCCTTCGAATCAAAATATTAATTTGAATTAATTTAAATATTTCAATATTTCAGTATTAATTTGAATTAATTTGAATTTGTTGCAGAAGTGGTCGCTGAAGAACGCTGGTCATGTGGACTCTTTCATAACAGCATGTTTAGGCATTGTATGCCCTGGGAGAGCAATCAAGAGCTTGTTTTACCTAATAAGGAAACTGCTGAGCCAAATGAATAACTGTTCTGTTTTCCAATACATCTCTCACCATTATTTTTTCAGTTTTCTGAAACATGCTGTTATCTTTGAGATGGGTTCAGTGTAGCAGTGCTTGACTTTAAACAGAAAACCACTGACGTCTCTAGGCAGATGTGTGCAGGCACTCCAAAGCCCAGAGCTCCCATCAGCACTGAATGACACTGTCCACTTAAACCTCCCTCCTGTCCCCCTTGCTTGCTTCTAGCCATAGAAATACCTACTTCTTCTGTAACTAAATGATATTTTCATGTGATACTTCTGATGCTTTCATCTAGGAACTTACATACCTGCCCTGCAGAAGTTTAAGTTTCACACAAGAAAAAATGAAGTTCAGTTTCATTTTTCTAATTTCTTCTCTATGCATTCTTCAGGTTTTGCAGGTAGTTTGTAGTGCAGAAGCCAAAGATGTGCCTGGCATGCTGGCTGAAGGGCCAGCTCAGGTGGCTGCTCTTCAGATGGCTTTGCATCATAACTCTGTCCACAAAGACCATTTCGTAAATTACCAATATTAACATTAAATATTTCCTAGTCTTCTTTCTGACATCTGCAAACCACTCTCGGCTTCCCTATTAGCATTGAATAATGCCAGTCTTCAGTCTGTCACCTAAAAATTGCTAGTGGGTTTTTCTTCAAATTGCTGCTGAATTGCCAAAAAGAACATGTCATTTTACTTTTGCAACATGGTAGTAATTTAGAGTGCCACTGGGATATTAATTAATGGCCCATGACTGAAGTATGGAACTCAGTTTTTTTTTATATTTCAGTTGTATGTCAGCACTTTGTCTTTTGTACTGTACTTTCCACATCAATATTCAAGTCTCCCTCTTTGGATCACAGCTTTCCGTGCCAGCAGCCGTGGCACCAGTCCTAGCTGATTGCATAAAAAGTTAGGAAGGGTGACATTTACGCTTAGTAAGAGTCATGTTTCTTTTTGCCATAACAGAGCAATCTGTAAGCTCTTGTAAAACCTGTTCTTTTGCCCCTTGAACAACCTTTTCATAATTACAGTGTTAGGAATACTTAATACATGGTCAGACTAAAAAATCAGGAAGGACATTCACATTTTACCTTATTTCTGATTTGATCTAGAAAGATCTTTATTTTTCTGGATTTTTGCAGTGCTACAGTAACAATTTCTGTAGTGTGATCATATCTTACTGAGCTGGGACTTGTTAGTAGCTGGGTGAGAAAATCACTAACAGTGGCGACAGAAGATGATGCTGAAACCTGAGATGGGAATATTTCTCCACCCAGCTTCTGAGTACAATAAGGGCATATATTAGTGAGGAATTTAAATGAGAAATAAAGCAAGGCTCCTCTTGGCTAACACAGATAAATAGTTACCCCAAAAGTGTTATTAGAAAATGATAGAGTTAGTCTCAACACCGTCATAGACTGCAATCAAGCAACATCTCTTTCCTTTGTCTGATTATTTATAGTGTTGCTCTGCTTGGTTGGATGCATGAAGTGCTGGGCACCACATGCCTGGGAAAGTTATTCATTCCCATAATACACACAGTCAAGTCTTGCTCGTGCTAAGCCGGTAGGAGCAGAGTAAAGGCAGAGCTCGTGCCACTCACCTTCCCCCACCAGACCGCCTGGATCTCCGCCGTACCTCACTGAGCCCTGGAGGATGGAGCTGCTGGCACCCTGCAGTGATGGAGCCTTACCCAGCAGCTGGCAAAGTCCCTCCTAGGTCTTCTTCTCGGCCTCTTTCTGAGCACAAGAGCCCCCAGCCCAATGCGTATGTGTGTCAGACAGATCAGGGAGCCAAGGGCACCGATCCTTTGCAAAGCAGCAACAAAGGGCATTGAACCTCACACTGACCCCCTGGTCTGTGCTGGGGAGGCTCTTGCATCACGCTGACAGCCTGCCAGCAGCCAGGGCAGGATTCCGGGCATAGGTTTAGTTCTTAGGATGAAAGGTGCCGTGTAAACATCAGTCATCGTTTTCCCTGTTGGCAAGGGGTTAGGCGACTCATTTTATCACTGAGGCTATTCCTAGAAAAAGAAAATGTAAGTGCCTTAGAAAGGGAGAAGCGCTTCAAGTACAAGACATCGTATAGTCTTTATAAGGGTACCTTAGGTATCTCAATTAAGTACCGATGAAATCCCAAGTGATTAATGATCAGAGGAAATAGCAACGGGTTTATGTTACTTGCCATGCAGTGTCACCCAAGGACCCAGCAGGGGGATCCGAGATCTGCCGTGCAAGAGGCCACAGATGCATGCACAGGCAACCAGAAAGTTTTCCAGACAGAACTGTGGGTCTGCAGTATTTCACAAATTGTTAAAATATGCTGAGAAAGTCTTCGGCATCCTAAGTAGATAACTCTAGAACAAATAACGCTTTTTTCCATGTGTGCTAATTCACCTAATACCAAACTTTCCTACTCATAGGAAAGGTTTGCACTCAGCTGGCATGTATCCTTATTACAAAAGTTGAAAGAGGCTGCATCTACAGAAATTTGTACTTGGAAAATGTGTTTTTAAAGTAAGTCACCTTATCAACCCTATTCTTGTTTGCTTTGTGGTGTGTTCTCAGGGTGCACACGCTGGATTGCTTTCAGATTAAGTTAAACTAGAAGACATGCTTCTGGACTGTACCTAATGTGCTCCTAGGTACAGTCCAGAAGCATGTCTTCATGCTTAATTTAATCTGAGCCTCCTCCACCCCCTCTCCCCACCTCGCATAGCATGGACATTGGATCCCCAGTGCCAACTGTTCCACTCTACGGGCCGCTCCTGTTGCACGGTGCTGCTTGCCAGCGTGGGCGTCCATTCAGACCCGCCAGCAGGCTGCTGCTGATTTATGTGTGTGACGAGCTGCTCAGCGACGTGGGGTCCTTGCAGCTTCCGGTTCGCGCGGAGCGTGTCAGCCGACACGTCTTCACACCTGCAGGCCGTACGCTTCAGAACCCGAACTCACAGGCGTGTGTCAGGCTGGCCACGCGTTCCTCCTTCTACACGCCCACACGGCCCTCAGCTCCTTCCTTTGTGACTCCCCCCAGCATTTTCTTATCGCTTCCTTGCACCTGTGCGGGCACTCAGCCCTATTCCTTCCTGAGAGATAACTTGAAATCATTCAATGTAGCAAAGCAAAGAGAGGTTAAAATCTGTTGAGTTAGCAGGCTTGAGAGAGCATTATTACGCCAGAGGGTATTCTGGATATTGGCTAACAATTATTCCACCTATTTCAGCTACCTGCGTACTGCAGACCTCTTCCAATCTTCTTTGCTTTTCCATTTTTTCCCAGAATGAACAAATTCTGGAGCAGACTGACTGCTTCCTGAAATTCAGGGATTGGCTAAATGCCCATATTCAAAAATTGCTCCATTTCAGACCAAAAAAAAAAAAAAAAAAAAAAGCCATAAAGGTAATATATGGACTTGAAAACTCAGCTATAAGCACCTGTTTGTCTCGTCATGGATGAGGTTCAGTTGAGTACATCTTGCTTCTAAAATTGTCCTGACACTGCTGGGAATGTTGGCTCACAGCGAAGGAAATGAGCAAATGAAGCAGCTCTGCCAGGCTCGGTTCTACGGACATCAAGTGTGTTGGGAGCAGAGGGAAGCCCTAACATGCACCTCACGGCCACCGACAGATTTAACTGTCATACATCATTTTCCATGATGTTCAGATGGAAGAAGGATTCATCTGAAAGAGTATCTACATCTGACCTGGAGCTGCATGGAGAGGGGGTGTCTGTTTTCATACTTGCATGCGCAAGGACAAGGTTTTCAGACTTGAGCAAGCTCTGGTCACTACAGCCAGAAGTCAGAGGTCAGAGCTCCATTCTACTGCCTATTTCTTTGCTGCTGCTGCCCCCCAAAATAATATCCAGTAAAGGAGGTGCTAAAAGCACAATATGAAGGCAAGAATACGTTCTTTACTAAACAAGAAACATTTCAAAATGTTTGTGCATGGAGTCTGACCAAAATTCTTCACCCATTTGACCCAAGCTCCTTCTGAGAATGCCAGTGGCAGAAAACAAGTCAAGAACGCATCCCTGATTCAGAGAGCTGTTTGTTAGGCACTCTGCAGGGCCCCTAACATATTTGCCTTTCCCTTAAAAAAAATCCAATTTTAAAATCCAACAACCAGGTCGGAAAATACAATTGGAAAGCCGTTTATCCAAGGGGAGTGTGGGCTATTTACCCATAGGCAATGACTCAAATTCAGATCTCTTTGCAAAGTCCATAAATTCAAATATCAGCAAAAGTTGTTGGCACCTGGCTTTCACTGAATTCACGCAACCCATTTTTGTTTCCTATACTCAGAAACTAAAGATTTTTTCCATAACAAACTTTCATTGTGAAGCGAGAAGCTGGAGGCTCCCTGATGGGCACTGGTGCAGCCTTGTCTGTGCCAAGGGAAGATGTGGCCCTCTGTTGTTATAGGGTGGGGACAGGGACACGAGAAGACTTCTGCTGGAAAACTGTGGCTTCAGTAGAAGGCAGGTAAACAAAAACTGTTTGTTTAGGGTTTAACATAGAACAGCAGAGACCGTGGACGTTGCAACAGATCCCTCCTTTGTGCATTGATCTAGGAGTAGAGAAAGGGTTCACATGTGGCCAGCTGGAAGAGCACGTTCATGCTTTCTTTCAAAGTGTACTCTTGCTTCTGTTGTCCCAACTCACTATCCTTAGAGCTGCCCAGGGCCCAGAGCCTTTTCTAGGCAATTTATTATTATTATTTACTGCCGTTTGCTGATTCCCAGCTCCTGCTGCTATTGTCACCTATTGGGAAAAGAAAAAATAAAGAAAAGCAAACCACCCCTCCTCCCAGACATGATATCCTGCACATTATTTCATCTTCAGAGGCTGTCTCTCACATCACTAAGCTGCTTCATCTCTTGCTGCCAGCTATGCCTGCAGAGCCTCTGCCAGGTTCCCTTTTCTCTCGCTCTCCTTTCAAAATATCTGTGATCGTGATCTGGGGAAATAACTGTTTGTCTCTTTCATCTCTGTTGTCTCAGGGCTTTCAATAACCGCCTTTCCAGCAGTTATTTATTGCTGCCAACGGCGCACTGGTCGCTAGTCAGTTTCATTCTGCAGTTGCAGGAAAGCACATCTGGGGAGCTGCCATTAGGGTAGCAGTGCAACTTTTCTTGAGCTGATGTGAGCCATGGGGCTCTTGCATACACATATCTTTTCCCCCACTGGAACTTAAGAAGCATTCATTGCCAGAAGCATGGATCCTCTTCACAATCATCTTCTAACTCAACTGTTTTTTTCCTCCTTCCAGGCGGTATTCTTATAAACAGCTGAATATCACCTTCTGAGAAAGGTGTTACCTTACAGCTACCCTACTGCTTCTTCTGTCAGTAGCTGAAATATTTACCCACACTTTTTCTAACACAGAGAGCTATATTCCTGTTCTTAAGTGTCCAGAATATTTCTTTATGTTATTTCTGACTTACTGGATCAAGTGAGCAAATTTCTCAGCATGCCGGTTATTACAGTTTGCCTCTCACACAAATTAGGACAACAGGCCACGACAGAGACTGAAACACACGGGCTGGGAGCGATATTGCCAGAGTCCGACGACACGCAGCAGGCTGAGAGCAGGCTATGTGGATTCCTCTCCCTCTCTCGTGTACTATTTCTTTGCAGTGTCTTTATTTTTACCTTTTGTTGTAATAATGACTCATTGTGCTTAAAAGCTGTAACTCAGAATTCTCCAAAAGCTCACAAACCAAGGAATACTCCTTAACGCAAGGAGTGGGAGAGTAAACAAAATTAGATTCAAAAATACAATATTTAGAAAAAGAAAGAAGTAGACAATAAAGTGTCTCATGGAGACAGTTAAAAATAGAAACAAAGGAGAAATTTTCCATAAATACATCAAACAAATGGAAAAAACTCAAGCGACCATTACGTTTTTTTAAGAAGGCAACAGGACAGAAAGATGGCCCTTAGGTGGGTATTTTTAAAAAAATATTGTCAGGAGAGAGGCACTGTTCAGGTTTGCACAGGTAAGTGTTGAGGTGCTGATGTCTGAGCCACTGATCAGTCTGCAATAAGATGCTGAAGGGAGAGAAAAAACACCCGAGCCAAGTACAGCAGATCTGTAACTTGTCCTAACTCAAAATACATTATATGCTGTTATCATAATCACTGGGTCAGAACAGATTGCAATGGGGATCAGCTAACAAAATCAGAGGAAAAAAACGAGTCAGCAGTTCTGATTTAACCTGAGAAAAAGCAGAGACTGTTCAGCATTAGCAAAACAGAGCCAGATCTGATTGCAAGAGTCAGAAGGAAAAGAAGGCAGTATTGTAGTAGGGAGGGCTATGAAATCTAAAGTCACTGAAAGACAAAGAAACATGAGGAATTCAAGGATTTTTCAAGCCAGCATCCAGCCTTTGGACAGAACATTTATGCATCTGTTAGTGTATTTTATATTGTTCTATTTTGCAGGAGCTTGCAGATCAGGTATCTTCAACAACTTATCTTTAAAGAAACAGAGCCATTCTCAGTCTATAGAGTGAAAAATAATTTTTCAAAAAGTAATTATGTGAGCAGAATATCATCCTGACCACTGGGATCCTTATTAAGCAGAAGTTTGTATCAGCTTGCTAATGGCTTTTGAGCTAATCTGAGGTCTCAAAGAGAAAACCTGGCACCGCCGAGCACTGCACGCAGGCATGCTGTTCTGGGGGTTCGAGGCTTCAAGCAAAAGGCAATAGCATCTAGAAAATTCATTTTTATGGAGAGGACCACTGCATCTCTTCTAAGGTAGACAAGAGGTCAAATACCCATTCTCATCAAAAAATAGAAGAGTCCATGTGGACAGAAAGCAAACACGCAGATAAATGATGGACAAAATAAAGGTCTAGAGATGGCAAAGAGAAGGTCTAATTCAGAGCAAGCAGACAAAGGACGGAAATAAAACAACAAAAAAATGCTGTTACCATCAACAGTGAAGAGAAAAGAGTCTCATGTTTCATGCATAGCACTCAATATAGCGTGAAATGAACTTATTTGTGCTAAATAGATATATATAGACTGCATCTGGATTATTATTCGCACTACTTAGAAGTAGCACTGTGACAATGCAGGACACCCACTCTCACACGGATCTACTGCCCCCACCCCCACCAGCCATGGTGGTGATAACTAACACACTCCCACATCGCCGTGATAATTTCAGGTTCCTTTACAAAGAGCGTAAGCCACAGCCCAAAGCCTGGCTGGAGAACAGTGCCGATATTGCCAGGACACTGCAAGAGACTGGTGAGAACAGAGCAAGGGCTGAGCAGAGCAGCGCAGGGAATGAATGGAGCACTTCGGGGCCTGGTGGCCGTGAGATGCTCTGGACACCCACCAAAGACACATACACCCATCTCAGACACTGGGGGGTTTAAGTTCCCACAGGCACATCCTGATTTTAAGCAGAGTGCAGCCTGACAAGTGGGGGCACAGGTCTTCCCCTTCCACTGCAGTTCCCTCAAGCCCTTACCAACAGAGACATGTCTCTGAGTTCTCATGGATCAATCCCCAAAACACACCACAGTACAGAAAATTAAATTAGATTTTCTTCAGTTTCAGACACAATCTCAGAAGAAACACAGAGGCTTGCTTCCCAGACTGAATCTCCCTGTGCCATACACTGCTTGACAATGGCTGTTGGATGCCCCAGGCCTTGAGCAGCAAGTTCCATGCAGATCGAAGTGCGCTTAGGGCAGAAAACTCTTTCCTCAACAGAAAGGCTTCTCCATTGTCTGGAGGGCTGCACATTTCACAGCATTTCCACTGGTGACCTTTTAAGAGCTCCTGTGATAAATTGCTTGGAGGAGCAGCCTTCCTATACCTTTTTGTCTCATTAAGACGTTTAAGCAGACTTAGTAAGTATATCATTTGGACAATACCCAGGCAGCAGAGATGACCTCTTTTCTGCTACCTAAACAGACCTGCAGAGCGCAGTTTTCTTTAGGCTTGTGCATGTTTCAGGGGTGTGCTAAGAGGATTTCACAGTAGGAGGCTGGGGGTGGCAGAAAAGGATGCTGCAGGTGAAGGCAAGCCAATTGTTTGCTCTCGTTTCAGAACACTATGCCCATTTTATCCTCTCAGATTCTTCTGGTCCTTTGAATTTAGAAGGTAATGGCATTTACAACACCATGAAAGCTTAGGAATGGCATGCGATTAACAGTCACCCTCAGCCTGGATTCCTGTGGATTTTAACCCACTCACCACATCACCACAGACCCAGATATTCCCTGCTAACTTCCCACCTCAGCACCCGTGCCTGCCCTCACGCTCCTGAGGTCCCCACTTTGTTCACGTCCTATCAGCACCAGTCAGGGGGAGGCACATGGGGCAGGGGCTCCTTCAGAGCCGCTGGTAGCTGGGCAGCCGTGCAGGCAGCTCGTGCAGCCGGCTGTGAGGCGAACACGGCAGGGAGCTGCTCAGCTCCTGCTGCCTTCCTTCCATGGTGAGGCGCATTTGGCTTCTCCATGCAAACAACGATTTGCAAAATAAGTACACCTTTGAGACATCACTGCCTCTTTTCACTGTGGCTGAAATTCAAAAGCCACTGGAGAAAGGGCAGGATCAGGCACAAACAGAAATCAGTCACATGCGCATCATGCCTTAGGGAGTCCCTAGGAGACATGGGACTTCGAACATTCCGGTAGACAAAAACTTTAAAATGTGGGGTTGATTTCCCGCCTCAAGAGCTCACCTGCTGTCCTCTCCTCCACTTCCTCCACATGGGGCTCAGAAGTCGTGGAGAGGGATCTGGAGTTTCCCAAGGTGATGGTGCTGAGCAGCAGCGACACAACCTGTCTGCTGGCGGGGCAGCCTGCGAGTGGCGTGGATGCAGGTGGCCTCCATCAGCGCAGCTGCAGCAATCCTGTGTGCAGAGCCAGCTGCAGCACACTGCCCTTACAGCCAGAGGCCAGAGGCGGCTTCACCTCCACCCAAGGTCGATGTCTGCAGTGGGTTAAAGGAACTGAGCCCCCCAGGTGCCTGACTCTGCAGGGAGTGTTGGGTGTCCACTGCAGCTGCAAACACCTGCACCACAGAAGCCCAGCTAGGTGAAGGAATGTCACTTTACTGTCCAGTCAGTAACTTTCATTTTACTTTCAGGTAAAGATGTTCTTAGATTGAAAAATGTAAATAAACATAAGGCGACATGACAAGTCATTTTTAAAGTGTAATTTTGCTGCAAAAATGCATGGGTTCCAAATAAATCTTTCCTCTTGGCAACAACATTGTCAGCACTGTCTTGACAGGATGCTATCATTCAGCTTGTGATTGCTGCAGTTCCAGTGAACTACGAGAACTGCACTTCATTAAAATCCACTCCTCAGTACAACACTGCCAACACCATGAGCTGTCTCTGCAATTAAGAAAATGTAAAATGATCCCCTGCAGAGAAGAGTACAGTAGCAATGAGGGATACAGAGTCAAGTCCAACCCTAAGCCAGCAAATAATTTTCTCTTTACAGCTTCCCAGAAAGGACTTGGCAGGGGACATGAGCAGATAGCGAGGCACAGCAAATTGGTGAAGGCAATCAGCCTACTTCTCTGCCATACTGAAATGCATTTCACTAAACTGTACTCCACCAAGACAGATTCTCTAATTCTACATGTGCGAGTATATACATGCATAGGAATACAACTATGTATGAATGCATGTATTTTCTTCCAAAAAAGAGCATTTTGTAGCCAGATCGAAAGCTTGGAGCAGTCGCTGTCATCCAGAGCGACCGCTTCTGCCCCTTTGCCTCGCCAAGGGAACGTTGCTGTCTAGTCACTGACACCGCTCACCCGGGCAAACTCTGCGGTTCGGTTCCTCGATGTTTTTCTGCTGGATTCTCATTATCACACATTCTGATCCGCCCGAGGCACCTATTAAACCCCTTGTCAAGGCACTGCTTACATTTGGACTGTGAATCATATCTTCTTTTAGCCCAAATTAACTCTGCATCTCACTACTTGGAAATAGATACTGTGCAATTAAAGCATTTTAAAAGCATTAATTGATAATTATGGTAATAGCTCATTTTGTTGTTTTGTGTCAGAAAAGCTGTTTGTCTGCAGATATTGGATTATTATTATTGTTTCAGTGTACCCTGTAGCTTTATGTTCAATAAACAGCATCATATCTTTGCGAAGACAATGTAATGTTTTCTGTGTCAGAAGGAACTCACACATAACAAAGAGAAAAAAAGATTGCCTTTGCCATAGCCTGAAACCAAGTAAGGTCTAATACAAGGAAATAAGTGTTGCTGAACTTCTTTCAGTTTTCAAGAAAAACACAGTCTAGAGAAATGCAATTCAGAAAACATAATTCAATATAGAAAAGAAATACAAATATGATACCTTTTATACACACAAAGGGCCATGTGGCAGCGGGTGTAAACCAGCAACATCCACGGCACTAAGCTAACTCCACCAAATGGCCATCTGGTCCACTTTCAGAAAAACCTGGGAAACATGGAAACTTTCTCAGTTTACCTCAGGTGCAAGATAGACGTTTATACTTTGGAACAAGTTTGATTTTACTGTATGCTGTTGTCATGTTCCTACCCTCTAAACTGTTTTTGTTGTCTCCTCATTCTCTGTTTTCTCCTCCAATTTCTTGTCTGTCACAACACTAAGCTTCAAAATGCATTTCTTTCAGCTAGTCTTACTTCCCAGAGGGCACAGTGCTGAAAAATGAGATGAGTGAACTGCCTGAAGAGGAATTATTTTAACCTCGTCTACACTCCCTGACTGAACACGATGAACGAACCCAAGAGTCCCAGCTTGTGGCAGGGGCTGGATTTCCCAGGAAGATCTGCCCCCATCACAGGGGAGAGCTGGAGGCTGGGTCTGAAGCAGGCTCTCCTGGCTCCTCTCTCCTGCACATCAGCAGAGGCGCATCTCACCTTGCTGGATCGACAGCAAAACTCTGACTGCCTGAGGGATTTCCAAAGGCTTCATGGAAGCAGCTGTGTTTCAGATGGGCCTTCAGGAACAGTCACGCTACAGAGCTGAGGTAGATCAGGGCTCACTTCCTGATGCACGGAATGAACCAAGCGCTCCTTTGGACTTGGGCGCTGCAAATGCAGGCAGGACTGCCATCAGGAGGAGCTAGCTGGTGCCTGGCTCACGCTCCTGCCACTGCGCTCCAAATTCCAAGTCAAAGGCGCCAGCAAACAGATAGAATCTCACTGTTCACTGATATGTCTGAAGATGTTTCCACTCCATGGCTTATACTGGGGTGAAACAAATTAATCTGGGATAAAAGATGGCATGGTAGAAGTGCCAGCCTTGGGCAAAATTAATACAGTGGAATCTCACTGAATGAGATTGCATTTTTGAGACTGTCCTAAATATGGGACTAGTTAAACCTTTGCCCCTTCTGCCCCAGGAATATTACCTCTTCTTTTTTCCTTTTTTTTTTTTTTTTTTTTTTCTCCCCAAGAAGGAAGACCAGCAAATCTTTCCTCTAGATTTAAATGTGCTAAGAAGCTGAGAGCTTTACTTCTAACCCTTGCTCCCTGCGGCCACCTCCTGCTCCTCGACTTGGCAGGCTGTGCTCCATATTGCTCCCTCCCCAGCTTCCTTCAGCTGGGCTCTCTAAAGCCTCCTCCTGGCAGCCGGCAGCCTCTCCACCCACTGACCCCGTTCTGCTGGGGCTGTGCTCCTGTACAGCAGCTGTCGGCGCGGGAGCCTCCGCCGGCCTGCTCACAGCTGGGGAGATGACAGCGCTGCCGGTCACCTTCTTCCACTGTCTGCACCCATGTCCTGTCTCAGGACTTGGAAGCTGAGCTAGTCAGGATTCTCCTCCCTAAATAATGTGCTCTGGGACAGAAAATTGCATTTTCACAAAGCCAGAGTATTCAAGAAAAGTTTTAATCTAACACTGGTTCAGAAAACAAAAAATATTTTTCTAAAATTCTTGTTCTGAAAGGAATACTGGTGTTCCTAGTGTCTGTGTAAATTCAAAAAGAAAAATAGCAGTATTTCCCATGGACTACTCATTCTAATTTTGCACTAGTTGTTCTCTGAAAAGATTTTCAGAGAATCAAGTCCTCAATGTTGCGCAAGGCAGTGTAATGCCATTGAGGCAAGGCAGCAGAGGATCCAGTCCCATTATCAGTGGCTCCAAAACCTACTGTGAAACCTTGCTGTGATCTCTTTAAGGTTTTTCTAAGTTGTCACACCCTTCCCACGCCCCATCTCAACATGTGTTATTTGTAGATGAATCCTCATGGTAAAGTGTATCTGCAGAATAACCACTACTCGGAGCTCAGCGTACTCACACAGTAATCATTTTTCACTTTCCCAAGGAAGAGGAGTTGCAATGGGAAACAACACTGGTTAGCCTGAGTAGTGTTCTGAGGGCATTTACTATTGTCACAAGACCAGTAATTCTCTTCCTGTGGTTTCTGAGAGAGAAATACTGAAACAACAGCTTGATTGCAGCACGCCTGGATATCTTATCCAACGTGCACCTGTTACAGGTCTCAGAGTTGCTAGTAAATAACAAAGTAACTTCACCCATCTTGCAATTTGAGGTTTCCAGGTTTTATTGCAGATGCTACAGCTTGGAAACTAAGCATTCCTTGGTAAAAATAAGTAAAGAAAGGAGTGTTTAACATTATTAAAACATGAATAATGCACCACCTCAACTAGAGGAAATACTACTCGAGCTCTAAACATTTTTGAGTACAACAGTCACAGCCACCCAGGGAAATACAAAATCTAGAGTTAAAAAAGATCATCACAGGAGGGATGCTGTGGGCCTGCAATGGGAGTGTAACTGAAAAAGGGCAAAGTCATCTTAAAGGTAGAAATCTCAGTATTAGCAGAAGGCACCCTGAAGGCTTCAGTGAAGCAGAGGCAGTCATCTCAGGGTGGAAAGATTGCCCCAACGGGCCTTGGCAAAGAGAACTCTCTTGGCAAAGAGTTCAGCAAGCACGTACAAGAAAAAAACATTTCTGAGCAGATTGTCCTCCAACTGTCTCACAGTCAGGAGATTTTAAGACCATTATTAGTGACCAAAGTTTCTGCTAGTCCTCAGAATTTTCAGGCTGACATTCCATACATGATTGCCACAAAAGACTGCAGTGAGGAAGGGTAAGTTCCAAATTTTAAGCATGCTGGTCTGCCTGCATACGTAGTATTTCTCTTTCATACATATTTCATGCAATGAGGTTTTACAGCAAAGAATAAATCTGAAGATAGAGGCTATGCTGAAAAAGATCGCATGAGGAAGATGGGAGACAGGACCAAACTAGCTGCCAGAACTATTCACAGACAGCACCCAAGACGCTGAGCAGATTTACTTCTCCTGTTTGAAATGTTCCTTCCCTCAAGATGGAATCAGATCTGTCTAAAGAGCTACTTCTTCCAGAAGTCCTTGACACCTCAGAATTAAACTTCATTAAAACACTACTGGAAGGTGCTGAAATTTTTCAACATGTAAAAACCAGCACCTGCAAATGGTGCAGTGGCAGGCACACAGCGTGCCCAGAGATGAAAACCGGAGCAGATATATGAGCGATCCCACTCAGCAGTGAAGCACGGCTCATGTCTTCTCAATACCAGGGGCTAAACAGCAAGCTTGTTCCAGTCACAAGCACAGCAGCCATCCAGGAGTGACTCTGACTCAGAAACACACCGTCTCCTTTCCAGTTCCCTAAACACACGTCCTACATACTAGCCTCAGCACGTGGCTACAGTGGCCACTTCGCTTCACAGACTGTTAGCTCCACTCTTCTCTGCTGACTCTGTCTCCTGCCACCTAATGCCACTGGTTGTTCAAGTGCTGGGGAGCAAGACACAGTGCTGGACCTCGCAGGATGAAAACTACATGGGCGACAGTCTTGCTGTAAGGTGAGAGAAACTTTACAAACTGCCAGGAGGTGACTGAGTTATCTTCAACTGAGAGCTGTTTAATAGCTCTAGGATTGCAGCAAGTGCTCAAAGAAGTCAGAACTGACAAAAACCTGCTGCTGTTTGCAGGAGACCTTGTGATTGCTCTGTCTGTTAGTAGCCTGCACAGACCAGGGTGCAAGACGAAAAGGAAAGCATGCTCGAATGCAGCACGCATTGAGAAAGACACCCCGAGGTATAATTCTTACTCCAGACAAGATGTGAAATCACTGTTATCTTTCCCACAAACATTCACAGCTAAGAGTTAAAAAACAACAACAACAAAAACATTCAGGAGGTAATCACACTCGTAAAAATATTAGCCAAGTGTTTTATCTTCAACCTGCAGCCACTGGAAGAAGCTGCTTCTAAAGAATGGAGCAGGCACACCGACTTAGGAAGACCACAATGCAGTGTTCTACCAGCTGCGGTCTGCCGACTACCACTGACCCATAACAAAGCAGTGTGCAAAGAAAACAGAAAACCTGCTAAACCACACACTCATTCCCACACAGAATAATAATAATAAAAAAAAAGCAGGAAAATAAAACTAATAATTTTAAAAGTATCTTAATTTTGGTTTCGTGGCAAATGAACACTACCTTGGCAACACTAATACAGTTTTTATGATGAAATTATCTTTCCATTTTAAAGGGTTGAGAAATGTGGAATTTGTAGAATAAATTCCATAAAATAAATCCTTTTCAAGCACAGTACTATTGTAGTAAGCACAGAGGACTAATAAATAAATTGAACAATCCCCATCTGATTTAAATTATTATTTCTGCTTGAACTTGATAGAATATGAGAATGGTCAGAGATGTTCCTATCCCATGATTTGATGAAGTTTCTACTTAGGAACCTCTAGAGGAATTTTTTTAGGATCTTTTTACTTATTTATTTATTTTCTGAGAGACATACCCTTCCACTAGTTTCCTGGCTATGGTGTAGAGATTGGACAGTAAAATCAACTGAGGCCCAGTTACACATGACCACAATAGAAGACCCCTACTGAAAAGAACTACTACTCTTTTAGGCATTTTGTTATTCTTAGAATATTGCCTCACTTTGAATGCAAAAAGGAGAAATGTTACAACACAATACTTGGTTTCAGTTGGCTACAAGGGTTGGTTGCAAGATCTACAATTCTGTCTGTTGTCACTGAGTGAACCCCAATCTTAATGCTTTTCCCAGACTTCATTTACACAATAAATTGCAATTTGTTGTCTTCAGGACTCAAATTTCTTTCTTCCCTTCATAAGGTGAAGGTCTATTCCATCCACAATGCAGTTTCAATCATGATAGATTATGAGGCACATACATTTGACCACACACCCAGGACCACACACCCACCTCAGAGGGCAGGAAGGTGCTTCGGGTGTGAAGTAGCACACCCATCTGAATCTTTTTTAGCTTCTTGTTTGTGATGCATTCTACTGGACCTGGAACAGCCACTTTAGGGCAGGCAAAGTGCCATTTTATGGGACCGATATGAGCACAGACCGCCAAGAGACTGCACATGAAAATCAAAGTTGCTCAGTGACAGCAGCATTCCAAGCCAGGAATGTCAAAGCAGCTGTGAGGGCTGATCTACCCTGCCTATTTTTAATTAGATGTGTCATTGGGCCTAGATTAATTTCAGACATACAAGATACTTCTGCAGATATATGAAGGGAGATTCTATGACTCCACCGAATTCAGACCAGTTAATGCAACAGCAGCGTACTGCTGGAGGTTCTGTGGTCTTTTGGTGCATTCCAGAAGGAGCAATGATGGGTGCAGTCACACTGCAAAGCTGTGCGGCAGGTGAGCCACCATGCAGCAGCATGGGCTCCCAACCTACCAGATGGTGCTAACAAGGAGGCCACAGTTCACTTTTTCCAGCTAAATCTCAATTTGCACAGGATGCACGATGGTTCTGTCCCAGCAGTCTCCTGCTGAGATCTGCAGACACTGTTACATCAGCTTCCACAGCAATCAGACCGGTTTAACTTTGGTACAGGCCAGGACCCATAAAGCTTGTCTAATAAATTTAGATCAGAGCCTGCTTCTGCAACTTTCAGATTAGGAGATGTCCGTCTCCGTTATAATACCTCTGGCTAACAGGATTTAGCCTTTCTATGCAGTTAAGCTCGTTGGAGTTACAACCACTTGATTCCTAATTCAAAAGAAGTAGGTGCGAGTGCTCACATACTGCTTTATCTCACTGTCATGGCAACAAAATCCTCACAGCTGCAATGTCATCCTATTCATGTAGCAGTCTCCTGCCTCCATCCCTCGAAGGTTAATACCACAAGAAGCTCTGTTCCAAAACACTGCAATATCCACTACTGTGGTACCTGCTGCAGGACCAGTGTGATGTAATTGTCTTCACACGCACTGACAGATGTCATATATCTTTTTTAATGCCCTGTATTGTTTTGTCATGTTAAAGAGAAGTGAAACCAATATTACTATTCACATTTACCTCTTTTTTAATTGAATATATTTTAAGAAATCTAAAAAGGAAGGCTAATAGTAAATTTGTTAAAATTGAAACTTGTCAAGATTTGTTAAAAAAATATATATATATTTGTAAACAGACACAAGTTTGGTATAATAAGCTGAAGAGTTTTATGAACTGACTTCTACACCTAGCACACCAGAAGAAAAAAAAATACAAAAAACACACACAAAAAAACAAATCACCAAACAGAACAGTTTAACACATCTTTTAATTGATGATGAATTTCTACAGTGCTATACTACGAACAATCTCTAAAACAAATATCTGAATCTCCAGCTCATCAAATCTTATAATCTTTGCAAATAAATAAGTTATTAAAAGTATCATATTGTATGTTTTCCTGACTGTAAACTGCTAGTGATAACAAGTTTCAGGAAAAATAACAATAATGAGCAGCTGCAGTGCATTTACATTTTTAAGAATCTTTAAGTACAATTTATACATGATACGTGTAGATAAATATTTCTGTACTTACATTTTTACAAAGCCATCAACTAAAAAGACATAAAATACATTCAAGACTGAACAGAGAAGCAAGAGAACTGTGAATCAAAAGACAACATGTTTCAGTTGATACAACATGACGTGGAAAGTTTTATACATCTACATTTTAGAACTCCAAAACCATTAGCAGCTGCAGGCCTGACCTCGATAGCAGGTTCCTGTAAGACAGCTAGAGTTAGCGGCATTTGGGTTCTCCACAGTTTGTCTTGTACAGACCGTCACTTTTCAGACTCACTGCTGTGACCTAGGGATTCACTGGGTAAGTCTTCTGAACCTGGCAGTGAGGATGAATCACTCACTAACACCTGTAAAGCCTTCTGTCCTGCTGTGGGCACACAGGACCCCATGGAAGGCATCAGTGGCTTCCAACAGCAGACACTGACCCAAATGCCACACACTACTATGGTGTGCCACCGCGAAAGCAGTTGAAGGATCTGTTCTTGGCAAATGCTCACCAGCCACTTCAATGGCCTCGCAAAGCTTGGTGTGCACTGGCAGCATTGAAACTCACTTGAACACAGGAACACCGACAGAGGAGCTCTGCACAAACATAAGGCGCTTGTTTCTGAAACAGCCATTACAACAAACATGGACTAACATGGACTAAAACACTTTAATGGGCTACAGCTAGTCACCTATAAAAATGCACGTTCAGTGTGAATTTAAATTGTAAACTGCTCACAAATAATACAGTATCTGTGAGCACATTAAAAATACACATTATGAAATAAAATTTAATTTTTAGAAAAACTTTCCATCTTTTTATTCAAAAACACATTTAACCAATCCANTAAATTAAAATTTTTTTTTTTTTTTATTTTTCTCCTTTTTTTTTTTTTTTTTTTTTTTTTCCTAAGACAGATTAAGCAAAGGCTCAATTCACTAAAACTGCTAATATAGCAGCTACCTTAAATTGCAACTTACAGTAACGGTTCTAAATTATTTTCATTCTAATCTATGTAACAATCACAGAAATATCCAAATATCCACTAAGGTAAGCTGTTATGAAGAGTGCAAGTACCACAGTCAGAGCAGGAGCTAGACCTAGATTTGAAATGCACATACGTATTTCTGGGTAAGAAAAGGCAGGCTCCCTCTGGCCACAGAAAGGTCTCCCCTCAATTCCTCGTTAACCAGGCACTCAGTCCGTCTGTGAACACGAACCTGGCTAAGTGTTACGTTCAATGGGAACCAGGAGAAGCAGCACACTGCACGCTTTCTCCAAGGCTGTTAATTTTAAGCTGTACTATTGACAGCAGTGTTTCACAGCTATCTTGGCATACCAGTAATTCAAGAAATACATGCTTACAGATGCAGCTATAGACAGTTGAGTGAAGCACAAAACCTTTCTGTAACACCCTCTCTGCGCACAGAGATCGGCTGAGCCAATCCTATTAGTTCCTTGTGCAGAGGGTATGACAGCAGGTCTAGCTGCCTTTCTTCTCAAATCCTGCGTTGAGAGAGGTGAGAGAAATGATGTGTACCAACTACAGAGGCCTCAGTGATCCTCTTGGCAGCTAACGTGGAGAATGTACTTTCTCAACATTATATCCTTTGTACTGCCCATACCCTGATGTCAGGATCTGGCCTCCAGACACACTGGGCAGAGCTGCGAACTGAGGTGATTCACCCAGTCTGCCCTGGAACAGCCTTTCCCAGTGTGTGTTGGGGGAACCTCAACAAATCCAGCTGCTCTCAGCTGGAGTTCATAAAAACGATCGTGCGCTTGTGGTACCACCAAGGGCAAGAGCTGTCGCCTGATAACCACAGATCTCCTTCCAAAGCCCTATGTATTGTCATGAAACTAACTTCTTAAGGACATAATTCATATGAATCCATTCCAGAAGGCATATACAGCACAAGTAAGAAAATACCTTTATACAAAAGGTTTGTGAAAGACTACTTCACAACATTACAGACACTGGTGCTTGAACACACACAAATCTTTCATAAACAGGAGGATTTCAATGCTTTAGAAGACTAGGAATATTGCAGAGCGGAATACAAAAATATAGGTGGCAAAAATAAGCTGGAAAGAGAGCACCATATGAAAATCATACTTAAATTTGTATGACCATTTAACAAGCTAATTAAATGTTTCATGGTGTTACACTGAAGTTTAATTAAGCTACATAAGACAAAACCCTGCACATCTATGTCAATGGTGAGAAGATTTTACTCAAAATTCCCACTACCCTAGAAGAGATATTAAAAGAAAAGGTATATACTGAGGCTTCAAAATGAAAGGTTTCAATCAAAAAAAGAAGAGGAAGAAAAGATGATCTTTTTTTTTTGAAGTCCATGCCAAGTAAACTAACGCACATGACAATCTCTCTGTCTATGTGACAGTGAATGCAATAAAAGTAATTTTTAGCCTTATTCAAGATTTGCTGTAGCTGTAAATTACTTTTTAAACTGTTATCATTACACCATTGCTTTATGAAAAGCAAGATTTTAACAAGCAGTGCTGTATGTTTTCATGTCACATTTACAAAAGGATGTAAAAATAGCTCCTGGATTGTCATATGGTAAGAGCCTTAAGTCACATTGAAAACAAATGTAACACAGCTCAGGCACTCCTTTTATTACAGGAACAGTATCTGTGGGAGATACTCATCAGTAAAGGATTGCAAAATCACACACTGAAAGTATCCAATGCATTTTCAATAAGTTGATAGCTATGGTCTTTAGTGAGCTGCCCTGACAGTGAAGAAAAAAAAAAAAAAAAAGACAAGTAACTTAATCTAATTGCATTTACGTACATTTCATCACACTCTTCTGCTTGCTAACTGAGAAATATTTCTAAAAATTGCCATGATGCTTGCTCCTCATGGATTAAAATGCATGTAAAGTTTATAAAACTATACTCTAAGAACTTTGGACAAATACAACTGCTAGTCTGAATGTGTAGCACAAGTATTTTGTGAACCAGTACTGTAAATGTGGTTTATATTTTAAACTTTAAATATTTACCTACATATAAAACAGAAGTAGTAAGTTAACTTATAGCACCTTGCATCACCTTTGTTCTAAAAAATATAAAGGTTACACCTTTTAAAATCCTAAGGAATACAGTTATTCCACCTCAAGTCCACACTGCACCTATCGTTTAAAAAGAAACTAATTTACATGTAAATGTGAAAAATTTAAGGCACAAAATGGAATTTGAAAGTTAGGGATATAGTAAATCCTTGCTATTCCATCGTATTACACCAGAGAAAGGTGTATCTCCATTTTCCAAAGTAAGTTGTACTATCGTAGAATCATTGAAGCTAAAAATGGAAACTGCCCATTCAAGTATGTAGTTTACGCTTATTTTCCAGTACTGCATTACAGTTAACTTAAAAACTGCCAAGATACTGTATGCACTGCTAGGCTTTACTCTGCCATTCTGTACCCTAACTGATCTCTCCAGCAGGATCTTTCTCCTGATATTCACTGTGCATATAACCAGTTCCAGTGACACCTTCATACTAACAAAGCCTCTTCCTTTACGTGTATTTGTCACACAAAAAGTTACACACAATTAATGGCTCAACTCCCTTCTTATCTCAGCTATTTTTTTTTTTTTTGTTCTCTGACCTTTTTGAAGATTGACTCAACTGTTCGCTCCTGAGGTACCCAAAATGTAAGACAGTACTCTAGAAATGACCTCAGCAATCACAGGAGTATNTTTGATATCAGTGATTCTGGGAGCAACTTTGTTGCATTATTAAGGCTTCTTCTTACATGATTACTTTTCAGTGTTCTCTCTCTCTCACTGAGTATCCAGGTTTCCTCAAATGCATTACCTTTCCTTCCGTTCTCTTAGGCTGTGTCCAAACTTGTCTACATTTAATCCATGTATTGGGCTTCTACCTCTCANTTCAGTGTATCATCCGTAACTTTTACTAATATGCTGTAGACCCCTCTTGCATATTATTGAAGATGTTAATTAGTATTACATAATTCCATTCTAAACAATTAATGGAGAGAGAGCAATTAAAATTGCACAATGGGATGACTCAAAGCACAATTTCTATTTTAGGACACTAGTTCAATATATTTTATCCCTCTTAGCTAATTGTAGGAAGTAAAATATCTCACTATAGCTACCATTTCTAAATGCAATACCGTAATTTTTCTGCATACATAATTAAATGTAGAATAGGAAACTCGCTGACAGTCAATCTGCCTCTGCAAATGATTCCTGTTCCAGCCACTGACCAGAGAAAGGCTGGTCATGATCACTCCTCAGCATAAACTTTTAACCAGTTAATATTGTATCTATTATTTGACATTTCTTTTCAATTAAAAATGAAAACACAGAGAGATCTAAACTTGCACTGACAATCAAGAATTCAGCTCCTTTCAAAAATCCTTCTGGAATTCTACAGTGTGATCCTGTAATAAAAAAAAAAAATGTTGAACAACACACTAACAGTACTTAAATTGTAAAAGTATAATTTAAAGTACAACTTAAGTAACATTTAAGCCACCTAGTCTACGGAACACATTGTTACCTAATTTAAGCTCTGTTTTCCACAACACTCACTTTCAATACAACTCATCAGCTCTCCTTGTGTTCTTGATGAGGAATACAGGTCATAATGGGCCTTTCGTAACAGAAAGCACATTAGCCAACTATTCAATTTGTTAAAGCTATCTGTCAACCTATTGAAAATACGAAAACAATATGTTTGAAGAAATGAACAATTAAAAATCAAAGTGAAACCAGAAATGAAAAGGTAATTCTGATAACACATTATTTGTATAAATAATACAGTCCATGTTATTTTATACACACTTGTTTATTCTTGTTCCATGTTTTAAAACTTGGACTCAGAAAAATCACAGGAAGTTTTGTGGTTTTTTTACCCTTGTTTTTCCATTAAAAGCACCATAATCACACAGCTCCATTCAATCGTCCTTTTCTACAATCACTTCTCCATAAAGCACCTTTCTTCTCTGCCGCAGCATGTGGAAGTAGAGTTGTGGAAACACTTGATCAAAGCATAAAAGAAAGCAAATTAGATGAAAACAAATCAACAGATCACGTTGTGGAAAAATACACTTTTGTGAAATGACGAACCGAGCAAAAATCAGGGCACACAGTGCCACAGCTGGTCGAGGCAAACAACAGTGAGCCATGAGCTCTGCAGTGAGCTACAAAACAGTAATTACTCAAAAGTCAAAGCCCTCAGAATGAATACTCTGCTTTTATGGATCTTCCCTTCAACACTTTCTTTGCATGAACAGGACTTAACCATTTTTAGCAGTGCCTGAAGTCTTCAAACCTGTGCTAAGAAAGCATGTTTGTACTTAGATTTTGAGGCAGATGGAAATTTACCCTACTTTGTTTCTAGCCTCGTTGTCCAGAATGACTAAAATATTCCCCTTGCCCAGTGTGCTCTAGCCCCATTTTAGCAGTCATGCTGTCTCTAACTCAGGTTGCTTTCTCCTTGTCTACACTGTTCAGCTGACAGCAGAAATAACAATGGGAGTTCAAACAGATGGTCTCTCTAGTGTTAGCTCTAGCTAGCCAACTGATCTGTGGCTCCTGGTACCCAGAAGTACAAAGAACATCTGCTTAAACATGGGACTCAGAGAAATTCTGGAGGCAGAGGGAGGATTTCCGTGAAGATGAAATCTTGGAGAATCTTGCTTCTAGCCTTTCCAAAGCATGCTCAAATGGTGATTTTCAAAGGTCACACATACATAGATACTAATAGCAATAAAAAGAAGGCAAATCTCTGGATCTTGCAGGAGAATTTTTAAGCCATTGCTTCAAAGCAGCAGANTCACTGAAACTTTTAAGATCTTCTAAAGGAGGCAAAATTTCAGTTTAAATTATTAAAGCACAGCAATGCTTGGAATAGCAGAAAGCAGCCTTTTAGAGTAGAAAGTGCCTAGGAATTTTAACTACAGGCAGTGTTGCCTGAATTGCTGATAATTGATTATTGTTGTTAGTGTCACCACAGCTGAGTAATACTTACGTGGTATATAGGAGAACATGACAATAATAAGGAAGTAGTAGTAGTCAAAGGAGACGTTGTATTTGTTGGGAAGTCTCAATGAAAACATTCCTGTTTTCTTCACATAAGGTAGAGCAGCATATATC
>VXAV01000140.1:570952-622446 GCA_013399715.1 Alectura lathami | reverse complement strand
CGGCCTGGCTGCGGCCTCTGCGGGCCGGGCCTGGCGGCGGGGATGCTGGTACTCGCTGGGCTGGCCTGCCGAGCAGAACTTGGGCGACAGCACGGGAGAGCAAGCGGGGAGAAATGCTTGGGCCGGAGTCCTGCCGAAAGGACGAGCAGCGAAGGGGCCCTCTACGGCTGCTTCATACACAGGCGTTTTGTGTTCAGTACTTTAAAATGCGTTCCTGGGGGAGCTTTGTTTTTTCCTTTCAAGCGAAACTTGAGGTGCTGTGATCAGGTTTCATCCCCACCTTGCTTGTTCCAAGGCCAGACTAGATGGAGAGAAAATGTCTGGCTTTTACCTGGGAAGAATTATGCTTAGTGCTCATGTGTCCAAAGCAAAGGTAAAATAACATGTCGGCAGTCACACAATCATTTTGCACATCTGATTTCTGGCTGTGTAGTGCAGCTTGTTGCCTCCCTGCTACTGACGTCTGTTTTACCTGGCGTGCTGAAAGCTTTGCCTGGGGAGCAGCATTGCATAAAGTGGCTTTTTCCTGTATTTGGATGAGCACCCCCATTATTTTCTTATGGTATAACTGCAGCACAACACTGTATGTGTTTCTTGGAACAAATTTCTTTAGTAGCCTTACATTTGCTGCACCTTTCAACTTCAAATATACCACTGTTTTTTTAATGTTTACCCATTTCTAGAAGTCAGGCTCCAATTTAGTTATTTCAGATCTTCAAAAACATCTCAAAACGGTTTGGAAAGTAGAACTCTTTTCTGGGGGAAGGGTTAGTGTGTAAACAAGCGAGTGTGACAGAAGTTCTTTATGTGTTATCAGGGATTTTGTGATCTGATGTACCTTAATGAAGCCATAGCTCGTGTTTCTTACCGTTGTGAATAATTCAGTGTGCCACAGTCCTTTCTGGTGAAGGCTGCCCTTTATTTTGTAGTTGTCATGGTGGCAAAGTCAACAATTATTTTGAAAAGTAATAAATATCTTCTCCTCATTGTTTCACTGTCTTCTAATGTAATTTGGTATCTGAAAATAAGGAAGACATTGCACTGCTTGCCAATTTTCTGTGGACCATTAGGGGATTGAAACATTGGTAGTATCTGTGAGAATGATTTGAACTAATTAGATTTAAAAGGGATAGCTGAGGTTCTGGAAAGTGCTCATTTTTCCATTTCTTTAGCCTGCTGTCTAGCAGTGGTGAAGACCGAACTGCTTGCGTAGGTTCAGGGAGCTCAGCCTAACAGACGTGTTTGTCAGCCCTGTAAGTGTCATGAGGCAGAGCAGTAGCCACCCCCCTGTTAGGTCAGTGGGTTACTCACTCTTTTCTAGGGGAAGGGTTGCCAGCGCCCTACCTGCTGTCACTGCCTAGTACGCTCTCCAGTAGATGTTTTTCAGAGGCTTTATTCTGTCTGTTGTACGAACACAAGTAAATAACCATGTACTTCCAAACTGTTCTTGGACGAGCAGGTAGTGGGCAGCAGGCTGAGCTTCCCCTGGCCAATAAATCCAGCCTGTTCCTGCTGGCCCCCTTTCATGGTGCCCTGAGGGAGAGCGAAGGAGCAGCAGGCTGTCGAGTTGGTGGCAGCACGCTTGGAGAAGCCTGCTGCCCTGATCCATCGCTTAGCTGGGCTTGTGCCAGCAAGACAGGAACGGTGAAGTCTCCAGGAAAGTGTCCCCAGGCCCTTCTTCCCCTTGGGAACGCGCTTTTATCTGGATGAACTTTTTGGCAGGCTTCATAAGATAACGTCAGCTGTAGAGCAAGCTCTCGTGTTCTCGGGAAACTTCCAAAAGTTGTCAAGCAGTAGGGTTGTTTTTCAATTCTTTTCTCGGAAGGAAAGTTGAGTACTCTGCTTTTGTTCCTGCTTAGCAAGAAAGTTTTCTTTTGAAAATCAGATTTCTGAAGCAGAAAGGCAGTCAGAAGCTATTCTTGTTTCAAATGAATCTGGACGTTGGTCTAGCTGATGGTATTTCTGGGGTAGCTGTGCATTCCTGTCTAATGGACAGCTAAGCAGTACTCAGTAATGGTTGGAAATGATTTTGGAATCATTTTGCACGATGGATTGCGGTGAACACATCCAGAGCTAAACTGTTTTCTGCTTTTTGAGGGGCATAAGCGTGTCTCAGCTCAGAGGAGAGATTTCTCAGTTTTTCTCTCCAGTCATCAGCGTTTGCCTAATCCTGTTAGCATGCTCATGCTGTGGAGCCTCACGCTGTTACGGTCATCCAGAATGGCATAGCACTTGGAGTCAGCTCAGTGCAGAGGCTTTGAGGGGTGCACCTCATTTTTAGATGTGATCAGTAGAAGAATGTTAAGACTACTGTTAAAGCATTTTTTTACGTTATTAGTTTAAGCTGCCCACAGATTTGCGGAGGTAAGCCATTGTCATCCCCAATGAGTCCAATGCTTTTGTTTTCTCTGCCCTCTTTTTACCATATTAGGAATTAGGAATATTTCAACGTGAAAGGATGCTAATCAGAGGTGGCATAAATAGGTGCAGATTTTTGCAGTCAACTGTGGAGACATTTTACAGTATGTCCACGTAAGGAACACAACACTGCAATATTAAAAAAAAACAAACCAACAACCTCAAACCCTTCAGGGTACTGACCTGCTGGGGATATAGCTGAGAGGCTGTAATCTCCGTAGAGGGGTGTAGAATTAGTGCCATTCTTACTAGTTTGATGGGAAGTCTGTTTCTGACATATTCCATAACCTTTGTCATAAAATTTGCAGATAATTGTTCTTGAGAAATGCAAGTGTATCAGTAGGTTTGATGCAGGCAAGATAATGATGCAGTGCGCTTTATGAACCAAGAGACTGTCTGCTGATCTGTCATGACAGGGTAGTTCGTAACATGGAAGTGGTTAGGCTGGGTTTGGTGAAGAAGTTACTGTTGAAGTGCTTCTGAAGTATGTTTAGATGCTGTCTCAAGAATGAAATCTCTAGCTGTGGACTTCAGTGAGCCACGCATACTTAATTCTAGCTTGATATCAAGCATGGTAAACTTAATGTATGTTGGAAGCAGAAAATTGGAAGAACCTTGCAGCTGTGCTGAAAGCTTATTATTTCAACTTATTTCTGCAGTTTTGCAGGCTATAATAAACACGCGTTCTGGTAGGAGTTGTTAGAAAATCACACAATATTAAGAGGATGTGTTTACTTTTTATTATTATTATTTTTTTTTAAAGTTGATCCATCATTCAGCAGTGTCCAGAATGCCAGCTGAAGTAACCATTGGTTGATTTTTCTCCCTTATCTGCAGGAAGGAATGGAGGCACTTCTTGCATCTGCTTTGCATGTTAGTCTTGTCCTCGTTGGAGCTGGTGTAGTGGTTTGAGGCATCGCATGAGTGGGAGTAAAGGAAAGTTTCAGGCTTACTATCTACAGTAACAAGAAATCAAGCAGGTAGTTTAGTAATGTAGCAAAACTATCAGCCTGATGCAGTGATTTTCCCCACGTTTTCCTCAACTACAGCATTTATTGACCATTTTATGCTTGCAGCTCTTCTAGAAATTTGATAATATGCATGGATTGCATATGGCCGTTGGTAAGTAGGCATGTTAAGGTAACACAGCATATCGTTGGATGCATTAGGATGCAAGAAAGGCTTTGACCTTGAGTCCCATGGTGGAGTTTCTTGTAATAAAATACTCTTGCTCTTTAAACTGGTTACTCTTTCTTTTTATCCCCTTTGTCAGTCAACATCTGCAAAACCAGCTGGTTGGATGTTTCTGTGAGCTGGGCTTTTCTCTGTTTAGAACAGGTTTGCCAAAAGGAGGGAGAATTGTTGCAGAGGAGACTCTTGACCCTGGAGAATTACGGAGCATGCAGGCTGTGAGTTGCCTTAGCTGTGGCTGCAAGGGAGGATGACTTCCAAGGGTCGGTTCAGTTTGTCCTGAGTCTGGCACTTTTTGTTTTTTGCCCGAATTGACCTACTGCTTTCCTCGGCATTGTTATAGGGAGAAGGATATAACTGCAAGCTGAGCAGAAAATGTGTGGAGAGGAGCTGCAGCCAGCCCCTTTTCAGTGATTTATACATGTTTCTGAAAAACAAGAATTTCTTTTACTTCACTGTATATTCTTGGTGAAAAATGGCAATCCTGACAGGATCCCAACGAGTGAAATACCTCTTCTGTATCATAGCCCCCCAAAATTTTTTCAACATCCCTTCACCAGACTCAAAGTTCAGCTGGGCAAATTTGAAGCCAACATCGTACGTTCCCTAGGTGGAGGAGTTTTTGCAGACTGTACTCTGTTGGTAATTCTACTTTCCTCCCAGGGAAGAGCCGTCATATTGAGTGCTTCCCCTCGTTTCAGCTGTGGCAGTGTGTGTTACAGCATCAACATTTCAAAAAATCAAAGTAGTTCTCCAACATGTAAACTCCGTTCCTCTAGCCGATAAAAATAACCCTGTATGTTTGGTGTGGATAGTAATGTCTCTTGCTGATCTTCTTTCTGAAATGCTGCTTCTGTTGTGGTGTGATTTGTGGGGCTCTGCAAACAGATCCTGGCGGCACCTGTTTGGTTACTGCCTGTGTTCCGCCTAGTGTACGGAGCCACCATCATCATTCTCATGTACCTCTGTATTCCTGCTTCCCTGTAGTAGCTCTGGGTGAAAGTTCTGTGGGTTTGCTACAGTTTGCCATAAAGTGGCTAAATCACATTTGCCCAGCTTCTCTTACTGATGCTTTCAGCATTCTTACCAGATCTGTAACCCTTTTGTCTTGGTTGCGTGCAGCTTGCTGAGCTGAGCCGTGTCTCTGACAGGGCTGCCTCATCACAGCGAGGTCACACGCTGGCCCCTGGAGGAGGGTCAGCTGGGGTGGCCTCTCCACAGCTCTGGCACTGCCGCGTGCTTTGCTTGGGGTCAGCTAGCGATACTTTCACGGGGCACCTTCCAGAAGTGTTTCCACGAGGAACGCTGTGAATGGGGATACGGTTAAATGGAAGAAGTTGGCCCATGGCTTTACTGAAGCCAAGTGTGACAGGGAGCTCCAGTTTCTGTCTCCAGGAGCGTTCTCTGCTAGAGGTGTATTATCAGTCTTGTGTGAATGGAATTGGGTTGGCCTTGTTCTTCTACGTGGTTCTGTGCATGTCAGTGAAATGCAGAGTGGTTGATATGAAAGCGGAGGTTTGTGTGCCCACAAATGTGTTTGTTCTTTTTTGTCTGTCAAATAAAATAACCAAAATTAATTACACTTAACTTCAGTGGTGTGGAAAGGTATGGAAGCAGAATTTATTGGCAAGTGACTGCAAAAAGAAATGAAAATTTGCAATCAGTTTTTTCAGTTTTCTGGGACTATTTAAACTGTTGGGGAGGTTCAGTAGGACTGAAATATCAAAGCATTGTAAAGACATATCCATATTTACATTTATACAGGAGGAGGAAAGTTATTTATGTAGCTTTGGGAAGGAAACGAGACTTTCAGTGGCAGAGCAGGAGAAAAGGCTGATGAGGGGAGTGTAGCATTTGTTGCCAGTTGCACGGTGTTTCCATTGACAGAACAGACTTTTGAGGACTTTTTGTTGGGCTAGAAACTGATTGTAATTCTACTCTGTGGGTGAAAGCTGCCTTTAGCCTCTGTAGCTTCAGATCCTAAGAAATTCTGAATTTCCGAGATGTGCAACTGGGGAAAGGCAATTACGTCCATGGATGGAGTGAGAGTAAATACCAGCCAGAATGGCTAAAAATCCGGGTTTAGTTGAATATTCTGAGAGTTTTTACTCACATTTGTTCTAACTGCTTCAAATTATGCATGTTTTAAATGTTGGGTTTGGGGAATGTTTTCGGCTGTTACTGCAGTTTCTTAAAATTCTAGATAGTTTTAACATCCTTGAGAGTTAGTAGCATAAAAAAGGTAGACCTGTTCTAGTGTTGGAATGCTTTAAATAAATATCACTAAAATCTAAACGCTAGGTAACTCAAAGCTGTGTACCCCTCTGACGTCCCTTGAAAAATGTTAGCAGTGGGTGGTCTGCAAAGTGCTGGCAGGGCAGCAGGGTGCTGCTGTTGGATACGGAACTAGGGCAGAGTTCCTGCGGCTGGCTGCTGCCCGCGTGGACAGCTGGCTGGAACGCCCGTGTTCCTCTTACCAGTGCCTGAAGGCTGGGCCACTGAGTTTGGCAGGGGCTTTTTTCAGCAAGTACTATGTTTCTTCTGTTTAATAGAAAGTTACTGAGCTGTACAGCGCCAGGTGTGAGGTTTAGGTATCCCAAAAGCTCTGAAGTGTGTCAGACTGTTAATATTTTGAGTGCATGTAAGGCAACATAATTGCAGGTCTGAGGCTGCAACAAAGTCCAAAAAGCATTTGAGCTCTGGTTACTGTTGTGTTTGCAGTGTTAGATATTTGTTGTCTAGTGTCCAGCTGGTCAGTGTCTATTTTGTTGTATATATCCACATACTATAGTTATATAATTACAATTAAAGATAAAAAAAAAAAATCTAAAACATTAAAGGTCTAGATATCTTCATTAAATATATAAATATACATATATATCTCTTAAGGTGTCATGCATTATCCTTGCAGAAATGGCTAAACATAAACACCATCTACCAAAACCAAAAGACTAAATATTGTTACAACAATCCCATTGTTGTTGATTTTAACAGCGAGGGTATGCCTTATCTATTACATCTTGTCAACTAGATATTTATTTCTGCTAAGGTAGTATTTACCTGTAACAGTGTGTAGTGATATAGGGGGCCAAAAACTGATAATGGATTCCAAGTTCATACAAGAGATCCTGGAGAAACAAAAATGTTGTTTACCATCTGAGGCAAAGCATAGCCTAAATGGTAGGCTCGATATGGTGCCACACAACTATTTTTTATAATTAAGTACATTTCTATACATGGGAAAATGTTTCCTTTAATCATACTTACGTAGTGTTGATTTATTTATGGCTTACAACTCTCAGTCCACTGCAGAGAGACTGTCTTGATTCACCTGTGTGCAAAAATGTGCATAAACACTAGAGCTTCTTTTTAAAAATGAAACAAGTACCCTTTAAAAAATAACAAAAAATACAAAAAAGGCAACAGGACAAACAAATAAACNAAAAAAAAAAAACCAAAAAAAAAAAAAAAAAAAAAAAAAAACACCCCAAGCCAAACCCTGTTTGGCACTGTGGTATACTCAGCAAAGCCCAGTCATTTTGTGAGTAAACCCTTGCAGGTCAGACTGTAGAGCTGAACCATTCTTCCTAAATGAGCTTGATGGCTGATGTTCCTCCCATGCCCCCACCTCTGTTGATACAGGAGGTGGAGCACTGAGAGAAGACTGAGAGCAGTAAGCAGTGGAGGTGCTGAATGGGCAACTGAGAGCTCTGCAGTCTGGGGTTCCTGCCAATGGCAAGTGGGATTTGGCCATTTAGATTCCTACATGGCATGGCCTGTTGGGTGTTCTGCTGTTCAGGACCAATATTGCACGTGTTTCTGCTTTATTTTTATAGAAGTATGTATGCATATATACTATATATGCATATTTTTTTTGAAAGGCCTGAATAGGATAGCGTTCATGTTATCTTCATAAGGTAAGGAGCAAGGAAGAGTCTGAGCAACTTCAGGCTAGGTTTCGGGAGGCACAGGTTAAACAATGACAGCAAACACACTCTTTATGTTAGCTTCCAGATTTTTTTTTTTTTTTCTATCAGAAAGGCAGTGACTGAAGTTCAGTGCAAGAGCCCATACACTCTTACCACAACCAGGGTGTAAATAAGGTAGCTCCTGGAGTTGTGCCTTTCTGTCCTGGCTTCTGATCAAAAGGCCTGGCACTGGCCTCTGAGTTTTGGTGTGCTGTTTCAGAGAGGCTGGACAGCATTTATGCTCAGGAATGGTGTTTGCTTCAGAAGGCAGATGTTGTTCAAGTCTGTATAAATTTTATTCAGAGCTTTATGTGGAAAAAGAAAGAATTCAAGAAGATGGTAGAAGATATGTTTGGAAATACAATTTAAGCATCTGGATTTAATTTGAAGGACATCATGTTCTAGATCTTCATGGGAGTTTTTGACGATACGGCTGAGATTTCTTTGAAAAGAGGCACATTTTTCTTCAGAACGTTTATTTAGTAGCTGATTCATAGTTACATTTTTGGAGTAGAAGTTCCATTTCTGACTCGGAGTTATGAAGAGTTCTGAAGCTGTGAATTGCTGGCTGCTGAAAGGTGTGTTGTAGGGAGGCATGACTAACATTTATCTTAGTCTTCTCTGTGTTTTCCTAGGCATCTGTTTGTTTAGGTGTAATGTATAGGAGAGACTGAATTTGGGGCAAGATCTCACTAGGTGTGCTAGGTCTTGTGAGTACAGAGGAAACGTAAAGGGGAAAGATGAGTGATTCCACAGTCTGTGCCTTGCAAAGTGTCTGAAAAATGTGATATATTTTGTGTGTGTTTGTTTACTAGAAGATGCTTAGGAAGGCAGTCTAGTATTATGCAGAACTGTAGTTATTGTTATCCATAGAAGCCACAGTTCTAAGTGCTCTCCTGAAGCAGAGTTTTGCCACTGTCTGTGTCTTTGTGGAATTAATTGTAAGAAAATTATTCAAAGTAACTCCTGGGCGGGTGGAAGAAAAGGTGAAAGTTGAAAACTTGCAAAAGAAAAAAAATAAAGCAAGCAATCCTGTAAATTTAGAAACTAGTAATTACCATCTGTGGCAACATAGGGTGTTGCAGTGGCTAAAGTTGCTGCATTAATTTGTAGGCCAGAACTCTGGTTTCAGGAAGGAGCCAGCGCTGTCATTACAAGTTGTCTGGGTCAGGTTTGCAGCGTTACCTGATCTTGCCTTGGCAGTTGGCCAGCGGGGCGAGGCTTCAGCAGCAGGCGAGGGGGATGAGGTAGGTGTTGGTACTGGGGTGACAGGATTATTTTTTTTGATCGGAGGTGGAGGGTGAAGAACACTTCAGGTTTAGGCTATCTTCTGCCTCGTGTGCTAAGCCAGCCCAAGACTTCAGGTACAAAGCTCTGCTCTGACCTCCCTGTCGCTAAGATTGTGGCGTGCCGGCTGTACTGAGGCAGGCAGGGTGCTGCCTGGTAGCGCGGGTAAGCAGCTGCTGGATGAACCTGTGTGCCTTGTGTCTGAGGAAAGCGCGTTCATGGGTTTTAAGCAATAATAGTGTAGTTAAGTTAAACAGCCCTGAGTTGTAATTTTGTCTCCCTAACACTAATGCAGCACAGGAATTTCGTCAAAGCGTCTCTGCTGCTCCTGTTCCCAGAGTGGTGAAAGGTGATAGCCGCTCGCTAATGCTCTGGCAGAGGCTGCCCTTCTTGGGGACAGTCTGTGTCAGCTTGGGCACTGCTCACGTTCACAGTGTGCCCCCAGCTTTCAGCTGCCCTTCTCCCAACCAGAACTGAGCTGTAGAGGCCAAAAGTTTTGCTCGTGTCCTGTGACTGATTTTTATCCAAGGGAAGTAATAGATGCTTATTACTAGAGACGACAGAAAGTACACAATGAAGCTGGGTTTCAGAATGAAATGTGGTAAGACACATCCAGCCTTTGGTGATGGAGGCATTGCAGCAAATCGCAGTTTTTGGACTGGACTGTGTTCAACTTTCAAGAAGGAATGTAGCCATGATAGTAAATTTGTATGCGTGGATAAACTTGCAAAGTATGCTCATTGAGAATTAAAATGAAGGTTGCAGTTGGTGAGGTTGGTATGGATTAGGGATCAATCACCATCTTATTTGCAGTTTTAGCCAAACCGTTTAAATTAGCATAAAGCAATTTGATGTTACCTTAAAACCCTAAGCATGCATTATTTTACTTCATGCTTTGCCATGCTGTTTCTCTCTGATGACGCTGTGAGGAGAGAACTACTTGCTGCCAGAGGCACAGAGGTTGTTCTGTAGCACAGTGTGAGAGCCTGAAGCCTATGTCCCGTTGGGTTCCTCAGCTCCCCGGCTGCTCATGGCTGTCCCGGCTGCAGTGCTTGAGGCTCCGCAAGGCTGCAGTCAGCTCTGAGCCGGGCTGGAGCTGGGGTTCTGCCGGGTGCTGCGTGGCACGGGGTGAGCTGGTCCAGCTCCAGCAGCACTGCCAGCGAGCTGGAACAGGAGCCCTGGGGCTGAACGGCCTCCATGCAGCCCAACCTGTTTGTCTCTGGCCTGTGCTGACCAGCTGCTGGGGAATGCAGCATGGGCACAGAGGCTCAGGTGCAGCTCCGCGTAGGCTCAGTGTTTTCAAAGAGCAGTTACAGTGCTTCAGGCTGTCTATAGAAGCAGGACCTCTCCTGTGCTGTGATTACAGAAGGCTGTCCTGGCCTGTGGTTGCTAAGTGCAGAGCATTCTGTTTACGTGTCATCTGTGTGTGGCACAAGCATTCCACCCACAGGTGATTGCAAGTTCGTCATATTAAAACAATAAATAACCATCAGGAAGAGTGTAATGCATGGTCCTGGTAAGGGTTTTCGTTTGCTTTTTTTTTTTTTTTTTTTTTTTTTTTCTTCTCTCATTTGCTTTATGTATGAAGTATCCTCAACCACAGAATTGAAATTGTCTAGTAATGGAACGATGTTTAATGACATAAGTAGGGGGCAGCCTCGTTTCTCTGTTTGCATGTTTTGTCATTTCTAGTTTGCATGCTGTCTGGATTCTGCTGTTCAGTTTCCTTTATGAAGAAGATCTAAAAATCCAGAATTTCTCCGACTGTTAGCTATGCAAGCCCTGAGCATGCTTTGGCTAGATGGTGGTTAGCAGACTGAAAGAAAAATACAGTGGTTGGTTTCTAAGTGCCTGGTGTTAGCATGGTGTCTGCACAGAGTTTTTCTCGTTTTGTTGATTATGAGTTCTTTGTCGTTGAGTCAGTGCTCCGAAGTGCTGTGCTGCATTGCTGTTTTCCTTGCATCAAGTAGTAACTGGTGGATTGTTGTCTCAGTTCTGTGTGGTGATTTTTCATTTTTCTTCAGAAATACGTTGGGAGAACATAACCGTAGAACTTTGCTTTTTAGCATGTTTGTTCCGAATGAAATAATGTAAATGACTGTAACCTGACTTCAGTTTGTAGGAAACCTACTCAGAGAGACAGAGGCCATCAGTTTTGGGATTAGTAGGGATTTTTGTGATTCCCTGTGATTTCTGGAGACTAGATGTTTTGCTTTGCCTTTCTTTTCTCTGCAGTCTTGCAAGGGCCAGTATGCATTAATGATTCTTTCCTGACAGATAAGTTTTTACAGGAAATCTTTCCTTCCTTTCATAAAGCCAAGTGCTCTGGAAGGGATGGCACTCATCGCTGAGTTGTGTTTTGCAGAGTGAGGTGAATATTAAATGAAGCAGGCATAGATTGTGATTCTGTACCCACCTCTCCTTCTGTGTGGAGAATAATGGAAATTGCTTATGCATTCCCTTGAGGTCTCCAGCCCTGATCTGATCAATCAGTTTTTAGATAATGCTTCCATTCAGCTGCAGTGCAAGGCTCAGTTTCCTTTCTCACTTTTATATATTGATATCCTCCATGTACCTAAGCTTTTCTGGGGGAAAAATAGGGATGGAGTCTCTAGTCTCTAGCCTTCTGCTTTGTGTTCCACCTTCTTTCTTAATTTTTTCACTCTTCAGAAGGGACCGTTCTTGTCCTGTTCAGAAGATTTGGAAGAGTCCCAGTGGATTCTATCAGATCAACTTTGGTTTAGCAGTCTGTGGCTAAAAAGTGGAATATATCATCCAAAGTGGAAATGGGACTGGGGAGATTTCATTAAACTTTCAATGAATTGTTGGAGCCTCCTTGCTGAGCAGAATGGAGGAAATACGTAGAAAGGAAATGCACAACACAGCGACTTGGTGACTGAGGATGGGTGAATGCTGTTGTGTCTGACTGCAAGCAGGAGCTAATGTTTTTTCCTGTCATATTAAACATTGTATTTCCAAATGAAAGAAAAAAAAATCTGTTGATAGCTTATACTTTTGTAGTGTTCTGGGTATATATTTATTATGTGGAAAAAACCCACAAATGTGTATTTGTTTGTGAATTTAACTTGATAGCTGCAAGTGAACACTTGAAAAGTAAAAATAATTAGTTATGACAGTTTTAATATATGAATTTAGTAAATATACAAAATGTCATATGTTTAGCAGTATACAGAAGTAATGTTGCAACATCTTTATTGTCAATTTTGTTAAATTATTATTATTATTATTTAATTTGTATTTTGATTTGCTTATGCTTTGTTCATTAGAGAAAGCAACCAGTGAGATGAACACTGCGGAGGACTGGGGCCTCATCTTAGACATTTGTGATAAAGTTGGACAGTCACGCACAGGGTAAGTGATTTTAGAAACTGTCCCCCACAAACTTCACTAATTTTGTTATTTTGATTTTAGAGGAATGGAAGTTCTATCTTGTATAGACTTCAGAAGCAGCTCAATTTAACTTTATATACTTCTAGAGTAGATTTACGACATATGAAAGGAAAGTATGCATTTTCTGCCCAAATATTTTACAGTTCTTCCCATGGAGATAATAGCTGATCTCTTAAAATCAAGAATTGCACACAGCAGTTTTTCACCATGAGTGAATGAGCAAGCTGATATTTTTTAGCAGTGTCACTGTAAATCCCACAGACATCATCAGGTTTTTTTCTTGCAGAATCATAATCTAGGTTGGAAACGACCTCCAAGGTCATCTGTTCCAACCCCCCTGCTTGAAACAGGTCTATTTAGATTAGGTTGCTCAGGACTGTGCTGAGCCTTGAATGCCTCCAAGGACAGAGTTCCCACAACCTCAGTGGGCAACCCGTTCCTTTAACCACACTTGTGATAAGCGAGTAAATAAATGATCCTACTATCTGATTGCAGTTTCCCTTGTTCCAACTTGTTTGTTGCATATTGCCCTATGACTGCAACTCTGACAAGAATCTGGCTTCATCTTCTCTGCATTCTGTGTAAGTGGTTGTAGAAAGCAATAAGGCCCCCGCCCTTCTCAAAACTGAACCCATGTCTCCACGTCTTCTCGTTTGTGACTCTCCTCTGGCCACTTTGGCAGCCCTCCACTGGACTTGCTGCAGTGTGTGTCAATATCCTTCTTGTATGGAAGAACCCAAAACTGGGCAAAGTCCAGATGCAGTCTTATAGGTGCTGAACAGAGGGGTTGGAACGCTTCCCTGGCCCTGCTGGCTGTGCTGTTGCTGCCGTGGCCCAGGATATGGGTGGCCATCTGTGCTGCCAGGCCATACTGCTGTCACCCACTGGGACCTGCCAAGCCTTTCCTGGAGAGCTGCTCTCCAGGCAGTCAGCTCCTGGCGTGTGCTGGTGCAGCCCTCTCCAAACTCAACCCCTTGCCTTTCTCTTGTTGAACCTGGTAAGGTTCCAGTCTGCCCGTTTCTCCTTAGTGTCCAGATCCTTCTGGCAGCCCTGCTCTCCACTATATCGACTGCTTCCTCCAGCCTGCTCTTGTCAGAGAGCTGCAGAGCGCGCTGCCTGCTGTCATCTAGGTCAGTACTGAAGTCATTTAGCAGTGCTGGTCCCAAGAATGCCCTGAGGGACACCACAGCTTACTGCCCACCATCTGGGATTTGCACCACTGCTGGCAACTCCATGAGTGCAGCAACCCAGCCAGTCTTCCACCCACCTCATCATCCTCACCCAGCTGGTATTTCACCAGTTGGGTGACAAGGAGACTACAAGAAGACTGTGTCGAAGCTTTGCTAAAACCAAATTGCCTCGCCTTGTCCTCACCCCGACAGTGACTTTGTGCAGAAAACAGTGAGGTTGCGTGTTTCTCCCCCTTGTTTTGAGAAGCTGATTCTGACATCAGAGCTTTAATAAATGTTCATTTTGAAAATGTGGTATTAAATGAAACACACCTTTAATACGGGCCAATAGTGCTTCTGCCTATTAATCCTTCAGTGAACTCACTCACAGACTTTATGCATGACTTCATTTTTGGACATGAAAAGTTAAAGTGTAGTTTGAGATAGCAAGTGAAAAATACATCTTAAAGACATTTCAGTGTATCTATGGTGTTTTTATTCACTGTTGTATTAGAATTTGGACATTTTACTTACATCTTTGGCAAGCATTCTCTGTAACAATTCAGGTAAGGAAAAGCCTCCGAAGGAGAGCTATGCCATTGCTGCTGTTCCAAAGGACAGCTTCACAAATTAGCTTACTCCTAGGGGTTAGAAATGGTCTCTAGAGGAGCACTGTAAATAGCGTGGTGTATTGAGACTCCTGTGCTGTTGTGTGTAACTCCAGTTAAGATAAAAGTAGGTAGGTTGTGAATAATGCTTTGTGTTATTCTCTGCATGTAAAACTGTGTTTCTGTTCCATGTGTGTTGATGCCCAGTCTGTAACAATAACAGTATCACTGAGGGCTTCAGTGTTCTGTTCCACCACTTTTGCACAGGCAAGATTTAGCCTCCCAGTGACTCACCCTAAACAGTGCTCAGATGTGTTTGGCTGCCAGAGGCAGCTGCTTGGAAGTACAGACAAGGCCAGAGATCTGGCAACATACAGCTACATTTCTACCTGACAGCTGGAACTGCTGTTACGATTTTAAAAACCAAGCAAAACACAACAGAAAACACAACAGTGGTTTTATCCTGGCTGTGACTTTAACCTTTGTAATACTTATGCTGCTTGTAACATGCTGCCAGCTGACTCATTGCTTAACATCAGATTCTGTTAAAACTTGCTGATAGTGAGTTTTCTTTGTTTTGATGGATTTTGTCATGCTGTAGCAAGGTAAAGCAAGACACAGTTCCCCATTAACTTTGAATCAGATATGCTACACTGTTTGTTAACTCTTCTGCACTTCAAGTTCTTGTTGCAGGGTTATTAGTTTTCAGAACTAGCATCTGCTTTAATTTTTTCACCAATTCTGGTCTAATGCAAACTATTCCTGGCAGAAAGTTAGACTATATTATCTCTACTTGATGCGTTTTCTTTTGTACCAGTCTTTGAACTGCATGCCTTGCAACATTTTAGATGTAAATCACCTTACACCTAAAGCCGTAATGGACTGGAGGGATTCTTTTTCTTGATGAAGTGGAATTTCTTGTTGTATAGTGTTATTCCGCACCTTGTCCCATTTAGGTGTGCCAACAGGCTGTTTGAATCTGGAATAGTTGTTGGAAAACTGTTGTGCTACAAAGAAGATTAATTTTCTCCTGAGATAAATTATAGTTCAGTAACAGAATTGCTGGCTGGATACATACAGCTGTGCTACTGTTAGTTTTTATGTTGCCATGCCGTGGTTACAGAAATTCAGCAAGAGCTTCTAAACCAACAAAATTAGTTTTAGCAAGTTGGAATTCCACTAAATCTCCCTTTGTAATTGACTGTTTTCTGTATTTTCAGTGAAGTTCAAAACCTCATCAATTAGCGTTTATGTCAGAATTTTCATAGAAAACAATCTAAAGACAGGAATCTAAATTCAGGAATATTTTGAATAGCATGACTTTTTACATTAACATATATAAAATATTGCCTTACGCAGTGTGGGGTTTGGTCATCTGTTTTCTGTATCGTGTTCTTAGAGTGATCTAAAATTTGTCTGAGTCAATTGAAACAGCTTTTTAATCTCTATTTTTAGTAAGAAATACAGTTCTGCAGTTGCATATTGCATTTTTTGTATCGTGTTTTGGGAACATTGGTAGTATCTAAAACTGGTGAGCAAGTTGCCTTTTCAACATGAGAAAATCATAGAATCATAGAATGCCTTGGGTTGGAAGGGACCTCAGAGATCATCTAGTTCCAAGCCGCCTGCCATGGACAGGTCACTAGATCAAACTGCCCAGGAACCCATCCAGCCTGGCCTTGGACACAGCCAGGGATGGGGCATCCACAACTTCTCTGTGCAGCGCCTCACCACTCTCTCAGTGAAGAATTTCTTCCTGATGTCTAAACCTCCCCTCTTTCAGTTTTAGCCCATTCCCCCTTGTCCTACCATTATCCAGCTGTGTAAAAAGTCGGTCCCCCTCCTGCCTGTAAGCTCCTTTCAAGTACTGGAAGGCCGCAGTGAGGTCTCCCCGGAGCCTTCTCTTTTCCAAGCTGAACAATCCCAGCTCCCTCAACCTTTCCCCATAGGAGAGGTGCTCCAGCCCTCTGATCATTTTGGTGGCCCTCCTCTGGACCCGCTCCAACAGCTCCACATCCCCTCTGTACTGGGGGCCCCAGGCCTGGACACAGCACTCCAGGTGAGGCCTTCCAAGGGCAGAGTAGAGGGGGACGATCACCTCCCTCTCCCTGCTGGCCACCCCTCTCTTGATGCAGCCCAGGATGCCATTGGCCTTCCTGGCTGCAAGAGCGTACTGCCGGCTCATGTCCAGCTTTTCATCGATCACAACGCCCAAGTCCTTCTCCGCAGGGCTGCTCTCAAGGAGCAGTCTGTACACACACCTGGGATTGCCCCAACCCAAGTGCAACACCTTGCACTTGGCCTTGTTGAACCTCATGAGGTTCTCGTGGGCCCACTTTTCCAGCCTGTCCAGGTCCCTCTGGATGGCATCCCTTCCTTCAGGGGTATCAACTGCACCACTCAGCTTGGTGTCATCAGCAGTCTTGCTGAGGGTGCACTCGATCCCATAGTCTAAGTCGTTGATAAAGATGTTGAAGAGCACTGGGCCCCAAGACGGACCCCTGGGGGACACCACTTGTGACTGGCCTCCTCCTGGACGTAGAGCCATTGACTACAACCCTTTGGCTGCGACCATCCAGCCAGTTCTTTATCCGGCGAACAGTGCACCCATCAAATCCACATCTCTCCAGTTTAGAGATAAGGATATGGTGCGGGACCGTGTCAAAGGCCTTGCACAAGTCCAGGTAGACGACATCCGTCGTCCTCCGTTGGTCCACCGATGATGATTGAAACAAATCTTTTTGTCATTAGATGCAATCTGTTTCTCTGGTTTTATATAATATTGTTGAAAACTTGTTTGTTTTAAAACCTTTGATCGCGTTTGACTTGCATTTTAAATCATTTAACTACAGGAAAGGTATGGGTTTTGCGTATTGTTGGCTTAGAATCAAAATGTGTACACAAATTAATCTGTAGTTTATCAGCTCTTAGTAAAATAATGTTATGACACTGGAACTGTTCTTTAAACGGAATAAAAGGGAAACATAAAGGCCACGTATGATATGATTTAGCATGAGGTGCACCCATCTTTCTTGTACTGTTTTTCTTCCTTCCTCAGGGAGTTATAGTTCAGTGCTTACCAATTCCTGAGCCCAATTCTGTTTGTATTTGGCTTTGCCATCATTGTAACTTTTGTTTTAACTTAATCTGTGTTTGTTTGAATCTATCACTACTCCAGTATCTCTCTAGGAATGTTAGTTAATGAAAATGATGGGCTGAAAAAAAATGAAGTCAGTGATTTGGAGAAGACAGCAACGGCTGAGAAAATAGCAACATTTGTTGCAGCACTCTCTGGTGGAGGGGGATCTGGATATTGAAAAAGGGCCCTTCAGAAATGGTTTGTCTGTATTGCTGCTTGTGTAACTTTGTCCTGATCCCTTACGGGTTAATCGCTGCCTCAGTGAGTCAGGATTCTGCTCAACTGGTTCTCCTTTGGTTGTTTCCATGCCTGTTCCTACAGGAGAGAACAGAAGAACTGCTTGCTTGGTAATCTTCCAGACTACGTTGTATCCTTTTTCCCCCAAGTTACCCAATGTAGGTAGCATTTTACCTAGTCATCGCTGTGTGTGTCTCACAGGGTGACCAGGAAACTGCCTAGCTGGTTTCTGAGGGTGCAAGGAGAAAAACTGAGTCACCTGCGTAGTCTTGAGCCTGATAGCTATCTCAGATAATAAACAGAATAAATTACTGAAGATAGAAGAAATGTTTTATGCAGAGTAGTATTTTAGATTCCAATTGCTGTTGTGTTTGCTGATAAAGTGCAATGAATGTACCTGCCATTCAAATGCATAATTTTTACTCTCAAACTAAAACTGAAATTTGTTGCAGATGTCTTCTGGATATATTAGGATGCAATGCCATAACTTCTACCTTACCCTGCCCAATTTTCCACCTGCTGATTTGTGATCCCCCCTCACCATGCTACCTCTGAAGCTTTGATTATAAAATCAATAGGGCAGAACTGCAGCCTGGTATTTGTGTAGCATGGTCTGGAGAAATGCTTAATAAATAAAGTTCTGTTCCTGTGGGGTGCTTGCCTTGCCTCTGATTTCTGCTCAGTACTTCTCATAATTTCTGAGCTAAATTTTGCACAATGAACTGATGTGAAGTAAGGGTTTTAGTTCTGTCTAAAATAGGGATTCTTGTGGTTTAATCTGTGAGACTGAACATCAGTAAGCATGATTATTGGTGCAGATTTAATCAAAAGAGTTTTTTTAAAACATTAAGAAATCAAATATCGATTGTTTCTGTTAAAGCAATCTATTTGCTCCTGTATTTAGAAGTTCAAATGAATTAATGAGAATTTTTTACGTTTTCCAAAATCATACTTGATACATAGGGAAGATCATTTGATTTTGAAACTTTCTTGTCACTTCATTACCTTTTAGAAATAGTGTCCTTAATAAAATCATCTTGGGCCAGTGGTCCTCTGGTCCTGCTCCTAGACTTCTAAGCTTGCCATTTAGTAGCCTACTTTTATAAATACTGGCTTCACAGTTAATGTTCATGGTTGTGGAGATTTCTTGGTTGTTATTTTTGTTTGCTTGATTGGTTTTGTTTGTTTGTTTTAGGAACTTACAGATCTGACATGCTGATCAACCTACTCATAATGCAGTTATTTATATATTAAGGCACTCATTAAAAAAAAAAAAAAACACAACAAAACAGTTCTGAAACTTTTATCATGTGCTTTTTCTCAGGTGTAGTGAACATATCAGAAGGCGTGGGTAATCGGTAGGTAATGGGCAGTACTTGTCTCACAGCCTTCGTTCATGGTAGTAGTTGGCTATATGAAGGTATACATGGAGCGATCTGTGGCCTTGCTACGTGATAGCATTTTCTATAATTAGTACACCTAGACATGAGCGAGACATTTCTGTAAAATGTGGACGCTGCCAAATATAGCCAAGCAGTAGTGTAACTTATACCTGTTTCATATTAGTTCTTGGATATCAGTTCCATAGAAAACTGATTTTGCTTCTAAAATAACCCAAAGTCTCTGCATAGGCTCCAGAAATGCAATCCCCTAGTTTAAATTTCCCATTCTCTTTGCCCCTTTCCCTCTTTTTACCTGTTTAAGGGCTCTGATATAGTACTGTATGTGTGCTTGTGATAGTTCTACCCTGGCCTTGCTCAGCTTTCTGCCGCCTCCAAAGACAGAACTAAATAACAGAAAGACGCACAGACTGAAGACACTGAACTGTGTCTGAAAATCCTGTTCAAATCGTTTGGTCAATTCCATTTCCCATTATGTCTGCCCAGCACAATTTTACTTAGGTTTAACTTGAATCCTGTATTTAACTGTTTTGAAACTATTATGCAGAATGTCTAACAATTATTTTTTTTAGCACTTGTTGGTTTGCTGTGTATTTTCTTTATAAATGTTATCCTGTAGATTAAAACTTACTCTGAGGAGCGTATTGATGGTAATTAAAAAAAAATTGCAGCAAAGGGATGTTGGTAATCAGTAGGTAGGCAAATGTTCTTAGATGCGTATGTGAAACATAGAGGAGACGTAGATCTTAAGGAAACTGATGTGTAGGTACATATCCCCCTAATTCATTAAAGAACTATTGATTACATGTGCTGATTGCATAGGTACATGCAGGAACAAGTAGAGTTCATGTTAATCGTGAAGTATGGAGCAGGGTGTACTGACAGTGAAGCCAGGCTTACAGAGGGGTTGTTTTTGCCAGTAACTGATGAGCACAATGCAAGTTCAGTGTAGGAAACTCTCTGCTTAACTTCAGATATTCGTAAAAAATGCTATTATTGGAGGTGGAGAATGCTGCAGCATTTATGTCTTGGCTTCAGCGTTTTGCTTATGAAGCTGTACGTGTTGGTGACCAACAGTGACAGTGATAATGGCAAACATTTATTTCCAAACAAGATTCTAAACTGGCTTAGGCTTAGAGTATACAAAACTGACTTAAGTAGAAATTACAACCAAACTTTAAAGAGTCAAAATTTGTTATTGTAATCTGAGTGAATGCATGTAGGAACTAAGGAGATGTTAAATGAGGGAGAAAAGGAGGAGATTTACGGTTCAAAAACTTGGTCATGTGAGAGTGACTTTTTATGCCCTGCTCCTCATGAACCAAAGTGCAAATGTTCCTTGGTCAAGTCACATTGCCATTAATGGAGCACTAGTTCTGAATCCTTGTAGCCAGTGCTCAGTGTCCCCTGGGGAGTTGCAGAGCTCACTTGGAGAAAGGGCGGTTGGTGTGGAGGTTTGATATTTGAGGGAGTTCAGTGTATATGTAGTGTGAGAAGGCTGGAGTGGGAAAAGAGTAACCCATATAGGAAAAGACACTTTAGGGAACAGATAGGAGAGAGATGCAGGGATTTGCAACCCTGATCATAAAAACCCTTTCTGTATTCCTCTTCCTGGTTGTGGAATATCTTAGAATACAAATACACTGTTGAAGTGATGATCGTGTATTCACTTGCAGGTCTTAGATGCAGAGGGATATTATGTTTTGATACCTGATTCTTTAACAGATCTGTGCTAAAAAGAAATTGGAAGTAATGAGACAAATTTGATGTACCGTTAAAAAGTATTTTTATTAAAATCACGTTATGACATTTTGAAATTTATTGTGATTCTAACAAAATATTTTACATATTGATTTCTCTGATAAAAGTTTTTTCTTAGATTTACTTACTTTGTGAAAAAGTATTAAATGCAGGTGCATGGACTACACACTCTAATTGTGTGCATTTGTGGAGTATTTACAGTAATTCTCTCCAGCTAAAAAAAAGGAAATCTATCTACACAATAATTGTGTAGCAGTTCTACAGATAGAAGTGGCTAGAACTGCGAATGGTGGTGTGCTTTTTTTTATTTTTTATGTTTTAAATTTAATGTTGCTCTTACGGACTACTAGATAATTTACTGACTGTGTTCAGGAGAGCTTGCCCTCTGTTAGCATTGTCATGCATTGTCACATGTGCAATAGGAAATGTTTGTTCCATTATGTAATCTTAGAACTGTCTTGTTTTTCATTAGGCCTAAGGATTGTCTTCGTTCTATTATGAAGAGAGTGAACCATAAAGATCCCCATGTTGCTATGCAGGCATTAACAGTAGGTTACTTTTGAATGTAGTCCTTTTCTTTCCTAAAAAGCTATATTGCAAAGACTCTTCTCTGAGTTTTAATCTTTCTCTCTTTAGCTTCTAGGAGCATGTGTATCGAACTGTGGCAAAATCTTTCATTTAGAAGTCTGCTCGAGAGATTTTGCCAGTGAAGTAAGCAATGTGTTGAATAAGGTAAGGTATTGCCTTGTTTTATACAATTCATATAAAAGCTAAATCGGGTGGAGAGGTGGACAAACCTGAAACTGGAGGGGAATCTGCTTCCAGAAGACTGGAAATGTTGGGAGGGCATACAAAGAGAAGGGGGTGAATTTTGAGAGGATCCAAGATGAGTGGGAAGGCTATTTGTGAGAAAGAGCTTCCTGACCACTGCTTCACTCTGCAGTTATGCATGTGTTCTGTTCACATGGGGTGTGAGACTGAGAAATACCCAAATTCATTTTCACATTCAATAACAACAGTGAAGCACTGAATACAGACGTGCGGTGACATGGAGAAGATACAAGGCTTTTCTGGAGCCTTGTTTTATTCTTTTTGTAGCTAGTCCATATTGTTTAAATGCTATTCCTGAAGGCCATCAATCACAGTGCTTAAAAGCTGGTGTGCTATTCTCCCCTTCTAATGAAGACATCACTTATTATTACACTTGACTTCGTTTCAAAGTGTCCATATAGTTCATATTCAAAATCACATGAAATTATATGAAATCAAGGAATTAAGAACAGATTCCTACGTTATTTAACTAGTTTCTATTTTTCTGTAGGGTCATCCAAAAGTTTGTGAAAAGCTGAAAGCCCTTATGGTGGAATGGACTGATGAATTCAAGAATGACCCACAGCTTAGTTTAATATCTGCCATGATAAAAAATCTTAAGGAGCAAGGAGTTACTTTCCCAGCTATTGGTTCACAGGTATCAAAAATTTTTTTGGTGGTTCTTAAAAGGAATCACAAATTCTTTTTTATCCTCAGTTCTGTGTTTTAGTATTTGTAGACGAGTTGTGTAAAGCATTTGGCATACAAAAGGAAACCTTTCTTGTCTAAATAAAGCATTCCTTTGAGGGCTGAGATGCTCTGGTTTCCTTTGATTTTTATATTGCAGATCACAGAATCACAGAATGGTTTGGGCTGGAAGGGACCTTAAAGCCCACCCAGTTCCAACCCCCTGCCATGGGCTGGTTGCCACCTGCTGGATCAGGCTGCCCAGGGCCCATCCAACCTGGCCTTGAGCACCTCCAGGGATGGGGCAGCCACAACTTCTCTGGGCAGCCTGTGCCAGAGCCTCACCACCATCTGAGTAAAGAATTTCTTCCTAAAATACAGATGAATACAAATCATAATGGTGAATTTAATGCATTGTCACAGTTTTTCAAAGGATTCACTTTTACATCTTTAAATTTTTGGCTAGGCTGCTGAACAGGCAAAAGCAAGTCCAGCCCTAGTTGCCAAAGATCCTGGTACAGCGGCTAACAAGAAGGAAGAGGAGGATTTAGCTAAAGGTGAGTGTATTTACTTGCTGACCCAAATAATTTAATGGTAAACATCTAATAAAGCAGGAACACTGCAGGAGCAGAATTGTGCTCTATAGTTGTAAAACATCTTTTTTTTTTTTTTTTAACCATTATTTTGAAGTTTGTTATGATGCAACAGGAACGGAATTACACTAAAAGTTTTCATAGAGTTAAATTTTCAAATAATTGAAAAATGACTTCTATAGGGATTTTTCATCTAAATAACTCTTCTTTTGTAGCAATTGAGCTGTCACTAAAAGAACAAAGGCAACAGCAAACAACACTTTCCAGTTTGTATCCAAGCACATCAAGCCTTTTAACAAATCACAAACACGAGGGCCGAAAGGTTCGTGCAATCTATGATTTTGAGGCTGCTGAAGACAACGAGTTAACCTTTAAAGCTGGAGAACTTATAACTATCCTTGATGACAGGTAATTTGTCTAGAATGCCTATTGCAAGTGTGTTAGACTGTGAAAATCAATCAGGAATAATGTTGTCTGCTATGTAGAAGCATGTCTTGAAATATAATTGCAAGAAAATATATTTACACATTAAATGTTTTATTGAGTTATCACCTAGATTTCTGACTCACAAGTGTAATTACATAAAGATTGTTGTGAGAAGATTTCTGCATATATGCAAACTGTGTTTATGAACAAGTAAAGTAAATGCCTTGTACAGTGCAGGTCTTAGTTAAATTCCTTGTGAGTATAAGTTTTTAATTTTTTTTTTTTTTTTAATTTTTTAGTGATCCAAATTGGTGGAAAGGTGAAACTCATCAGGGTATAGGATTGTTTCCATCTAATTTTGTTACAGCTGATCTGTCTGCAGAGCCAGAAATGAGTAAGTAACATTATGCCTATGTACGTGTGTTAAGCCTCGCCTTGAATTCAGGGATATTTTGCAGTCATATACTATCCCTGTGTCCTACCCCTTGTGGTAGAGCTCCGTTACAGGTTAATGTCATAATCAAAGTGAAACTGAGAAGCCCTTACTCTGCTCTCACAAACTGTCGTATCTGTATGTGCTAGACCAAGGTTACCCATGCTGGCATCTGTTGGAAAATAGGATGCTGCCTGTTGTTGGCTTTGTCACTAGCTTCCTTGAGACTTATTTAACAATTCCACTGATGGCTAAATACATTTTGTAGATATCAACAGTTTTTTTCCAAATTGTCTTTTTACCTGGTTGCAGTGGTGCATATTTAGTCAATGAAAAACTGAAGGCCCCTGGTCGGGTAGTAGTGTTTGATGGAGAAGGAACAGCAAAATTAACAACTTTCAATTCTAACCTTTACTCTGGGGACACAGAGGACTCCAACTTGTCATAGATGATTGTAGTCTGTGTTCTTGATGACTTATTATTCAGTGTTGGTATGTAGAGGGGAGACTACGATAAAGGCATTTATTTTCTAAAACCTGTTTCTGGTGACCTTGTATGAACTGATGTATTTTTTTCAAATGCAATTTATGGATTTGTTTATGAAAATGCTTTTGTCCTTCAAATGTCAAAATAATTTAAACATTTTTCACAGCCGATGTTTCAAATGGAAAGATGTTAGGCAACATGCTAGCTCTGTAACGTTGTCATTGTGCTGTTTATTTTTATTTTATAAAATAAAATCTACCTGTATATATCTTACAGTGAAAGCTGAGAAGAAAACAGTGCAGTTCAGTGATGAAGTTCAAGTAGAGACAATAGAACCTGAGCCTGAACCAGTTTATATTGATGAAGTAAGCGTGATACAAATACTGATTTTTCAACTGCTGGTACACTGAAATGTGTGATGTTTAACCCTTTCATCCTGTGCCTCAAAAGCAATTGGAAATATCAAGCAAACACAACCAAAAAGAATGGGAAGGAAAAGTTGATTTTCTACAGTGCTCTAATTTGTTCATGGGTCTTGAAGTTCTTAGGACTTTATGGAACTGCATTTGGAGACTTCATTCAATCTGGGGCCCTGCTCCAGGACTGTACAGCTGTTTACCACCAAACTAGATGCTTGGTGTGGGGTGATGCATTTGATCTAAAGCTGTGCTTCAAGTGCTTCAAGATGCCACAGATATACTCAACTCAAATACTACTTTAGAAATTTCTAGTATAACCACTATTCTTTTCTTCTCTGAAAACTGTGAGCTTTTTGTTACTGTAAGTAATATTTATTAAGATTCACACAATTTCACCTCAGCAATTCTCCAATGTTCCCAGGAGTTCTCAGCCCAGGCTGTTATTCCTCTGCCCTTTTTCTCTCTCCAATTGAGGTACATTTACTATCTTCAGATTTTTTCCCTTTCTCTCTCATGACCTTCCATACCTTTCTCAACTAGGGTTCTGTTATTGTTTTGTGAAATGAAAAAGTTACTGCCTTCCTAAAATCTCATGCCTCATCTGTCCCTTTCTCAAATACTTTTCCTCCAAAGAGGTATCTGTTAGTTTGTAATCTGCAGAAATGGCTTGTGTCAGGCCTTGAGGTGTTGCAGTGCCTTCCAGCTTTGTCTTCTGTGATTCCATGTTAGTTTATATGTGACCATTCTGTTTTGTATTTAAGCTTCCCATAGTATAATATTTTAAGGAAGTAGTTCATTTGGCTTCTTCGCACCTTTCCCAGTGCTGGGGAGGAAGAAACATGTTTTTAGTTTCCACTTTGATACTGCCTGTGTAACTCTGCCCTGCTAAAGGCTGTGTATTTGATACCACTCAGCTCAGAAGTAATTTGTAATTATTTATAAGTAATGCTTGGTTAAGCAGTGTAGTTCACAGCAAGACATACTTTTCAAAGGGTTTGTGTATTTTATTTTTTTCCCTTTGGTATTTATGTAAATGGGATGCATTTAAACTGGTCAATCAACAATGTAAAATTCTGAAGTAAACCACACAACAACCCCTCTGAACATCATCTTAAAAAACCCTTTCATATATGTGAGTCATGGCATTGCTCATGTGCTGATAGGCAACATGCATATACAAAATGTGGGCTGTTTTTTCAGCGAATTCAGCTTTAAGTACCCATTTCTTTCCTCAGTGTTTTCTGTCAAAACATTTGCACTAATCCCACTAGGTGGTAGTATTGCATAGGTAATAAGTAGAAGAGAAAAACAGGAACTGCTCAGAAAATACTGTTCAGAAGGACTTTAAGAGTTAAAGAGGCATATTCCACATTCCACTTGTTACTAATAATGATTTTTAATCATCTGGCTCTTACTTGCTGCAACATCTTGTAAAGTAGCATATATGTATTCTGTAAAGTAGCTTAAAGCTAGCCTAGATGATTTCCAGGTCCCAAGAGACCCGAATGGATGTTGTGAATAGCTGCTTTAAGGTACTCTTTTACAAGTGCTAACTCTTCACTATCTCCTCCACGCTAATCGCACAGTTTCTGTTCTAGGACAAAATGGACCAGCTCCTGCAGATGTTACAAAGTGCGGACCCAACTGATGACCAGCCAGACCTCCCAGAACTACTTCATCTTGAGGGTAAGAGAATCTCAGTTTTGCTGTTGTTTTCCTCTCCAGTGATTACCCACATCAAAACATTGAAACTAAGCTGAAACTACTTCATATGCACACCACGAGTGTGCCTGAGGAAAGTGCTTGACCCTTAACTGTCTTCTCACTTCCTATTTCTCAAATGTAAGAGACCAAAATGCAGAATTTTAATTTAAAGAAAACTCAGTCTTCTCTGAGTGAAACTATATTAGATCTTCTTTTACTTTTCAAGACTTAGTTCAGTCTTCTCTATTTTTTTTCCTTCATGGAGTAGCAAAGCATGAATTGCAAAAGGAGTGTAGGGAAGATTCCATGAGAGGAAGAAAAATACTACTGTGACTTAGAATAGACCTGTGGGTGTCCTACTTGCTTTTCACTTGAATGCAGTTTCTGTAGGACTGTTGTGTTAAGAAATACCTTGTAGAGTGCTACAAGTACTTTAGACTAGTCCTTCAGACTCGAAGTTATTCAGAATACCTCTCCCATGAGGCATCATAGACCATTCTGCCTGGGTTGATAAATGCAGCAAAGGCTCTAGAAGGAAAATTTGGAGAAGGAAGTAAAGAAAGTTATCCATTACGGAAGAGAACATTGGCTTATGCATGTCAATTTTTAGGCTATGAATAAAACTCTTAGTTCTTGATAGCTGCTTATGTTTACCAGCTGAACCTGTTGTGTATGACATCTTTGATCTCACCAGGAGATCCTCTACATGCATTTTCAGCTTGAAGTGCAGAACAGCAGAAGGGTGATGCCTGCATCTGAAACCATTGCCAGTTTCCTCAACTTCATAAGGGAAAATCAGTATCCTCTTACCAACCAGGCTTGGCTCTTGAACCTGGAAAAATTTTGCCACTGGATGTTCACGATTCTGAATCACCTGGATCGCATTCTTAAATTGTTAATGAAACTGCATCTGTTACTGTGTTTTTTGGTCTATAGNATGCATAGAACTCTTTATTGCTCTGGTAATATTTTAATGTTTTTCTTTGCTAGCGATGTGCCACCAGATGGGACCCCTCATAGATGAAAAGCTGGAAGATATAGACAGGTAAAAAAGTACTTACGTGTTTTGACTCAAATTAAGACTCATTCTTAGAAATATGAGTGTTCCTACTCAATGGTAGTTTTAATCATTTCTGTGAATACTTGGAAAAAAAAAACAGATGTATTTATTAGTAGCTGCTCATCTGGGAGGGGGTTTAAAAGATTTTTTTCCTCTAGTTAGGTAAAGTTTTATAGTATTCCGCCATTTGACATTATGACGCTTAGAGGCCTCACTTCTCAGGCAGTCGGAGTATATTGCTTATTACCCCTTGCCAAAGTTGCCCCATGTTGTCTGTTCTGTACTGAAGTTGTCTGAGCTGTACAACGAGCTGTGTGATCTGTTTTCTAGGAAACATTCAGAACTTTCAGAGCTCAATGTTAAAGCAATGGAAGCCCTTTCTTTGTATAACAAGCTGATGAATGAAGACCCCATGTACTCCATGTATGCTAAGCTACAAAACCAGCAGTATTATATGCAGTCATCGGGTGTTTCTGGCTCTCAGGTAGGTACAAGCACATCCTGCTGCTTTGCTTAAATTTTGCTCTGACTTCTTTTTTACAATATACTTTTGGACATTACTGGAATAAATCTATATTTAAAATTGATTTTGAAACTGCAAGCTCTAAAGTGCGGTGAGGCATGTTGGTTGCAAGTAGTAAGGTGTTTCCTATTTCTGCCCTGCTGCTGCTGCCTCCTTCATCCCAGGAGCTGGAAGCCTCTGTGATCTTCACTGCCTTAACACTAGGTTAAAATCATCTTGCTCCCTCTGAACTATTATCAAATGAATGAGCAGTTCTTTCTCTCAGCACATTATGAATACAGAATATTGTATGCTTCACCTGCAAGCTTTAGAGATTTCCCTTTTGCCAGTTTTAACAGTTCTAGTTCTTTTCTACTTGGTTTATTCTGATCAAGGAAAAAGTTCTCTGCTTTGAGTCATGCATAAAATAAACAGCTGGGAAGCTGGAATTGACTAACCCTTGCATAGTGGGTGAAAGAAAGCACAGAACAAAAGGAGTACAGTTCCTGTTTAAGACTATGCGCACTCCACCCTAAAGCTAATCTCTTCTTTTAGTCTGCTTTTAGTTCCGTTATCTAATGCACATTTGCTGAAACCTTTAAGCCAACTTATTTATACTCATGCAGTATTATATAAACACTGAAGCAGATTTAGTTCTTCTGGCTTCCTACAAATACGCACCTACTTTCAGTGCCTTTTTAAAAAGGTGTATGTTTTTCCAGTGTCATTAAGAAAATCCTTGTCTACCATTCGTATGCTACAAGCAGTTATGTCACGATCCTACCAAGTAATTTGAAAGTTCTGTTAATGGACATGTTTCTGGGGATCCTTAAAAGGAAAAACTGGATTTTGGGGGTAAACATGAGCTGGTATAAAGCTCTGAAAGATTAGGTCTCCTGCCTTTGCTGGATAAATTCTGTATGAATGTTGTCTGAGATTCATGGATCTTAAGGTAGAAGGGGGCGTTTCATTAACTTACGTGCACTCAATTATGCATAGTTTCTTCTGGTGCTTTGTGTTAAGCCAGATCGTTCAGGACTGAACAAAAGTGTAGGTTTTAGAAATGTAGTCTTGATTTAGGATAAAGTTGAAACATCTACTGGCAAGCTTCTCCTCTAGCTAGTTATGAAACTGTACCTTACATTCAGTTGAAACTTTTTCTTAAGATCTCTTTTTCCATTCTGCCCTCCTCAAATGATTTCACCATGGCACTTCCAACAGTTACTTAAAAGAAATTGTAGGGTAGCTAAAGGTAGAAAAATGAAACGCGATTGGCTGCCCATTTTGTTGGCTCTAACTTAGAGGAAGTTATCTGGGCATCAGAAACTACTCTGCTTTGTGCTGCTATTTGTTACATAACATGATCAGTATTTTCATTCAGAAGTAGAAGTTCTAATTAGCATGAATGATATTGAAAAAATTGTGGAGTGCAGGTTGTTCAGTAAGCTGCCTGACCATTTTGGAACCTGAGGACAGGAATGTAGTGTCCTTTGAAAATCTAGTTGTTGGTTTTGTTTTCATACTGCAGTAGCTTATAGAGACAATCAGTTGCTTTTTATTAAAATATCTGTAACAAAAGGTTCGAAAGACTGTCTTTAGGTTGTTCAGTCAGCTTTTAACTACCAAAATTTTATTGTATTTTATTCTTAATATTTCCTTTATTGAACTTTCTAGGTTTATCCAGGGCAGCCTCAAGGTAATGCATATTTGGTGGCAGGGAGTGCACAGATGGGCCATATTCAAGGCTACAATCTTCCTCCTGAACAACTCTCTTCTCTCAGCCAAGGCACAGTTACTCCATCTGCCAGCTCAGTGCTACCTGGCCAGCCTGCACAAACATCTTACACAAAGTAATTTTAAGTATTTTCCTATTCAAGCTTAAAACAGTTTAAATGTTAAAAAAAATATGGATGATATTTAAAGGAGAAAATTTGTCTTTCAGAAGTGTAAGTTTACTCACAACTGAAATTATAGAATCATGGAATGGCTTGGGTTGGAAGGGATCTCAAAGATCAATCTTCAAATCTACTTCAGTGTAATTGCTTCCAGTGGTGCTTTTTAGTGGTGGTGTTTAAAGATTTCTGACAAGTTTAAAACATTTCTGTGTGTAGGTATATGTATGTAGACATATATATATGTGTGTATATATATGTATGTTTATACAAAGATTATATATATATATAAAACTAGAAAATTATCTAGACAACGGGTTTTTTTTTAGGTAACTTTTAATAGATGTTTAATGAGGAGAATTATCTGCTGCTCTGTCTGTCTCTGCGTAATTTCTGAGACAGTGTATATCACATCATCTGTGCTTCAAATATCATACTGTGGGAGCATGGGGAGAATTCTGCTAATTTTAGGAATAAAGTGAATGGTCTTTGAATACTTAATAAAACTTGTAGCTTCTTCATATGGGGAAGCTGTATAAATGGCTATTTTAGTAAGATGCAGTGAGTAGGCTAAGTTGTTCATATTGTGAAAAAAAAATTGAATTAACTTTAGGAAAATGTTTAATTCTTTTTTGGACTCCTTGTATAAGGTTATTTTATTTTACAGTGTTGGGGGAAACATCAATCTTGAGTTATTAAAGCATTTGTTAGCCTCTGGTCCCCCCTAGTTGTTCGTATTTGGGGTGGCAAGACACCCCAAACAGCCTGATAAAGCAAGCTTCTGCATACTTCACCTGACCTGTTTTGCTATGCAAAACAGATTGTTTTTCGTGAGCAGAACAGAAAATAGATGGGTGTGTTTAAGTCTGAGGAGTGTGTTTAAACTTCAGCTAGAATATTCATTGTCTACAGCTTAAAATATGTAAAGTGTCCAGACCTAGGAGGTAGCTTTATCTGTGTGTATATACAGCACAGTTAAAGAAGTAATAAAATTATGTAAATAACTTTGTTTGTAAATTTTTTTTTTTTTTAACTCGGTTTTAAGCTTTTATTTCATTTTATTTTTCAGTGCAATGGTTGGCTCTGTTGCTGGAAACACTTATTCTAACCAGGCTTCAGTGTATAGTCCACCACCTGCTGCTGTTGATGTTGCTGCTTATCAGAATGCTGGAACTAATATGTCCCAGGTGCCAAACTATAACTTAGCATCTCCACCTCTGCCGCAGACAGCCGGCAGTCAACAAGCACCTCCACAGCAAGCACAGCCTCCGCCACCTCAACAGCCACAGCATAGTTACTCGCAGAAGGCTCTGCTATAGGATCCAGGACTTCTGATTCCTAATCTCCTTTAACCTCTGCCAAAGGCAGTTGACAACGCTTTGAGTTTCTTCCTTTAATCTCTTAAACTTTGTTTATCCTCAGCTTAATAAGAATCTATCTTGGTGAACAAGTTCAATTTGCACTGACTTTTTAGGATTTTTTTTTTTTTAATTTTGCAGAGGAACAGATATATTTAGGACATTAATTCCTTTTAAAATGGCTAAAAATTGGTACAAGATTATTTATGTCTGGTAAAATTGGCTAGTCTGTGAAAACTCAACACTTGCAAACTGTTGTGGCATATATGTTATGTACATATAGTGTGTGATTGCAGTAGTGGCCATTTCGTATAGCTGTGGTGATCATGTGAATATATTTAACACAATGTTAAAAAATAATTTACATTAGTATTTTATTTTAATCATGAACTGACAGCCATGTTTCATAGTTTTATGACAGATGTGATGTCTTTTTCCAATACAGGAAAAGAAGTAATTCTGCATATCAAGGTTACACTTACAAGCTAGGGTCTATATATGAATTTCCAAACTTACCTGAATCTAGGTTTCATTACTTCTTGAATTGAACACTGGTGTATCACAACTGTTAGGTGGCTTTATCTACCAAAGTAAACTAATTAGCTAGTAAGTGATCTGGGGGATAACAGCAAATTATGATTCTGCTTCACATACAATTAATAAATTAAAACGACTATTCAGAGGCTGCTAAAGATATCACGGGACCACGCAACAGATCAGGACCTTGCATTTTATCATGAGAAGCACATAATTTATTTTTTCCAAGTTGTTTTTTTACAATGAGAACGAGAACTGTATTCCATGTGTGTTGGCAGAGAGTACGCCAAAGACAGAGAAATTGAGTTGGAGGAGAAATGACGGAGTTTTAAAATGGAACACGCAACACGAATAACACAACTTCATTCAAGTCTTCTTAATTAGAGAATTAATGGAGAATTATGGACATTTAAATCCCTTTGCTGAACAACCTTCAGGGCTTTATTTTATCTCTTGTGGCCTTGCTTAGCGATTTGTTCTGTTTACGGTTCTTACACAAACACTTCTGCCTTAAATATCTGTTAATTTTTCAATTTCCAGTTGCTCTACCAGTTGAGTTTGTTAGCCCTTCTATAGTATGAATAGTTTTATGAGGCCTCTTTAATTTTGTTGACTTCCAGATTGTTTGGAAATTTCTTCTGCAGTAGCATGCATTAGCCTACTTTGAATCCTTGCATTTCTCAGAAACTTAACCAAGTGGCTTCTTAAGGCATGATATTTTCTTTCTACAGCCAAGTTGCTGCAGAAGGATATTGGTAATGGAGCGCAGAATTTTGTTATGCCTGATCAGACTTTCTCGTACAAGAACTAGTGTTACTTTGCATTTGTATTCGATCTACTAAAGCATTCTGGTTTCCTCTTACCTTTTCTGGTGACTCTGATTCCAGTTAGAGCAATACTGGGTGGTTTCAACATCAGAGCTCTGTCTTCAGTCTCGTTAGTGTGTATGCCAGAAAGTGTTTGCTTTTGTGTACTGTATTTTAGCATGATGCTTCTGGAATTAAATGTTGCAATTGTACATGATGATGTAAGCTAACCTCAGTTATCCCTTATACTCCTGCTTTGTCTGTCCATATTTACCTAACAAGTCTTTGTTTCAGTATTTTAATAGGCACTGGTGTTCTGCCTGCTAATGCTTTCAGGTGACTGACTTGCATCACTTTGTAGGCAGAGCAGTTACAAAGCGTGCCCGTAGCTGGTGTGTTCCAGTTGGTGAGGATCTAACCAGGACAACTGGTTGTTTTGATACTAGTATTTTCATGTTTTTCCTTTTTATTTTTTCCAGAATTCTTAAGCACCCTCACAGACTGTCTGAACTTTGTGTTATCAGAAGAGTCTGTGGAATTTGGAAGGAAAATACTAACAAAAAAAAAAAAAAAGAAAAAAAATTCCAAGGATTTCTGTCATAGATCATTTTTAATAGATTGAAGAGGTGGTTTTCCGTAGAAAGGGCATGTAGTATCATTTAGATAGTATTCTCTGTATGCTTTAGGTACCTTATTGAAAAGCAGGGGAGCAGTGTGTAGAAGTGTCTGATTTCTACCCAAAAGTGTAGCGAACTTCCTACTCCATACTTCTTACGCCCTGATTCATGGAGGAGCTTGAAGCATCAAAATAATCCAGCTGATTTAGACAATTCACACTCTTAGTTTTTCACATGTCAGTTGACCTAAAAGCCACTTCTGTTGTCCACAATTGGTGCAGTAGGTTACTAGATTTTAGGTTTTAACTAGATACGGTTTTCAGACCAAATTGAATTTGGAGCTGTATTGCATCATGTTGATTTGTTTCATTTGCCAGGAAAGATTATTTTGCCTTCTCACTTGGTTGTGTCCCTTGGTCTAGTACTCCTCAGTTACGTTTCCTCCTTCGCTACTGTCGTTGCACTAATTCCTTGACTCATCCTCTAACTGATATTCAGCAACTGTATTTCAGTTCAGCTTTCTGCCACTTTAGTATCATCTTCCTGGAAATGCCATTGCTGTGATTTATTCTGAATTTCCTCATTTTTGCATTGTTTTGATCAAGTTTGTGTCTATTCTATCTTACTGTGGTATTGAACACTGAATATGGGTGGGAGAGGGAAAGCACATGTACAGCTACTGTATGGAAAAGCTTCTTAGCAAAGGACTGAAGTGTCAACAAGTTACTCAGTCTGAAAGTTAAGAATCTCTGGAAATCACATCATTCATGTCCCAGTAGAAGACCCAATTCTTTACTGTCTGTGTAAATTGACAATGAAAGGTGAAGTGTTGTCATATTTGTATAACCCTTTGTTATTTAACCCTTTCACTAAGGAGTACAAAAATGTTAATTGATTTCAGAAGGGGTATCGTTGTGGCTTGCTTTTCATGAACTGGAGCAAACTCTGGAAAGTGCCTTCTGTGCCTTTCTCATCTATAAGCAAAATTTGTTAACCCATGTGTATCATCTCAATTTATGTGGGCACAACATAGGTGTAAAGATTTACTGCAAAGCATCCCAGGAAAAATACTGAGGCAGTGCGTTAGAACTTGGCTTGCTGCACTGATGTCCTGGCAGCATGTTCAGGAGTGTGCAGCTGCGGTAACAGCTGCCACATATTTACCCACCTCTGTTTAGTAGCTGTTAACCTGTGCAGATGTGTATTTAATGTCACCAGACAGAATACCACACAGCAGCAAAACAACAGTGAAAAGGAACAAAGCAGGGGAAGTACTGCATGCTTCTTAACAGGTGTGGAGCAGCACAGTGCCCTCGTGGTGCAGTGACTTTTCATAAATTTTGAAGGGGGAACTAAAATGAATTTGAGTAACCAGACTCAAACCAGAATCATATAACTATGCCAGATTGGAAATGCTTAGATGCAACAAAGGAGATAAATTTTAATAGCATGTACATATTCTGTTGATCGAATCTAGGCTGCTATTGTAGTTCTCTGATTTCATCTAGATGGCAGGAACATTGGATTTACACTGGAGAACTGCTTAATACCTCATTCTCCATTTTTTTTTTTTCCTCTAATATCACTTTCCTTTATTTTTTCATTCTCATTTCAAAGATTTCTGTGCAGTCTTTGCTTTTAAAGGTCTTACTTTATTCCTTGTCTGCTGGGTTTCACAGACCAAATGGAAAAGAACGTCTCTAATTACGGTGGCTACAATGGCACTTCGATTTACATAACTGCAGTTCATTTGGAGAAGATGCATGCATCTATTTTGAAGAATGAGGGAGCGTAATTTTTCCATTTAGAAATCAAGAGGAGTTTTTCACAAAAAGCAGAGTAAAATCTACAAAAATGTCCATTGTTCGAAGGCAGGCAGAATCATTTTTTACTCTGTTATTCGATTTTAGTAAAGCTGACCAACTCACACTACAGGTACTCCTTTTTCATTTTCAGCTGCAATGAAGAATATTGACTTTCATGTGTATACCGTCCAACAGCATAGTAAAACCTTGGAAGGCCTTGAAATTTGAAATTTTTCCTTCAATGTGTAAAAACACTATGTAAGTCTTCTGAAGCCTTGATTCTGAAATTAGGATATTTGTATTTAAAAACATTCCATTTGCTACTATGTATAATTGCAGATCAATTTTCATGCTGCTACCTTAGCAGAAAGGTGGCAGGAAGGAGTTTTTGTTCTTCTCACCTGCATGTGCTTCTGGAAATCCAAGTAATTTCTGTCTTTGTCATGAAAAAGAAAAGAAGCCTGCTGCGGTCTGTTCCAGTTGTAATAAAGTGTGCACAGTAGCAAAGTGCATTTTTGGTTGGTTTTGTTTTGATGCTCCCTTTGATGTTGGCATATGTATATATTTAGATATACTGCACTGTTGTACAAGAATTGTTTTAGTAAATAACACTATTTGTAAAAACTGTTGTTTTTGGTATGAATGCAAAATATTAAAGTTGGAGTATTTAGTTCATTACGTTGCAAAGTCAATTTATAAATTTCAGAGAATGCTAAGAAGAGGAAGGACTTGGGGATGCAATGGGCCAGGTCTGTCAGAAATATTCTGTCAAATTTCTGATCTCTGGAAGGTGTTGGTTTCTTGTTGTGTTTTGACGCTGCTGTTGTATGATGCTCACACATAGACTACGGCATTTCTACTTTCAAGTTTTTGATCTGTGATTAGCTTCCTTCAGACAAAACCCAAGTCATGCACTGCACTTAGTACTTCATCTGTGCTGCATTACCCTCTTGTTTTCTAAGAAATACAGCATGAATATTTGGTAGCAAACAGATGAAAACAGCTGCATCTATATGGTGCAACATCCATACCTGCTTTCAGATCAGTAAACAAACACTGCTGGCAGCCTGACAGCTCGTTTGCTGCTGTTTGACAGATGATTCCATTCTGATGACAGTTACTCAAAGCAGCCTAAGGCTGGGTTGTTTGGTCCATGTGAAATAAGCTGAAGCTCAGGCTAAAGCCTGGCTTCCGAACCTGTTACTGCTGAAAGCACTGCCACAGCTGAAGTTCACCAGTCTTGACAGATGTGTGCTGTGTTCTTAAAACAATGTGAAACTTCATTGGTTTCTTGTTTAATACAGTACAGCTACCTGTAGATGTAGAGATGTAGATGTAGAGATGTACCTAGATGGAGATCACGATAGGGCTTCGGGAGCAGTGAGCAGCAGATCAGCAGTTGTGCCTGTTCCTAAAAGAAGGCGAGCCAAACATCTTAGGCTAAGTGATTGTGAGTACTGTGGCTTCATTCAGTGGGACAACTCTGTGTTTCTAGAGAAAATACTGGCTGACAGGCATAAAAATCCTACGAACTGTGTAGAAATGAAACCTGTAATGTCACTCCTTTGGAAAAGGGAGGGGGAGTTAATGTTAAATTGGCTTTACCACCCCTCTCTTTTGGATGGAAAGCATGGTTCTGTTGAGATGTACCAATGAGGAAAATTCAGTAGCATTTAAGTCTTATTGTAAATCTGCTCGTATTTTTACCTACCAACAGGTAAAATAAGCATTAATCTCCTTTTAAGGGGATCAAAACAACTATTTGCATTTAAACTTTCAATGAACTGCTTCCTGTGTAATCTCTCTTCCTAGCAGTCACTTTGTATTGCGTTATGAAGCATTACGCAGTGCTTTACTGCCACATCTGGTTTGCAAAACCTTACACGACTGTGTTTTGGGATAAAGACATCCATCTCCCACCATATTTGTAAATTTAAGTTACCTGCATTATTCTGAATGAAGGCCATATTGGTTTATACTGATTCTGATCTGTGTTTTAACTGAGAAATCAATCATAAGCCATTGTGAGAGAATGTGCTGAAACTTCCATGGATTAGGGCTGTTTTTTTTTATTTTTTTTACATTAGCACTGATGTTGGACTGTATATGGGTAGCATGCGATAACACAGAAAATCATATAGGGGAAGTAAAGGCAAGCATGTGTTTCTGTTGTAGACTGAGAACAGTTAGAGTAAAATCTCGAGCTGATGTAAAATGTGAGGAAATACTCTCTAGTGATGGTATGACCTTGTTTTGCTTTGACTTTGCTTAGCCCTCTTAACATGAGATTTGAGTGCCTATACGTGCATCTCTGATTCCTAAAATCGAGGTTGGTGTTTATGCCCCATTTTCCCTGAGTTGGTGACGAGTTCTTGTTCTTTGTGAATCCAGCAGGAGTGTGTTTTGTGGTTGCTAAAGCCTGCTACCCGTGTGGCAGGGTTCACTGGCAGAAACTCGACTGGCCAGTGTCTACTTACTGGAGCTGTACTGCCTTGCCAGTACCTGAAGGGGGCCTACAGGAGAGCTGGGGAGGGGCTCTTTGGAAGGGCATGGAGTGACAGGACAAGGGGTCATGGCCACAAACTGGAAGAGGGGAGATTTAGGCTAGATATTAGGAAGAAATTCTTTCCTGTGAGGGTGGTGAGACACTGGCACAGGTTGCCCAGAGAGGCTGTGGATGCCCCCTCCCTGGCAGTGTTCAAGGCCAGGCTGGATGGGGCTCTGAGCAACCTGGGCTAGTGGGAGGTGTCCCTGCCCACAGCAGGGGGGTTGGAACTAGATGGTCTTTAAGGTCCCTTCCAACCCAAACCATTCTGTGATTCTATGATTACTGCTTTAAGGCTGATCCAGTTAATTTTTTACAGCATGTTCTATAGCTGTTTTCTCAGCTTGATTTATTCATAAGCAAACTACCTGCCCTGACCACTGCTGCAATCACACTGGAATCTATTTCTAGCCAGCTGTGATGGCTCACCCCTGTATTTGGGGATTATGCAGACATGTTGCTTTTGCAAGCTAAGTGTCAGACTGTCCCAATTTACTGTGCTTCACAACACAGTGTGAACTTCTACATCACTTGTCTTTTGGACCTGTGAAAACTGTGAAAGCTGTGAAACCCCAGATTACTCTTTTCTTTGTTCCCCTGTGACATACTCTTGTAGCTGATGCTGCAGTGTTGTGGCAGAGTTCATTTAGGCCGACTCAGCAGCACAGGCAATGTGCTGTTGTGGTGCTTTAGGTGGACACAGAGGCAAAGGACAGAGGAGCCTGGCTCTGTGGGGCTGTAAGAACAGAGTGTATCTGTACGGAGCTGTGAGAACACCGCCTCTATCAGCCACCTGGAAGAGGACACCGAAGGATTCACAGAGGTGCTTGTCAGAGAACACTAAGTGCTGTCCAGCAGGCTCTCTTGCTAGATGTGTGCGTGTTCAGAGGGCTCTTTTTCCTCATGGTGCTGGGAGGAAAAATAAAAAGCAAATTTTTTGTTTTAACAGAGTCCACAAGCTCACTTTATAACAAATTTCTTGCACCTTCTTGTAGGATCATACCTTGCTACCTGACTATGTGGATACTGGCACTCAAGCAGCGTTCAGCATTAGTAACTCTTAACACTCCTCCTTCTCACTTAATTGTAGATTATTTCAATTTGGTAATTTATCTTAGTAAGATTTTACCTATCAAAACAGTCACGCTTTCTACTCCTGAGTACTTCTTCCAGATAACCGAGGCTTCCTGTAAACGCGGCTGTTGCCTCCAAGGTCTGTGAGTCCTGCTGATCCCTTCACGGGGCAGCTGTTTGCCCTGGTTGCGCAAACCAGTTCCTGATTTTGCCTGTTCCAAGAGTCAGGCTCTCTTCAATTTGTGTATCCATGAAGCTCAAATTGACACCAGCTTTGTTGCCTTTTTTTTTTTTTTTTTTTTTTTTTTAAGTATAGGTAGCAAGCAGTTATGTATCTGTGAAATCCCAGGTCTCCTGTACATGTGTGTGAGTGTGTGTGTAAAATATTCCAACAGTTCCTTACGTATGCATGTTTCCAAATGGTGTTTCCAAATGGTTAACATTCTTTCCTTCTCTCATACTTGATCCTTCTGGTAAGCATACCTACAAATGCGAATTAATGACTAACTAAATTTGAATTAAATCATAAATGTAGATCATTTTATGTGTGCATGCATATAAATATGGATATGTTCGGACATTTCCACTCTGCAGATTGACCTTCCATAACCATACAGGTGTCATGTGCAACCTTTAAGTTGTTTGAAATAGGGACATGTGAAAACAGATGAAACAGGGACAACTGAAAAGATCTGTGACAAAATACAGCATAAAAATTCTCTGGCCATAGGGATGCCATTCCAAAATACCATGGACTGCTCTGAAAAGGAAGTATTCATTCTCAGTGAATTAATGTGAGCACATATTCCAAACGTTTAAAACTCAAAGTGATAACTTTTAAAGCATTATTGAATGGCTGCAATTGGTACAGTGCCAGTAGGTGAAGACTCTAAGCTTTGCCAAGAATAAGCCAGCACATAAATGCTGCTGGAACTGTTCTCTGACATGGTCCACCCTCATCTTTGAAACTAAACTGCTAGGAAAATATTTTGTTATGAAGCAGTTCTAAAGATAATGACCAAAATCTCGTAATCAGCTCTTCATTTCTTTCTCATATTTCACTCAGGAGGAGGCCATGCTAGTTATTTTGGTTATAACATTTAGGTACAGCAGGACTTAAGTCTTTAAAAGCAAATGCTTTTCCTCGGAAGCCATTGTACTTAAAGTGGCGCTGAAGACAATACTCTGACGGAAATGTCAGGGTGCCTAATTAGCCGTTAGAAGTGGAATTTGTAACAGACCTTGTAGGAGTTTCCACTGAAGCATAAACCAGTATGTTTCAGTATTTTTATCACGCTACCTGTGTTATTCTGTGCCCCTCCTCATTTTTTTTCCTGTTATTAGTTTGAGCAATTTTCATGGTTGTTTTTGAAATGGAATTTACATCAAGGCAACTCCCAGCTAAAGAATCACACTCGTAAGATATGGAGTCAGCCCTGGGGCCAAGTGCACCACATTTATAATCACAATGGGAGTGCCCATCCTGGTCTTCAAAATACTGTGCTTAACAGGCCTCTTTCACCAGCTCCTTCTTTGACTATTAGCTGGAAAAATGAGCCTTTTCCCCCTGCCATTTATATTGGCTCATTCTCAAATCAGTAACTATTGCACACAAAATTATGTTGATCTTGACATTTTTTCTCCTACTTTCTGTCTTGCCTCCTACTCCTTTCTGTGCTTGTATTTTTCTTCCATTTAGCCTAGAAAATCTCAGCATAACTGGTCCCAATTCCCAGTAAGTCACCCCGCCCGCAGCCAGGTCTGTGATGCGCAACTCACCTCAGTGTTTGGACACTGTGCTTCGCTACTGACAATGTGCTACAAAGTTCTCATGTCAGGAATCCTGCTGCATTCCTTGCAGTTTGTGCTCACTTGATTAGTTTCTGGCAGTTTTCTCCACTACCTTGATTTTTAAAACTCTTCACAACACTCATGGGTATTTTGCAATTCTCCCACCTCCCAGTTCAAAGAGGATTTTCTTGCTTAAATGGTTCCAGCATGTGCTAATCTGAGTGTGTCCTGATGGATAATGTCCCCATTAGCTACTGCAATTTTCCATAATAATGTCAATCTAGCCTCCTGTTTTCTCCTCTGTATAAAGCTGCTGTTGACTATAGTTTGGTTGTGACCTTGGGGCTCCTCCCTCTTTTTTTCCCCAAGACATTTGAGTCAGATTTAACCAATTAGAAGCCCTAGGAGCTCTGTCACCAGAACAACTTCCAGTTCGTAATTTCTTGCAACAAGCTGGATCAGCTCTACTCGCCCTGTTGACAGTGGAGCTCACTTTAGAGCAGCTGCAAACGCACGAGCCTTTTCCCTGGCTGGGTTCCTAAAGATCCCAATCCCTGCACTGCGTGCCCTGGTACGGGAAGGAGGACAGCAGCTGTGTGACAGCATTGAGCACATGGAGGGAGAGCTGCAGGCTGACTGAGGTGCTGGGATGTCGCAGGGTTAATTTGCTCTATCCCAGCTAGCAGCAAAGCTGCTCCCATTACAGAGCAGTTGAACACACGGGCAGCAGTCAGCAAGCAGTGCTGAGCTCATGCACATGTAGCTTTATTCTTTGACAGTTCTGCTGCCATGTTAAGAAATGTGATCTCCTCGTTCATCGCCACGAGGCTGCGTTTTATCAGCAGGTGCCCTGCTGCGTGCTCCGCAACAAATTCTGTAGGCTTAAGCATCTTTCGTATCAGAAAAAAGATTAAGAATTTCTTTCATGATTTCCCACCCCCCCCCTGCCCCCAGGATCCTACAGGGCAGCTGGAGCATTGTCTGCACATCCATGGAATTCTTAAGCCCACCTTGTGCACTGAATTTACCAAAATACCAAGATTTCTTTGGTTTATCTATTTCAATCAGAGACACAAATTTTTAAATCATCCCTTGAAAGAAAGAAAATGCACTTAGTCACTGAGCCCTGGGCTGGTTTATGTAAAGAATAAAGATCAGTCCCACACAAGGTCAGGATCAGCACTGCAGGCCTGAGGAGTCTGTGCTTCATTTGAGAAGGCTGCTAAGGGAGGTGATTGTCCTTTGACAGGAGGGAGCTGGGTGTTGACAAAGATGTCACTTCAGCACACGCTTCTCATGGAGACCAGCTTCTGCTTCACTGGTTCTTTGCTCTTTCATCGGTTGTGATTCCTAATGCAAATCTGTAAAGGAAGGTGTGCTATCAAATGAATCTTGTCTGCAGATCTAGCCTGTCATCACTGCCAAGAAACACTTATGTTGTCTGAACTTCTCAGCTAAATCAGACTTGTTATCCACAGTTCACTACTGCTATTTGGTCTTTTGGGGGGGCAAGAATGAGCAATATTTGCTTGACTTTGTCTTCATAACCAGAGGGTTGTGTGCAAAACCAAGCAAAAAGGAAAGCTGTTGAAGATATCTGTGTTAATATCAAAGAATACAGTGATCAGTCTTCTCAGTACCACGGTGCATTGCAACTGGAATGATAAGCAACACCCCTGATGAAAGGATTTAATCTTCCCTTTTTCAGTAGTTCACTGCCAGATCTGCCAAGAACTGACTTCACTGGAGTCAGGTCTGATGTGGGGTAGGGTTTTGGGGTCTTAAAAATGGGGAAAGAGAATAAAGGAAAAAAGCAAATCAGCACCCGAGGTGGGTGACTCAGTCAGAAGGGACAAAGAAGGGAGAAGACTTTGTGCAGATAAATCAACCTTCAATAATAAAGCTTTGCTTCTGGAAGGACAAGCACGCTTTGTATTTAAGAGATTAATCCATGCAGACTTGTCATTGTCTGTAACCCAAATGGCATTTTAAGGCTGTGTAAAAAGACAGCTCTATTCCAGAGTTGTTATAAAAGATGAAATCAGGGCTCTGAGTGAAATCAGGATTGTGACGTGCTCTGTAATGTCCAGGGGCTTACAGAAGCCTCCTGCCTTAGGTGCAGCATTGAAGCACCTCCCCTAGGAGCGGTTTGTTTAAAACAACCAGAAACGGAGGATCTAGAAGAAAATCTTTTTGGCTGGTATCCTGACTCCTATGGCACGCGATATCCTGAGCACTTCAGTGCCCGTCTTCTATTGCTTATGTTTCCACTGACCAGTTTGTAGGAAAAAATCAGGTTTTATGATTTATGAAGCACTTCAGCCTTCTTCCCTCTGTACCTGTGTTTGCTGTTTGCCACTTTGCTCTCAGCTGTACAAACGTAAAGGAAGCACGGAATGTGTATGTGGGGCATGGTTTACTATATCCTGCTTTGCTGCCTCTGTGACATTTGCTGATTTGGTTTCCTGTAAAAACTCGGATACATCAGCTCACTTCTGGTCATAGATAACAGGCAGGAAGAGCTGCCAGGACTCCAACAAAGAATAGCCCGTGTAAATTCCCTGCACAGCACCGAGCTGAAGTGTTTTTATTTTAGGAAGAAAAAGCAAACGGTATGTTTTGATACTGCAGAAGGAAGCTGTTCTCAGAAAATACAGATATCTGAAGTTGTTCGTGACTGCAGACCCGTTGCTCTACAGAAGGACCAGATAAGATGACCACGTCAGTGTGAAATGCAACACGAGCACGAAGCTGTGCTGTCAGAGCTCCCCGGCACGCTGCTGCACTGCCCAAGCAGTCCCACGCTGCGCTGGCTGAAGGGACAAATGGCCCCGGGGCTGTTGCATGTCCAGAAACAGGCTGTGAGGATTTCTTGTGCTGAGCAGGGAACTGCAGATATCCGATTTCTGGGAGTGCTAGAGGAGGTAATATGAGTTGGGCTTATGTGCCAATAGCACAGCCAGCACAGCCAACTGACAAATCAGGGTGCTTTACCTCTGACACTGCACAAAATGACAGAGAAATATTGAAATATTAAGTTCTTTTTAAAAACTCTAGGCTTGAACACTGTCTGTGAAAGGGTGGAGATAGCAAAATATAGAATATGCATTGGTCTTGACAAAAAAAAATAAAAGAAGTGGCCAAAAAAGGAGAAATTCTTCCCTGTCACAAAATTAGTCTTAACCCTTTACAGTATTTGTTTCCATTTGAATTTTTCTGACTTAACTGACACAACCAATTTTGAAATTTCACATTTAGGGTTAAACTAGCAGACAGGTTTCCCATTTTCCAAATCATTTTGATGCCTCCCACTGAAATGAGGCACTGAAATAAACCCACCGTGCCTGTGGACAATCTCTTGCTTCCAGCCAAGGCACCAGGAAAGGCAAACAAATAATCCCAACCCCTTCCTGTTTGGGACTATTATCCCTTTCCCCTAGGCACCTTTTACCTCTTACTGGATGTTCTTTCCTATGTGTGTGTGTTTTTTCTTAAATTTGCCTTACAAAAGAAATGCCTTTTTGATCTATGAAAATACCGCAACAGCTGGAATCTGGGTCACCCACAAACAACCTGGATCTGTACCAACACAGGAGGTGAAGGCTCTCCTGGTAGCAGGACCATTGCTGTTGGGCCATGGGGTGGGTACAGGACTATTTCACAGGAGGGAAAGTATAGGAGGCTCCTCAGCCCTGCAGTGCTCTCCCTGTCCACATGCGTGAGGGCTGGGCCCCACTGCGAATGGCTGTGTTCTTATGAATCTTGATCAACCTATTGCAGATTTACAGGCTGCCCAGAGAAGCTGTGGATGCCCCATCCCTGGAGGTGCTCAAGGCCAGGCTGGATCCTGGGCAGCCTGATCCAGAGGGTGGCAACCAGCCCATGGCAGGGGGGTTGGAACTAGTTGGGCTTCAAGGTCCCTTCCAGCCCAAACCATTCTGTGATTCTGCTCAGTACCTAGCATCGTCATGCCTTAAACTGGTGAAATGCATACAGTGCCTGTGTTGCACACAAAGAACTCGCAGAAAACCAGTAGTTTAGGTTAAATTCCAGGAGGTGTGGATTCTAGTCTCGTTTTCACATCACAAGAGTGCTGTTTTCCTGGATTTGAACTCTCTTGGCATAGCTCCCAGGAATCTGGACTGCTTCCTTTTAAATTTTACAAAGTCAATATTCATAAATATTCTCAAGGAAATGCCTGTTGAGTCTGTTACACAGTGGTACAAGACATTCCATTTACATCTCAGCCTTTAATGCTTATTTTAACACTTCTTCTAATGGGAAACCAGTTGGACAAGTAACAATGAAATTGGAAGTTTTCCTTAAGCATGCGGCAGGTACAGCTTAGCCTTGGGGCAGCGTGAGATTTTCTTACTCCTTGTAATACCTCCTGCCAGAAGAGAAAAAGTTGATTCAGCCTCTCTGATTTTTCAGCAGGGCAGCTCTGCTGGAAATGCTTCCCAGTGAAGAGCTGAAGTGATGACACACGTTAGGATGCTTCTGAGTCAATGACTGAGTCAACAGTTTAATTCATGGTTCACTGGGTGGCTTTCAGAGGGCGCGTGCTTTAGCCTGCTGTAGTGCTGGTCATGTATTCCATGTGTTGTTGCCACATTTCTTACTAACTTTGCGGCTTTTGCCAAACTTCTCAAAACCCAAGGCAAGGCTGCTGAATTTCCTGGAACTGGTGATTTGCAGTGACTTAGACCCACTCCTCCTATCTTATCAAGCAGTTTTAACTTCTGTCTTCTCCTTATCTCTCTCTCACTAAGACCTAGCATAGGGGGTGCTGCCTCAAGAGCAGGTGGCAAGCTCTTTGTCTCTGAGAGCGGCACTGCCCTGAAGTTCAGCTGCAGATGAGCAGGTGGAGGAAAAGTGAGAAGCTTTGTCACTGCTACCTCAGCAGCCCCATGAGGTCCAGGTGAGGATCAGTCCCCAAGGTATCTTCTAGATCACTCCCGGTCCCCAGTTCCAGTGTGCGTCTCCTCACAGCAGCACACAGCATCATCCCAGCCCAGCTGGGGCAGCCTCCCTCCCTCTGCCCATCTCCCAGGTCATCACGTACCTCGTCAGACCAGAATCAACGACATTGTTACTTGGCTGTCATGTCATAGGCTGGAGGGTAGAATAGCTTTGGGAGTGTCTCAGCCATTTTTGGCTCATAAATTTCAGTGTATTTACTCCTCAATATATGCATCACTGCATTTGCTCCTCTAGTAAGTCAAGGGGTGTAGCAACCATATTACTTTAAGCGTAAGGAAGTGAGGGCAGAACAAAGCAAAACACAGGTACTAAGTCAGGCGCTTCGGACTGCCTTTAGGGGGAACCGTGTGTTTGTCAGCACTGGCAATGCCGCAGTGACAGGACACGTGCTGTGCAGATGATGTGAAATCCACTGTGGGAGGCATCCATTGCGGTACACGTGCCCAGATCTGATGCACCCTGCTGTGGCTGATGAGTCATCCCATCCTGTGAACCCACCGTGACAAGCATTGCTCAGACAAACTTGCTGAAGTGAGTCTGAATTTGTAAATAGTTCTGGACTGATCAAAGCTACGTTATTTATTGATGAAAAAATGTCAAATAAAAACATTCACAAATTTGGTCATTCTCTCTTATTGCTTAATTTCATATTTCTTTGGGAAACAGAACTGAAATCTTGTTCCTTTTTTCAAATATCATCTGCCACTTGTGCAGTGCTTTGCTGCTGTAACCATTAAGAATTAAGATTCATGATGTCTTATACTTACAGGCATACTGATTACTGACATATATTTTTATTTCTAAGAAAGAATATTGAATGTTGTTCAACTACTACCCAACAGAACAGTTGCCAAAAGAACTGGCAGAATTTAAAGGTTTCTCAGGTATCCTCTTAATACTTACAGGATCCAGTTGGTGATGGCCTGTGGTTTTGTTCCAGGTTAGATAACCTGAAGTAAAGCTAACCAAGCAAAGAAGCAAAGAACGCCCCAGATAACCTTCTGCTCTCCAAACAAAGCCAGCCCAGATGCTGTACGTGGCAGTTACCTACCGATCCCACAACCTGCTCAGAGAAGTTCCTTATTGAATACAGCCTGCTGCTGATTTATTTCTCTCCTGGAGGATGATAGTTCTTGAAAGACTGCTAAAAGCTCAAGTCTGTGGTTATATTTTGAGTTAATACTGATGATGGATATGAAGACTATTTTCTTTGACTTAAACTGGATTTTCTTGTGTTTGTACATTGATGTGACAAATAGAAGTGACTGACAAACCAGCTCTGTACTATTCATTCTTTTAGCTTCCTCTATCATATCTCAACTTTCTAAAAATCCTACTTCCTGCTAAGAAAAATCCCCTCATCCTTTATAAGGTCTTTGTTCCATCTGTGAACTGCCGCATTTCTGCTTTCTTTCCATCCGTGGTAAATAACTAGAATGGAGTGTACTATACAAAGGTGGTAGCTGTTACCAGTAGGTTACAGCGTTATATTAACTTCAGGCTGTGTTCTGCTCACCTCCCACTGTGTTCCAAATTTTGCTGATCTTTGACATCAAACTGCATGTGAATATTATTATGCACAAAGAAAACTTAGAGAGACCACTGGTGTAAGGTTAAGAGAGGATTAAAGATGTGTATTCAAGTCCCCAATTAAGAAGTAGTTTTACTAAAGACACTTGGCACCTCGATAAATGAGAAATGGCAGTCTGTAGCTTTATAACACTCCCCTCTGCAGATGACAGCACTGTGGCTCCCACTGCTTGGGTTGTATACAGCTGTTTGTCATGCAGGGCTGTGTAATTAAAACAAAGTTTACACAGTGATTATTCAGGTGTGTTTCATTATTAAAAAATGGGAGAGAAAACTGAGTACAATGTGAACAGCAGAGTGGTGCTCCCTTTCCGCTTCCTCACTGGAGAGGATTTGTAGCAGGTAGTTCATGTTTGAGATCAGTTCTGTTCTGGGAGTGAGCAAAGGTACTGCATCTCCCAAATCTGCAGTGAGCAATTTTCTTCTTGTACAACCAGTAAGTGAAACAGCCTGTAGGCAGCCAGAGAAATGAAGTTAATCCCATTTGCTTTATCCTGGATAACTCAAAGGTAGAGAAAGGTAATAACCAAAGGTTAAAAAAAAATCCATGTAATTCCTCTGAAGATAAAGAAGCATGTAAGTCTCCACAAATAAAGTGTTAAGGTGTCACCTTGAGGGAGAACAAAATGGTTACCCAGATTTAGTATTTATTCTATTTCTCTGCTTACTGCAGCGGTGTATCCCATGCAGAAATGCAGGCCCAGGCTCACACTAGGTGAGGCTGGATGTCTGAGGTGTTCATGGAGGGTTACGAGGTCCAAGTTGCTGACAGCCTCTTTTGCTCCACTGACAGCGGAGGGGGTTTAGGATGGTTGTGTGCTGCTGTCTTAGGAGCTCTGTAGGTGGGCTGAACATATGGGTATTTAGAGATTTCTCTCTGTCATTTGAAGTAATTACAGAATAATGAATTGACTTATTTGACAATGCTTTAATTTTTTTTTTTCCTGACTAATTGTTTGCTGAGGTAGTGGTATAGCAAAACCAATGCTGAGCTGGATCCTGCTTGTGCACTGTTTTTGTCATTGCTGCTATCAGGTGTCTCACTTCTGCGTGCTTGCAGAGGTGAACAGGATGAGCTTAAGTTTTGCAAAGTAAGAGATGGGAGAAAAAGTGCTCTTTGATTATACCAAAAAGTTTTTATAACCCTTCTTTCTACTTGCTCCTCTATGGAGGAAAGATGCCTGACCCAGCCTCAGCTACACGTGAAATCAGCTCTGGTGACGGTTAGTCAGCACCCATGGGTTTGCGTCTCCATTCTTTTAGTTTACACACAGCAACACTGTAATTTTTCCTCAGTGTGACAGTTATTTTCAGTTTGTCTGTCACGAAAATCTCTTTGAGAACCTTTAATATTTCTGTCCATTTTGTGTGATTTTTCTCTTAGCTTTCAATTTCTCTTGACCTCTGAAATATTCTGGTTTAAATACAGCTAAGTGCTCTGACTCTTATAAATTCTTTAGTTTAGTAAAAGTATAGAATAGTGAAGATCCTGAAATCATCTTCATAACCAATGTTTTAGACAGTGTCTAACTTTAATTAACTCTTTACAGCAAGCCAATCTTCCAGAAAGCTAACTCTCCAAAATCATTGCTGTGAGAATGTTCAGTACCCTGGGATGACCAATGGACTGCTGCAATGCCTACAGCCTTCCATTAAAGGCTGTAATCCATTCGAGGATCACAAAGACACACTGGGTGGCACATAAATTACATTGCTATCCACAGAAAAAGAGCATAAGGCACGTGCCAAGAGAGAAAGGATTTACAGCTTTCTCAGATGTCAAGTATCCAAGAAAAAAACACTGGAAAAAATATGCTGGAGAGGAGTCAGCAGCATCTTGGGCTACATTACTGCCAGCCATCAGTGTCTCAGTGCTGGAAGGCATCTCAGTGCACGTGAGAGAAAAATCTTTGGTATGTTAAGATTCTGTTTAAGCTAGAGTTTAAACTAGATGCATGGACAGAATGTGTCCTAATTTAGGGCTATGTTCCTCCTTGATTCTAAGCAGACTGTCTTACTTTGCAGTCTTTTTCTGAAATGTATATAACTCAAGAAGTTTCTGCTTTTGAGATAAAAAATCGTGGATACACTGGAGTGGTGGCTTGTCTATGGAGGAAAATTTGGTTTCAAAGTAAGTCTGTCTTGGCTGTGTTCACCAGTCTCCTAATACGCTCATTTTCAGATGTGACCACCTTATAATTAAGGACCTGTGACGGCGTGCTCCCCCCTGCCCCCAGCCTCCTTCTTTGGCCTGGCCACTAAGCCCAAGGCCTTGCTCAGGACTGATAACACTCTGTCCTGCTAAATACTATGAGCCAATCATCTCACCCCATAAATAGTGAGCAGCCTGACAGCCCCCTGAGCTCTAATCTCATGACAAGGCTGCATGTGATCTCCCCAGTTCCTTCTAAAGACTGACAAGTTTGAGTGATTGTAGTCTCAGGGTGGATTATGTGGAGTAATTATTGGAAATAACTTATTCAGATATTGTCCTCTTAAAAGAAAAGCACTGAGGAAACCTCCAGGGTGGAATGCAGTGAAGGACCCTGTTCCATAACAGTTCCCTAAGCAACATACGACCTGCAAACCTTAGATTGTTAGCAGCACCAGGGGACCTTGGTATGCTGGCTCCAGAGATACAGCATGGACGGCAAAGCAAGGTGCAAACTTTGTGGCCAAGTTCCGTGATAACACTGCAAAAAATAGAACTTGTTGGTACTGTGGAACTGAGCAGTCACTCTGAGGTAGCAGCAGAAAAATGACATTCTTATATTCTTACTTTGCAGTAAAGGCAGAACGCTGGAATTTTTAATTTTGATATATATGTACTTAAGGCACAGATAAAAGTTTGCATTAGTTGTATTTGAAGTGAATATTATACATGATATTAATGGTATACTCGAGGGGTTTCTACTGGGTAATGTCTCTCTGGTAACAGATATTAAAGCCTTGATTATTCTCCTTCCTAAAATATTTTATTCTGTTTTAGTTTTAAAAATTATAAATGTCAGAGTCAATTTCTGAATAACATTTCAAAGGAATCTGATTTGTATAAAAATGAAATACTAATTTTGCCAGTTTCTGTATTTTCCACTACCTAATATCTTATTTATATAGCTCTTTAATGTTATATAGGTACTGTGGTAATAGTGATGATATGCTTTTTGTCCTTAAGTATATCTTTAGTACATATGGCAATGCAAATATTAGAAATGTACGCAAAACTACTGAATGCCATCTGAGACAAACAGACTCGCACACGAAAAGTCAAAAAAAAAAATCTTGGATGCAAGTGTGAAAGAATGGATAATAATCCAGTTGTTTTCCTTCAATAATAAAAAAAAAAATAGGGATATTATATTTCAGGTCTGGATATGATTTCATTTATACAGAACTTTCCGTCTTCCTGTTGACTACCAAATGTCAAGAGTCACTGTGGCTTCAGGTTTTCAGGGTATTTTGCCAGGAACAGTCACCAGTTGCAAGTACTGCATGTGCCAGAACCGGAGAGGGTCTGACCGGTTTCAGAGGAATTTAGGCATTTGTGTTCCAGATGTAAATGGCAGCTGGCTTGCTACCTGCAGAGAAAGATGAAAACTTATGTCTATCTAGGGCATGTTTTAAGGAGTATCCTGTCATTAGTTATGTAGCAGATTGGACTTCTGTTAACTATTTGCCTACAAATCTCTATAGCCTGGGACTTTGCTGAATACTTTTGTCCCAAAAGAGGGCAATTCTTTCGCTTGGACTATATCAGAGTATATGACTTACGCATTTGTACAAATTGAGCAGCATGCCACAGATGAGACATGGAGGCTGAATGAATAAACTCATCCAGACTGGGATGAAGTTTCCCAGGTGAGAATCCATTGACATAATGATTCAGAACTCTGCTTCTCACCTCCTGTTTCTGGGCCACACTGTGCCTGATCTTTATTTGGGTCCACAGATGTCAAGAGAAATTGTGAAAAGCTTCCTCTTTACTCCCCATGCACTGTCCATGGGAGATCCCAGCACAGCTGAGGAGCCCGTTTGTTACTGGGAGCTTTGTTGTGGAGTTCAGAGGGGCTTGGATTGCACCTCTGTTGTTTCTTCTCCTGTAATAACATTGTAACAGGACCTGCTTACTCTGACAGGTCTCCTTCCATAATAACCTCATGCGGATGCTTGCTCTGTTTTTCCACTCCTAACTTCCAAGGAGGCTTTTGAAAATTTCTCACACATACCAGAGGCTTCTGGGTGCATGACAGCAGAAGAACGGCTGCACGGCACACATCACATACATGGTAAGCTTGGTACTTCTGAAATTAATCAGGCTGTGTATGCTGTTTTATCATGCAAAGTCCATTATGTTACAAAAGCCCTCTCTATATCAAACAGCTGTAAGACTGATGTTTTCCACCCACTCGGGACCATTCAGCTCATGTACTGGTAACAGCCCCTAAGCAATGATGTGCTTCTCCCCACAAAAAAAGCATTTGACGAGATCTACCCAGAAAGAAGACGTAAAACCTCAAGGCAGACTGTGTTTTAAAGGCACCTTTTCAGAAGGGTTGTTTAAATTCCACAAAGATGCTTCAGCTTGTGAAAACCTAGCTAGCAAGTGAGTTTCTCCCCCTCCTGCTCTGATTTTGCGAGCAAGATTTGCATCCTGCTATAAGTAGATATAGCCACCAAAGTCAAAAGAAAAACAGTCTATTGAATTTTGTTTATCAGAGCTCAGAAAAACCCAGAGAAATAGTTAAAGAATAGGTGCTTTTGTAGGTGCTTTTGTCCTCTTTTTTTTT